>CM076972.1:50316100-50370847 GCA_039105355.1 Benthosema pterotum | reverse complement strand
TGATTGGTGTTATCTTAGCCCCGCCCCCTCTCTGATTGGTTCGATACTATTTCCTGCCATAACCTCCACAATGCTATGTCATAGAGACTATGGGTGATAGCAATGAACTCGGTAAGGAGTCCTTGACTCGTCCCTGACGTTGATTGGTGTAACTTAGCCCCGCCCCTCCTCTGATTGGTCATTACTATTTCCTGCCATAAACTCCTCAATGCTTATGTCATAGAGACATATGGGTGGTATCATTGAACTATGTTTTGGCTCCTTGTGTACTTAGCCGCGTCCCCTTTTCTGATGGCCGATATTTGCCCGAAACTTGCACGATCGAGGGCCCGTAAATCGCTGCTTGCAGCTTTAATTATTATTATTATTCTTTCTTAACCGAAGTAAATCGCGTTTTTCGGCCGCATAACTTACTCGAAAAGTTGCGAAAATTGGGCACGCACGTTACTAGTGGCGTAAATTTACGTATGGTGAAATTGTTAAAAGTGGGCGTGGCCTAATTGTGCAACAGCGCCCCCTAGAAAAGTTCGTGCCTCAAGCCCCACCAAACGGTTTGACGTACATCCACGAAAATCGGCACGACCTGTATCATGTCGCAACTTAAAAAAAAGTCTCTTAGTGCCGAGTCCGAAACCGAACAGAAGTCGGTTATTTCAAAATAAAGGCTGCGTTTTGGTGCAATTTAGGCCATTTTCCACATGCGGCATTTTGGCTAACTCGTGGGCAGGGGGGTCCGTTCGGAAAAAAATAATCGTTCTGGCAAGCAGAAAAGACGTTGACGATGAAAAAGTTATTAAAATCGTGAGTGTTTTGTAAAACGGCGACCCGTGGCGGAGCGCCAAACTTGCCGCCGCCAAACAGGAGTGGTACTTGCACCTGATTGGTCGATACTATTTTCTGCCATAACTACTCAATGCTATGTCATAGTGACATATGGCTGGCATCATGGGACCCGGTAATGAGTCCCTGACATTCGTATTGTATCGACCAATCAGAAGAGGGGCCCCGCCCCCTGTACTTGCACCTGATTGGTCGATACTATTTTCTGCCATAACTCTCAATGCATATGTTCATAGAGACATATGGCTGGCATCATGGGACCCGGTAATGAGTCCCTGAGCGCCCCAGACGTTGATGGTGTAACTTAGCCCCGCCCCCTCCTTGATTTGGTCGATGTATTTCCTGCCATAAATCCTCAATGCTATGTCATAGGACATATGTGCTGGCATCTAGGACCCGGTGGTAGGTATTGAGTCCCTGACGTTCTGATTGGTATCGACCAATAAGAAGAGGAGCCCCGTCCCCTGTACTTGCACCTGATTGGTCGATACTATTTTCTGCCATAACTCCTCAATGCTAAGTCTTAGAGACATTTGGGTGGTAGCAATGGATGGGGTAATGAGTACCTGACACGTCCCTGACGTTGATGGTGTAACTTAGCCCCACCCCCCTCACCTGATTGGTCAATACTATTTCCTGCCATAACTCCTCAATGGCTATGTCATAGAGACATATGGGTGGTATCATTGGACTATGTTTGGCTCCTTGTGACTTAGCCGCGTCCCCCTTTTCTGATTGGCCGATATTTGCCCGAAACTTGCACAGATCGAGGGCCCGTAAATCGCTGCTTGCAGCTTTAATTATTATTCTTCTTTAACCGAAGTAAATCGCGTTTTTCGGCCGCATAACGTACACGAAAAGTTGCGAAAGTTGGCACGCACGTTCCCAGTGGCGTAAATTTACGTATGGTAAAATTGTTAAAAGTGGGAGGGGGGCCTAATTGTGCAACAGCGCCCCCTAGAAAACTTCGTGCCTCAAGCCCCACCATACGGTTTGACTGTACATCAACGAAAATCGGAACGCACCTGTATCATGTCGCAACTTAAAAAAAAGTCTCTTGGTGCCGCGTCCGAAACCGAACAGGAAGTCGGTTATTTCAAAATAAAGGCTGCATTTGGGTGCAATTTAGGCCATTTCCACATGTCGCATTTTGGCGAACTCGTCGGTGCAGGGGGGTCCGCTCGGAAAAAAAAATCGCTCGGCAAGCAGAAAAGACAATGACGATGAAAAGTTATTAAAATCGTGAGTTTTCGTAAACGGCGCCACCGTGGCGGAGTGCCAAACTTCGCCGCCAAACAGGAAGTGGTACTTGCACCTGATTGGTCGATACTATTTTCTGCCATAACTCCTCAATGCTATGTCATAGAGACATATGGCTGGCATCATGGGACCCAGTAATGAGTCCCTGACATTCGTATTGGTATCGACCAATCAGAAGGGGGGCCCCGCCCCCTGTACTTGCACCTGATTGGTCGATAATATTTCTGCCATAACTCCTCAATGCTATGTCATAGAGACATATGGCTGGCATCGTGGGACCCGGTAATGAGTCCTGACGTCCTGATTGGTATTGACCATTCAGAAGAGGGGCCCCGCCCCTGTACTTGCACCTGATTGGTCGATACTATTTTCTGCCATAACTCCTCATGCTATGTCATAGAGACATATGGCTGGCTGCAATGGACTGGGTAATGAGTCCCTGACGTTCTGATTGGTTTTGACCAATCAGAAGAGGGGCCCCGCCCCCTGTACTTGCGCCTGATTGGTCGATACTATTTTCTGCCATAACTCCACAATGCTGAGTCATAAAGACATATGGGTGGGTAGCAATGGACTGGGTGAGAGTCACTGACGCGTCCCTGACGTTGATTGGTGTAACTTAGCCCCGCCCCCTCCTCTGATTGGTCGATACTATTTTCTGCCATTAACTCCACAATGCTATGTCATAGACACATATGGCTAGCATCATGGGACCCGGTAATGAGTCCCTGACGCGTCCCAGACGTTGATTGGTGTAACTTAGCCCGCCCCCTCCTCTGATTGGTCGATACTATTTCCTGCCATAACTCCTCAATGCTATGTCATAGAGACATATGGCTGGCATCATAGGACCCGGTAATGAGTCCCTGACGTTCTGATTGGTATCGACCAATCAGAAGAGGGCCCCGCCCCCTGTACTTGCACCTGATTGGTCGATACTATTTTCTGCCATAACTCCACAATGCTGAGTCATAGAGACATATGGGTGGTAGCAATGGACTGGGTAATGAGTCACTGACGCGTCCCTGACGTTGATTGGTGTAACTTAGCCCCGCCCCCTCCTCTGATTGGTCGATACTATTTTCTGCCATAACTCCTCAATGCTATGTCATAGAGACATATGGGTGGTAGCAATGGACTGGGTGACGAGTCCCTGACGCGTCCCTGACGTTGATTGGTGTAACTTAGCCCCGCCCCCTCCTCTGATTGGTCGATACTATTCCTGCCATAACTCCTCAATGCTATGTCATAGAGACATAATGGTGGTATCATTGGACTATGTTTTGGGTCCTTGAGTCCCTGACGCGTCCCTGACGTTGATTGGTGTAACTTAGCCCCGCCCCCTCCTCTGATTGGTCGATACTATTTTCTGCCATAACTCCTCAATGCTATGTCATAGAGACATATGGCTAGCATCATGGGACCCGGTAATGAGTCCCTGACGCGTCCCAGATGTTGATTGGTGTAACTTAGCCCCGCCCCCTCACCTGATTGGTCAATACTATTTCCTGCCATAACTCCTCAATGCTATGTCATAGAGACATATGGGTGGTATCATTGACTATATTTTGGCTTCTTGTGACTTAGCCGCATCCCCTTTTCTGATTGGCCGATATTTGCCCGAAACTTGCACGATCGAGGGCCCGTAAATCGCTGCTTGCAGCTTTAATTCTTCTTTTTTCTTAACCGAAATAAATCGCGTTTTTCGGCCGCATAACGTACACGAAAAGTTGCGAAAATTGGCACGCACGTTACTAGTGGCAAAAAATTTCGTATTTCAAAATTGTTAAAAGTGGGCGTGGCCTACTTGTGCAACAGCGCCCCCTAGAAAACTTCGTGCCTCGAGCCCCACCATACGGTTTGACGTACATCCACGAAAATCGGCATGCACCTGTATCATGTCGCAACTTAAAAAAAAGTCTCTTGGTGCCGCGTCCGAAACCGAACAGGAAGTCGGTTATTTCAAAATAAAGGCTGCGTTTTGGTGCAATTTAGGCCATTTCCACATGTCGCATTTTGGCGAACTCGTCGGAGCAGGGGGGTCCGTTCGGAAAAAAAAATCGCTCGGCAAGCAGAAAAAGATGTTGACGATGAAAAATTATTAAAAATCGTGAGTTTTCGTAAAACGACGCCACCGTGGTGGAGCCCCAAACTTCACCGCCAAACAGGAAGTGGTACTTGCACCTGATTGGTCGATACTATTTTCTGCCATAACTCCTCAATGCTATGTCATAGAGACATATGGCTGGCATCATGGGACCCGGTAATGAGTCGCTGACGTCCTGATTCGTATTGACCAATCAGAAGAGGGGCCCCGCCCCCTGTACTTGCACCTGATTGGTCGATACTATTTTCTGCCGTAACTCCACAATGCTATGTCATAGAGACATATGGGTGGCAGCAATGGACTGGTTAATGAGTCCCCGACGCGTCCCTGACGTTGATTGGTGTAACTTAGCCCCGCCCCCTCCTCTGATTGGTCGATACTATTTTCTGCCATAACTCCTCAATGCTATGTCATAGAGACATATGGGTGGCATCATTGAACTCGCATTTGAGTCCCTGACGCGTCCCTGACGTTGATTGGTGTAACTTAGCCCCGCCCCCTCTTCTGATTGGTCGATACTATTTCCTGCCATAACTCCACAATGCTATGTCATAGAGACATATGGGTGACATCATTGGACTAGTAATGAGTCCCTGACGCGTCCCTGACATTGATTGGTGTAACTTAGCCCCGCCCCCTCTTCTGATTGGTCGATACTATTTCCTGCCATAACTCCTCAATGCTATGTCATAGAGACATATGGGTGACATCATTGGACTAGTAATGAGTCCCTGACCAGTCCCTGACGTTGATTGGTGTAACTTAGCCCCGCCCCCTATTCTGATTGGTCGACACTATTTCCCGCCATAACTCCTCAATGCTATGTCCTAGAGACATGAGAGTGGCATCATTGGACTATGTATTGGCTCCTTGTGACTTAGCCGCGTCCCCTTTTCTGATTGGCCGATATTTGCCCGAAACTTGCACGATCGAGGGCCCGTAAATCGCTGCTTGCAGCTTTAATTTCATATTAAGTTTTGTCTTGTGTTCATGTTTCCGATTGATTATTCATTGTCATTATTAGTTAGGATGTTAAAAGTTATACACACATTTTTAGTATGTTCTTGACCAAAGGGCGGACGTTTAAAGTGGCTTTTCGAAAGTGTCGCTACACTTTGTCGTGTAGCGAAGGGAGGAATGTCGTAAATGGAAAGCCACATTAAACGTCTAAATAGTTAACTTTCATTATTTGGTAGGTTTAAACTATTGCACAAGCGGCTCTCTTACAGGCCTGTGCGTAGTCTGTTAATGGTTTGGTTATTGCCAAAGGCAAATGGCATTCTTTACTGGTCAAGACGTGGCCAGATCATATCTCTTCCTTGCAGACAGGCTGTTTGACCTGAGGCTAAGGTGTATACTAAAGATTATCATCTATAGGTACCCCGGTAACTTTCCACTCTCTCTCACACACACCCCACACACGTATGCAGGGACACACACACACACACACACTCCACACCCTCACGCACACACATTCACATGCACTCTCGTGCACGCGCATAGCCACACCCTCACATGGGGCTGACACACACACACACACACACACACACACACACACACACACACACACACACACACACACACACACACACATGCAGGTATAGAGACACACCCACACCTACTGTTTGTAATATATTAGGGGTGGTCAGTTTGAGACTGACACAGGCAGGACACACAGACACGGAGGGATGCAGGGTGACTCAGCCAGGGTCACTCTCTCTCTCTCTCTCCTCGATGCATTGCCAACTATTACCTGCTGTTAAGATGTCTGTCCTTGACTTAGTCAAGTTATCTGCTCGATTGACAATAAAAAGACCACGATGAGACAACAAGAACCATTTTGCCTGGTTGTCCCTTCCTTCCTGATGAGATGATGCACGCACAAATAAGACCGCCAATCCGGGCGCACCCAGGCGTCCGGACCGGCACCCGACGACCCGCGATGCCAGGCAGCGCCCGAAACTACAGTACAATACAGAGAATAACAGAGATCCATGGTAGTTAGTATAGATCCTAACCCACCACACATGACCTACTCTACAAATTAACACAGTTTTCGCTAAACAGATTGTGTTGTACATTTCTATTCCTTTGCGTGTGTGTGGGTGTGGGTGGGTAGGGAGGAAAGTAACATGTAATATTTAAAATCTAGTAATAAATAAAGTAATAGTATTACTTTTTCTAAGGGGTAAAGTAAAGATATTACTCTCCTAAGTAATATTGCCCAACACTGATCCTCAATGCCTTCATCATGAATAGCATTCTCTTATTATTATATATTCTTAATAGCAGGTAATGCTTGACAGACTTCACAAGCTGAGATCCACTTGACGTCATTCTTCTTAAAGCTGCATCGTTGGCTGCTGCAATCTCCATGGCAATTGCAGCTTGCAAACTGGAGCAGCTCTTCAGGAGCCATTGGGAACTGGAACTGGCTAGAGTTGGAACTGGCTCATAACCATGAACACCAACTACCTATCCATGGTTACTGGGGTGTAGAGACATGCTCTGTAGAAGGAGCCAGTTCCGAGTCTGTAGGTAGGCACGGAGCAAATAGAGTCTCCAATGGTAGAGTCTCCAGCTTGTTCATCTCAGCCGCTGCCTTGTGTGAGAAGTTGCTGTATCGAACCTCACCCAGAGTAGTCAATAGTATATGTAGAGGAAGATCGATGTACCAGCCTTAATCACTGTATATACTACAGTATGTCCCCTGCCCAAAACCTGAAGAAGAATGCACTTGAAGGTTTGTTTCATTCAATATAGAAAAAACATTGAAATAAATATTGGTATTATTACCTGTCAAACAGAGTTGTTTTACCATGACCAGCGATAGCAGAGACCATATCACACAAGACGTGACAGAAAACCAGGTAACCTCTCAGTGAGAGCTTCTCGAATCCAGGTGACATCATAAGAGCCATTTGATGTCGTGAAGAAGAGTGGGTGTTTGGTGCCTGGGCTATGCACTAACATTACAGTACGTTTGTGTCAACTGCCCGAACCAGAAAATATAATATATGCAATGCATGTCCAACTATGTGAAAATACGTAAAACTAGTCAAAGCTCTTACTTTTAAGAGAGTCATAGCTAATAATGTTACTGACAAGGCAGACAATTGCTCTCACAACTAAATGGCAAGTTGTAACCATCAATGTCACTTGGCTCCATAGTGATGCTAAGCTTCCAAAATGTTTAAGAGAGGAGGTGAATGAGCTGACTGTTTTTCTGGCATTTGTTCAAGAAATTTGCTTTTGGTGTTCAGTGTATGAGATCTGGTGGTTGATGGTGGATGGCTTCTCTATATGGTGAGAACAAGGTCGGACTTGGCAGGAGATTGCCACCAGTGACCTAAGCTACTTGCAGCATCTTGGCTCATCATTGTGGTCTTTGATGGTTACAACTTGCCAAAAGATCATGATCACATCCGCCATAGCAAGAAGTCAAGCTATGATGTCCAGATTCAACCAGAACTGATACACATTAGGGCTGCAATTAAAAAATATTTTCACTTACTCCTGTTACTGTGGTTCACACCTCCACAATAGTGGAGGTGTCATAATAATTATATTTTTAAACTAAATGTTTAATAAAAAAAAAACATTAGGGCTGTTACAACTAAAAATAATAATTCATTCAAAATGCATTTGGTACTAATCGTAATTATAAAAAAAATACATTTGAATAAAAGAACATTAGGGCTGCAATTAAAAAATATTTTCACTTACTCCTGTTACTGTGGTTCACACCTCCACAATAGTGGAGGTGTGAACTGATTCTCAGGGGGGAGGGAGAATGAGTGGGCTATGGGCCAAGACAATGTTAACACCCCACCCCCACATTGTGACCGTGGTAGTTAGAAACCACTTCAACTAGTTTCAGAGTCCTGAAAAAACATGACAGAGTGACACAGTACATTTTGCATAATCTACAGTAAATGTCTTCAAATGCTTCAAATGAACTTTAATGTCTCATCACCACTGTTGGGGAAGTTACTTTTAAAAAGTAAGGGATTATAGTTATAGTTACTTCCCTGAAAAAGTAACTAGTTACTTTATTCCTTACTAAATTATGAAAGTAAGGGCGTTACTTTACTTTACTTAAAAAAACATACAAAAAAGGGGTGTTTTTCTGTGGTATTCGTGCTTACAAGTTTAAAGTGAAATTCTTCCCATTTTCAACATTTTACTGACATTAATATGCCTTAGAGATGTTGCTGATTCTCAGGGGGGAGGGAGAATGAGTGGGCTATGGGCCAAGACAATGTTAACACCCCACCCCCACATTGTGACCGTGGTAGTTAGAAACCACTTCAACTAGTTTCAGAGTCCTGAAAAAACATGACAGAGTGACACAGTATATTTTGCATAATCTACAGTAAATGTCTTCAAATGCTTCAAATGAACTTTAATGTCTCATCACCACTGTTGGGGAAGTTACTTTTAAAAAGTAAGGGAATTATAGTTATAGTTACTTCCCTGAAAAAGTAACTAGTTACTTTATTCCTTACTAAATTATGAAAGTAAGGGCGTTACTTTACTTTACTTTAAAAAAAAAACATACAAAAAAGGGGTGTTTTTCTGTGGTATTCGTGCTTACAAGTTTAAAGTGAAATTCTTCCCATTTTCAACATTTTACTGACATTAATATGCCTTAGAGATGTTGCTGATTCTCAGGGGGGAGGGAGAATGAGTGGGCTATGGGCCAAGACAATGTTAACACCCCACCCCCACATTGTGACCGTGGTAGTTAGAAACCACTTCAACTAGTTTCAGAGTCCTGAAAAAACATGACAGAGTGACACAGTATATTTTGCATAATCTACAGTAAATGTCTTCAAATGCTTCAAATGAACTTTAATGTCTCATCACCACTGTTGGGGAAGTTACTTTTAAAAAGTAAGGGAATTATAGTTATAGTTACTTCCCTGAAAAAGTAACTAGTTACTTTATTCCTTACTAAATTATGAAAGTAAGGGCGTTACTTTACTTTACTTAAAAAAAACATACAAAAAAGGGGTGTTTTTCTGTGGTATTCGTGCTTACAAGTTTAAAGTGAAATTCTTCCCATTTTCAACATTTTACTGACATTAACATGCCTTAGAGATGTTGCGTGGACATGATAAAGATCTCCCCATTCTGTGTTTACTAGAAATGGAGGTTGTGTTTCGCCATGTTAATGATTTTTCTTTTAGGACCTTTTTTTTTTTAAAAGGGGTGGAATTCCCCTTTAATGGCAGCATGCTGAGCATGGGCTGTATTAAGATTTTCTTTGCTGAGGACAATGCTTGCTGTCTACACTTCACCTCAATGTTTTTGTTTTCGTCCACGTCCTTTACCACAGTCGTTTTCAACCTTTTTCATACCAGGGGCCACTGTTTATTCTGCATTTGAGCCACGGACCACCATTTGAGGACATTTTGGCCTCACAGACCCCAAAACTAAAGATTTATTTTCTTTTGTCCACAATATCAGGCTGAATTTCAAAAACAAGAGTCAAACATACAGATCTAAAGAACCATTAAACTTCTACATTCTCTACTTGTGTAGACTTGGGCTAATTCAGATGATGATTATTTTAACTCTTGTAATGGACCCGCAAGGGTCCATTTGGTTTCATGTTTACACTCTCAAAGAATTGGATCTGGTTAACCAACTTTCCATCATTTAGTGTGAGGACCACCTGGAATCCTCCCCGGACCACCTGTTGAAAACCCCTGCTTTACCAGCAAGAATGTAAAATAGTGTTTATATTTCCACGCTGCAAAGGCTCCAGTCACGCTGTCGTCCTCGTATCATTGCGTTTGGAAGCGTATTTTACCGCAGCTCAAATGCTAGTATGTGCGCGCAGCAACACAGCTGGTTTTGTGTCCGTCTGCTTACAAGAGGCCAGAGCCTTTAGTTACACGAAAAGTCTGTTCACTTCATGGGGCCACTTCAATGGCGGCTCATCTATATACACTTCTATTGAATTGGGACAACCGAGGTTACCGATGCATTTAAGTCTATGGGATCATAAGCATTGTTTTCTGCCCCCTCAATGTCGCAACTGTTCTGGCTCTGCTCTGCTCGACGAATAAGACTGGCTCTGATTGGCTTATACTTATTACGTTACACCTTAGAGTAACATAGAGCAGTATTCTGATTTTCCCTTCCACCCACTTGCATTAACTTGCTCACCCAGCGCATGAAGCAAACTTCCGGGTTGGAGCAGCAGCGTTGATGCATTGCGAATGGGCCACGCGAACGCGCCCCACATGAACTCTCATGAACGCGACCGTGCGTGTGGGCGTGTGCGTGCGAGTGAATCATGGCCGCGCGTCGCTGACTCGCTGTACTTATTAAAGGCTACACTAGTACACGGCTTGTCTAGCCGCCCGAGGAGACCTCTTTTCGGTTTAATTTTCGGAAAGTGCCGCTTGGTGCCGCTTGGAAGTCCACCATGAATGAATGAATAGCTATGCAACGACTATGGTTTTATAATTTATTACAGTATCATGTTTTAAAGCAGTGGTTTTCAACATTTCGCCCCCTGATATGAAATAGGGTCCACTATTTATTCAGCATTTGAGCCACGGACCACCACTTGGTGGTCCGTGAGATTTCTTTTGTTTTTGTTTCTTTTTTTTTCTTTCTTTGAGTCAATTCCAGGCTGGATTTCAGAAACAAACATACAAATGACCATTAATCTATGAAATATGCAGGGCACGGCTGTAAACAAGTTTTCAAAGCTTAGTCCGTTCACCCTGGGTAAACAAGGAATCATTTCATTTCATTTCATTTCATTTCATTTCATTTCATTTCATTTCATTTCAATCTTTTACATTCTCTAGTTCAGTGGTTTTCAACCTTTTTGATGCCAGGGCCCACCATTTATTCAGAATTTGAGCCACGGACCACCACTTGAAGACATTTTAGCCCCACAGACCCAAAAACTAAAGATTTATTTTGCTTTTGTCCATCTTCTAGTTGTGTAGACTTGGACTAATTCACATGCCGAATATTTTAACTCTTGAGAGTGTAAAAATGAAACCAAATGTACCCGCAAGGGTCCATTTGGGGACCACCTGGAACCCTCTCAGGAACCACTGGTGGTCCCCGGACCACCTGTTGAAAACCCCTGCTCTAGTTGTGTAGACTTGGGCTAATTCAGATCATGAATATTTTAACTCAAACCAAATATTATGTGGTTTCATGAATGTTTCATGATGTTACTCTATTGTTGCATTGTGCCAGAGAAACCACAAGATGGTGCCATGTGTGTTCATGAGACTCACATGCGCCACATTGTGGTTGCTCTGCCACACTACAACCTTTGACACCTTTTAAATGAAGTGTGAACGGTGGTACCACCGGAGGTGAAACGGTAACACTAAGCTACCCCAGTGGTAGTCAAATGGTAACACTGCCAGTATCAAGTGCTTACCACTGTATATACGAATGCTATTCATGATGAAGGCATTGAGGATGAATATTCACACATTGACTCATAAAACATTCCACACAGTGAAATCACTGTTTGCTCTGACCAATGTTAAACGAATTGTAATAAACACAACTTTATGTAAATATAATAAGGTGTGGGGCAGTTTTTCCACTAAGGAAAGGTTGTACTGTAAAACAAATGCTATAAATGAACTCAGAATGATGAAAAACCCCTAGTTTGACTCCTCACAAGTAACTTGAGGCCAAATTAAACATTTCCGAATTTTAGAAAATCGCCTATTGGTACATCAACTTTGTGCAGTTTTTTATTAGGTTTCCCACAGGAGTTGAATTTCAACTTTTTAGGAGATGTTATTAGACACCTTTAGAAACACATTGGTGAAGAGTTTGCTTGGTAACGAATTTATTCACAGATATGCCAAATATCTGATAAAATTCCCTAACTATTAATAATTGGTTGCTTGAAAAACGTATGCTACACTTGTGTGTTTTCTGATCCACATGTTCTAAAGAAACTTTTGTTGTTCACAGTGATCCATGTATTTTCTATCTAGTGTGAATTTTCTGGTGTCTTTTAAGGTTGCCCATCTGAGAGAAGTGTTGTCCACACTGGTCACATCCATAGGGTTTCTCTCCTGTATGAATTTTCTGGTGTTTTTTAAGGCTGCTCATTTGAGAGAAGTGTTGTCCACACTCGTCACACCCATAGGGTTTCTCTCCTGTGTGAATTCTCTGGTGTATTTTAAGGCTGGACAAGCCAGAGAAGTGTTGTCCACACTGGTTAAATCCATAGGGTTTCTCTCCCGTGTGAATTCTCTGGTGTTTTTTAAGGCTGGAAGAGTAAGAAAAGCGTTGTCCACACTGGTCACATCCATATGGTTTCTCTCCTGTGTGAATTCTTTGGTGTATTTTAAGGCTGGAAGAGTCAGAGAAGCGTTGTCCACATTGATCACACCCATAGGGTTTCTCTCCTGTGTGAATTCTTTGGTGTATTTTAAGGTGGTCCATTTGAGAGAAGCGTTGTCCACATTGATCACACCCATAAGGTTTCTCTCCTGTGTGAATTCTCTTGTGTCTTTTAAGTTTGGACATCGCAGGGAAGCGTTTTCCACATTGATCACAGCAGTGGCCTTTATATTTGGCCAAACTTCCTTTTTCATTCACCTCTGGTAGAACAGAGAAGTCAGTCTGAGGATGAAGCACTGAATTGGAAAGAGAAATATTGTTATAGATTATGTTAGATATGTCATATATCTATAAGTCAACACACACACTCAACAGTTCACCAGCCATTCAACATTTCTCATAGAAATCTGTATTCGCCCTCCCTCATGGCATGAATAGTATGCATGCAGTTACTGTCTCCCTTTACCATTCATCATACATTTTGTATGATCAAGATTCTAGGCTAAGCATAGCCAAATTGTTATAAAACCTTGCCCATGATGATGCTGGTCTCTACATGGATGAAAATATTACAATGCATTGATTACTTGCAATAACATGTTGTGCATTTTAGAAAGAGATAAAGAACAGATTGTCTTAGTTTGTGCTAATTAAAACAAAAACAGTAATTAACTTAAGAAATGTATTGGCTGCCACTGACATACTGTATATGAATTTAAAAACAGTTATAACCCTACTCAGTCCTCCGGCGCGCCGGCGCGCCGACCTACCTACGTCACTTTGACGCGACGTTGCGTGACGATGACGTCACTGTCGGACTTCTGGGTGGTCTCATTTTAATCCGGAGGGGTTGTAGATTTCAACCAACGTTGGTTTGAAGAGAATCGACCACTTTTTCACATAAATATAACCCTTTGAAGTTGACATAAATATGTACACGTGTCCAAATGCGAAAATCTGTGCACATGTTTGTTTGTTTATCCATGCGTTTGTTTATTCTCTTCTCCGATGTGTTCTGTGTCGTCGGTTCCATTGCTTTTCGAAACAAGGTTTTTACACCAAGGATGAGTCAAAAAGCTAGTTAGCTAGCCAGCATTTGGCTAGTGGGAGGCAGTTACCACGTCGTAGACGTGTAGGGATGTGACGTAGCCGAAATCTCCTTCAGAATCTCCACCGTCCATCCGCCGTCCTATATACACTCTATCATGGCCATCTAGTAGAAGAGTTGCGACATTGAGGGTGCAGGGACACAGCCCATAGACTCCAATGCATTCCGTGACTTCCGGTTGTCCCCATTCTCAATAGAAACTCTATGTAGAAGAGCTTGGACTGGCCCCATGAAGTGAACGCACGTAACATAGGCCTACCTAACGGTTACGTGCGTCGAGTGAAACGTAACTCTGTTTCCGGTCTGCCACAACAATACAGCCACAACACACGATGCAACATTTATTTTTTTTATATAATACACACATGTGAGGGTGTGTGTGCGCGCATCTGCCCGTGCGTTATGCGCAAAACAAATACAGATCGATCGATAGTGTGTGAGGGAGGGAGAGTGTGTTAGTGTTAGTTCTTTGTTTGTTTTTTATCGTCGTGTTATCACAATCACAGTGGACTAGTGGCGATCGTATCGCAAACATACTTTTAGGAGCAATCAGACATCTCGACAGAAGACGTTGCCAATATATTACGTGGCAAAGTCGCCTTGGACCTGATGGCTGAATATGGATACATTCTTGAGTAAGTGATTTCCCTTCTCTCTTCTCCGTCTCTTTCTCTCTGTGTGTGTGTGTGTGTGTGTGTGTGTGTGTGTGTGTGTGTGTGTGTGTGTGTGTGTGTGTGTGTGTGTGTGTGTGTGTGTGTGTGTGTGTGTGTGTGTGTGTCTCTCTCTGTGTGAGTGAGCAGACACATATTGAAACATTGTACACATTATGGTCCTGACTCCTGGAAGCAAAACTGTTACATATATCTGTGTGTGTGTGTGTGTGTGTCTGTGTGTGAGTGAGCAGACACATATTGAAACATTGTACACATTATGGTCCTGACTCCTGGAAGCAAAACTGTTACATGTTTCCATATTATATAGGCAGCAGGAGGAGGAAGAGGAGCAGCTGGCTGGGCAGTTTCATACTGAGGCCAGATACTAGCTGTTATAGTTTCTGAGCCTGAGAAGTGAGTAACAATTCACTTTTATACACTATTACCAGTAATAATAATAATCTATTACGTGCACAGACTGGCCACGGAGCACCAGATGTTTTTGCATTGTTTTTTTATTGGTGCTTCATGTAATATGATGGTGACAGAACCCCTTTTGTGAATCATGTAATACTGTTTTTACATTTTTTCCAGTGACGGTGACGGAACCTATTTTGTAAACCATGTACTAATGTTTTTACATTTCTGCAGTGATGGTGACACTTCACCTGTGGCGGTGACACAAGAGAAAGAGGCCATGGCAGCGGGGGCATGCAGAGGTTAGTGTATTTATTGTAATGTTGAATTCAACTGTTAGATATGCATGTCACGTGTGGAGCTAATCACATGAATTTACTTATTGATTGGTGTGATTATCTGCAATTCTAGGCCAAGAGCTCAGTCAGCTCCACCCCTCAGCTTGGGAGACTGATGGCGAGAAGGACAGCGGCCCTGTGAAGAAGTTCAAATGTCCAGGAGTACTGGAGGAAGAAGCATGTCTGCTCAGTGCTATACCCTGGTCTGGCCATGGCAAGAGATTGTTTCAGGGCATAAATATGAAGATCTGTAAAAAACGCCTAACATAACCTAATACCAGCTCAAAATAAGTAATGACTTTATTTTACTTGAATTCCATCATTCTATATTCATATAGACAATATATCTTGACCTTTTCAACAGACAATATGATCAGATAAGCATGTTTGTGATCTTTACAAGTCCATAAACCTTATTTTTCAAATCCGTTTTAGTCTATTTTGTCTCTTTCTGGGTCAAATGCATTGATATTAGGTCAAATTGAAACAAATAATTGTTGAGACATATGGGTTAGGTTGTGCTGAACAAAAATATACCAAATATAGCTATGAAATACTTCCTAGTGTGGAATATAAGGACTAATATAAGATCTGTAAAAAAAAAACGCCTGGCATAGATATACCTAATAACAGCTCAAAATAAGCAATTATGGCTTTATTTCTCTTGAATCTCATCATTTTACATTCTTATAGACCACATATCCTGACTTTCTCAACAGCCAAAATTCTTTGATAATCATATTTGTGATTTTTACAAGTCCATAAACCTGAAAAACAAGGTCCGATTTTTGTTTTTGCATGTAGTTTTTGGTTCAAATTACCTTTATAGTATGTAAAAGTGAATTAATTATGGTTTATTATTGTAGCTGAGGTTGTCCTGAAAAAAGGGGTACCAAACATTAGTGGCTGGACACTTTATGAATGTGTTTTATAAAGGAAAATGCAAAACATCACAAAACGGAAAATGCTCATCAGGGACTCAACAGGGACTGTAGAGGGTTTAAGTTATAACTTACAGGGGTCTTGATGATCATCCTGTTGAGCAGAATTGTCCATGGTGTGGGTGAGAGAGTTCATCTTCACCTGAAGTCTGGAGACCACAGTCAGATGTGTTCAGAAATGATTGATATCCTGGAGATGATGTGGAGAAATTCCAACTACAATCTCTTCTTATACTAGAGAGCTTGAGTTGTCACCACTAACTGCTTTGGATTGATTGGCCAAAGAGGAGAACAATAGAACAACCTCTCAACCAATCAGAAAGTAACAGACTGCTACATGTGCTCCACCCCTCTCTCCTCCCCCATGTCATGCTCTATGCAAAAATATAGAGATGTGAGATTGCATTGTAAGCTTCATATTTGATGTAACTAAACCTAATGATACATTGATGTATGAACTTGAGTAAATTCAAAGCTTTGGCAATGTAAACGTATGTTTTCTCATGCAAATAAAGCTATTTGAATTGAACTGACACAGATTGATACAGAGTTGAAATTGAATATATCTGTGATCTGTGAAGAACAAAATGACAGAAGTCACTGTTTATTGTATTTTGTTTTGATATTGGATGTAACCGGACTGTTCTAACAGAAGAACAGAAGAAGAACATGTGTGAAAATGTGAAATGTATATGAAATGTAATGTAATGTCTAGACAGACAGTAAGAAAAATAACAGTAGGCATATTGTTAAAAGATAAAGTATTATTAATATACTGAATAAAAATAAACAAGAACAACATAGCAGAATTCATAAAATTTATTGTGAACTGTGAGTGAAATCATACAAAGGACACAGTGAAAAGATGCTACCAATGTTTCACTGTCTCCATCATTTTAACATCTTTCTTTGTGTATCATTCATGAAAAAACACAAGCTGATGGACTAAAAATCTAATGGTTACATTGAAGTGAAACAAAGAATAGGTTTGAAAAGCTCAGACAGTGAGAACAATTGTATCTTCAAATAAAATGTACTATAGTCAACTAGTCTAAATCAATAAAAGACAGTTCACTCAAAATGTTACGCTACAGTACTTGCAATGAGTCACCCAATCGATGTCTGATCTAGAATCAGCATGCTCATATATAGTGTATATGTAATGAGTTCAAAACATCTTAGACTCTTTAATAATTGGTTGCTTGAAAAAGTATGCTACACTTGTGTGTTTTCTGGTCCACATGTTCTAAGGCTACGTTTACACGGAGACTATGTGAACAGAAGACGCAAAAGTGGCGTCGCGTCTTCACTTATTATTTCGCGTCTAGACGAGCGTTCTCATGAGGAAATCTGTGTGCATACAGTGACGCAAAAGTGTGTAGAAATCCATTGGGCGCGCTGCCCTGTGCCCCCGCCGGGTACACTTTCTCCGCGGCGGTGCTTCGCGACCGGCTCTGGGTCGGCCTGGAAGGGTCCGGCGTAGGGTTTAATACCGGGATCCCGGTTTCCCGGGACGCCCGGGTACAACTGAATTAATTTCCCTCCCGGGAAATCCTCCGGGACCCGTCTTCCCGGAGGTTATCATTTCTTTCTCAATTTTTCCACACAAATCGTGTTTTTCCGATATCTGTGAGTGGTAAAATCAAATCTATAACCCTCGCATAAGTTCCAAACATCACTGATAATTAGAATATGCAGCGAGGGGGCTATGAACAGGAGCACAATATTGGCGACACGTGGTCTAATGCGAGCAGTCAGGACTCAGGACTATGGACCGCACGAATGCCGCATCCTCCTTCATTCATTTAATCAGATGCAGACCAGCTTATATAACACCACAGCGCTCTCTCTGTCTCCCCCCCCATGTCCACCGAGGCTATTGATATTACAATATTACAATATATACAAAATAAGTTATATAACTTGCATCCCGTAACTTGTCATGTCAGACAGCGACTAAAACATGTGTAGTCAACAGCGCTTCGTTTGCATTGATGAACTGGAAACGCAGCTGCAATCAATAGTATTAAATGCCCTTATGCCCATACCAAATATTTGATCATCAAGCCTCAATCATCGTATCTTACGCGATGTACAAGAGCACTTTTGAGGCGCGTTCTACCATCGTATCCTCCTGATGTGCAGACAACCTTATTATGCGATATCCAAGACCACATTTGAGACGCGCTGTCAGCTTCGCTCTCTCTCTCTCTCTCTCTCTCTCTCTCTCTCTCTCTCTCTCTCTCTCTCTCTCTCTCTCTCTCTCTCTCTCTCTCTCTCTCTCTCTCTCTCTCTCTCTCTCTCTCTCCCCGATGTCCTAACCTTCCAATAAGTAGCCTATTTTGCGTGCCGCATTGCTAATATTTGTGTAACCGGCTTACATTTGTATTTGATATTGTTCATATTTCAACACGAGTCGCCCAAAGCGCCTGCGTTGCCTAGACAACGTGAGCAGAACAGCCAGTTTTGCGTTTTGGCCTGTTTAGACGGAGACGCTGCGCTGGAGCGTATACAACTTTTCCACTTTCAAGGGTGGTTTGAGATTTTTGCGTTTTCAAGCCCAAAAAACGCCGTCACCATATAAACGAAAGGCACTTCTGATAAAATATTTTATCGTTTTTACTCGCAAGCGTCTCCGTGTAAACGTGGCCTAAAGTGCTTTCTATCTAGTGTGAATTTTCTGGTGTCTTTTAAGGTTGCCCATCTGAGAGAAGTGTTGTCCACACTTTCTGGTGTTTCTTAAGGGTCGATAATTGAGATAAGTGTTGTCCGCACTTCACACCCATAAGGTTTCTCTCCTGTAGGAACTCTGATGTGTTTTAAGACTGGACAAGTCAGAGAAGTGTTGTCCACACTGATCACATCCATAGGGTTTCTCAGTGGTATGAACTCTCTGGTGTATTTTAAGGTTGGACAATACAGAGAAGTGTTGTCAGCATTGTTCGCATCTATAGGGTTTCTCTTGAGTGTGAACTTTCTCGTGATCTTTAAGACTGCCCATTTCGAGAGAAGTGTTGACCATACTGATCACATCAGTGGTCTTTTTTCTTTATCCAAACTTCTTTGTTCGTTCACCTCTGGTAGAACAGGGAAGTCAGCCTGATGATGCAGCACTAAATTGGAAACAAAGACAAGACAAATGTGCTTTAAACACGTCATATACTATTTATAAGCCAACATATGCACTCAACAGTCCACCAACCATTCAGCATTTCCCATAGAAATCTGTGTCAGCACTCCATCATGCAATGAATAGTATGCATGCAGTCACTGTCTCCCTTTAATGTTCATCATACATGTTCTATGGCCAATATTCTTGTCTTGTGTTTGTGCTAATTAAAAAAAAGCAATTAACTTACCACTGACATTCTGGTAACTTAAGTAACTTACAGAGGTCTTGATGATCATCTTGTTGAGCAGAATCGTCCATGGTGTGGTTGAGAGAGTTCATCTTCACCTGAAGCCAGGAGATCACAGTCAGATGTGTTCAGAAATGATTGATATCCTAGGGATTTATTTAGGTGTGCCTCTTGAGATGCAATACAAACAACAATATACAATAGGTTCCTAGATGATGTGGAAAAATGACAACTACATTATCTTCTTATACTAGTCAAGTCAAGTTTATTTGTATAGCACATTTCACTCGACAAGCGAGGACCCAATGTGCTGACAGAATTACAGAACGGATAAAGAATACAAAAGGTCAATGAATATACATAGTACACGATTAAATACGATACATATAAAAATAAATGATACAACGCTTTTCACATCTAACTAAAAGCTAGTGAAAATAGATGTGTTTTCAGTCTGCTTTTGAATACAGAGAGCGAGGCTGCAGATCTTAATTCAGCTGGTAAGGAATTCCATAATGAAGGACCACCGAAAGCACTATGACCATGTTTAGAATGAATCCTTTTAATACTGAGGAGCCCTTTGTCAGATGACCTGAGTGTCCTGGAGGGCGCATAAGGTTCCAGCATGTCAGAGACATAAGAAGGGGCCAAGTCACTGAGGGATTTAAAAACAATAAGAAGCACTTTGAAATCCAGTTCTAGTTAAAACTCTCGCAGCCGCATTCTGGACTAACTGCAGTTTATGAAGTGCCTTTTTTGAGGAACCAGCAAAGACAGCATTACAGTAGTCCAGTCTGCTAGTTATAAAAGCGTGAACCAACTTTTCACAGTCTGGTTGAGATAGGAAACATCTAACCTTAGAAATGTTCCTTAAGTGATAAAATGCACTCTTGGAAATAGAGGTTACAGTATATGCTTGTAAAGGTTGAGTTCATCATCTAAGATCACACCTAGGTTTTTAACCTGCTGACAGGGTTGAACTGATAGGGGGAGTAGCAGGGACTTGATTTGTTCTTTTAGTTCTTTAGGACCAATTAATAATATTTCAGTTTTGTCGTCGTTTAGTTTTAAGAAATTGTTATTCATCCATTCTTTAATATTCAGAGATGCAGTTTATTGAGAGCTATACTAGAGAGCTTGAAGGTACATTTGCCAGTGTTTCATGTAATGTAATGCAATCTTGAACTAGCATGTTGTGTTGGTCCCAGGCAAGATCATTTTACAAATTGTAAAAATACCCTGTGTTCACTATTTGTTTTGATAGATTTATTATTTCAACTTATATTATCTGGCTCCACCTTCTGAATTACTGACAATACTGGCTATTAGTGTTGTGGTGTTTTGAGGATATCTTGTCACAAACTACTGTATAAACAACACACTGCTATTAAATGTTACTATCTAGCTGGGTAATTCCAGCTGCAGTAATATGGTGACAATTCTGTGTACAAGTGTTTTCTGAAATGACAAAATCACCACTTCACTTAGCTGTAATGTAAGATGTTGTGTAAAGATGTTGTATCATGTCCTGGTCAAACTATTGCCTATGCTATATAAATATTCCACTCCATTCACACAATATTATAGGACTACTCTACTTATTCTCTACCCTACTTATCATACTAATAGGAGCATGTGCAAATTAGTTGGCCATTTTAATATAGTTACACAGACACACCCTAACCCAGTATCACCTGTCCATTAACAATGGGACAGACATCTCTCAAAACATCCCACAACATTCACAACCATTTTTATCACATGATGCAAATGAGATGTGGTGGTCTGAACTATGCAGAATGTAGGCCACCTAATCATTTCTTATATAGTCATATATTGGAATAATGGCTATACTTACACATCAGTTCATTATGCATAATAAACTACTGCTCTAAAAGTAAAGACAGTGTGCTGGCAGCCTTTCTCATAAATGTTGGCCAAACATGCTTCAACTAGATTTGATTCAAAATGGGTAATAACCCACAGTCAGACTCAGGTTTATTTTTCAAACTACAAAATGGCACTCAATAGTTGAAAATCAAATAAGAAAATGTGGCACATTTTGTTTTGAGTCCTGATGATGCTTTCGAGCACTTAACTATAAAATGCATCTTAAAATGCTCTAA
The DNA here is from genome assembly GCA_039105355.1 of Benthosema pterotum. Classification (NCBI taxonomy): domain Eukaryota; kingdom Metazoa; phylum Chordata; class Actinopteri; order Myctophiformes; family Myctophidae; genus Benthosema; species Benthosema pterotum. The sequence continues at coordinate 50,349,349 of CM076972.1, read as the reverse complement.
TGTAAAATGCACCTTAAAGGGCAGTATTGGTCCACAACAGATTTAGTAATGCAGATGAGAGTGACAAAGAGTGATACAGAGTTGAAATTGAGTTTATTTGTGATTTGTGTTGAAGAACAGAATGACCACCTGATGTCAATGTTTATTCTATTTTCTTTTGATATTGGATGTAACTGGACTGTTCCATGAACACAAGAAAAGAAAACGTAAATGTATATGGAAAATAATATGTCTAGACAGACATAAGGAAAATTGATGAAGTCATTAAGGAAATTATTGCTGAATAAAATATATAGTAGTATTAAGTAGTATTGTTTAGCCAGTAGTATTGTTTCAATGCACTTGTACTATAAATGTTGAGAATGCTATCCATGTGTCCTAAATGGACTTGTACTATAAATGCTAGTGAGAATACTAGCTATGTGTTCTAAATGCACTTGTACTATAAATGTTAGCGAGAATCCTAGCTCTGTGTTCTAAATGCACTTGTACTATAAATATTAGTGAGAAACCTATCTCTGTGTTCTAAATGCACTTGTACTATAAATGTTAGTGAGAATCCTAGCTCTATGTTCTAAATGCACTTGTACTATAAATGTTAGTGAGAATCCTAGCTCTGTGTTCTAAATGCACTTGTACTATAAATGCAGTTTGTGAACTGAGGAGCTGAGGGTGGTGTGTAGACAGTAGAGTCCAGAGAGACATGAAGAGTTGGAAACATGAATCATTTCTTCTAGGTCTTGGGAAGCAAGATTACATAGTAATCAAAATCTACTGTTCGTTCATAACAAAGTTCATAACAGACATAGGATCCAGGATGCTTATGAGATTTTACAGTTTGGTAGAGGGTAGGATGTCAAATAGCACTAAATCCAGAATTACTACAATTGCTCAAGTGGGGGCGCTATAGATAAAAAAAACAGACAAAAAAAAAGCATTTGAACAAGCACAACTCATGCCCCACGGTACTATAGGAATAAGCTACTCTATATGCACTCTACTGATCATACTTAATAGAAATGTGCAAATATGTTGTCCATTCAGCAATATGGTTACACAGACACACCCTAACCCAGCATCACCTGTTCATTGCAATGGGGCAGACATCTCTCAAAACATCACAGAACTTTTACAACCATTTTTTATCCCATGATGCAAATGAGATGTGGTGGTCGGAACTATGCATAATGTAGGCCAACCAATCATTTCCTGGTGTGTCTTGTAATGAAAATGGTCCTGGACTTTAATTGTCTTCAATTACACACCAGTTCATTCTGCATAATAAAACACTGCTCTAAAAGTAAAGACAGTGCGCTGGCACATTTTCTCGAAAAACTGCTGGCAAAAGATGCTTCAACTAGAATTGATCCAAAGTGGTTAATAGCACAGTCAGATTTATTTTTCAAACTACAAATGCCAAATAATAAAGTAGCCTATTTAAAAAGGGAGATGTAACAGTGAAAGTAACAGTGATGCTATACTTTCTCTAATTGGGTAGATTTCTTGTAATGCATTGAATCTAATAAGAAAATGTGGCATCCGTCATGTTCCATCAGGTGTAGTTTAGTGTCTGTCTGAGATAAGATGGCTAACTCTGTTTATTATTTTGTGTACATTTATCAACCACAATGAAGTGAACAATATTTTTGGTGAATGTTTATATACCTAGAATGTAAGCAGGGTGATGTATTGAGACTGTTTTGCATTGAGTCCTGATTATGCTTTCAAGCACTTTAATATAAAATGCACCTTAAAGGGCAAGTTTACAGTATTGGTCCAAAAGGATTTAAAGGAGAAATGCATATACTATCTAGCTTATGTGGGATATGAGGTTCATATCCAGCTACAGTAATATAGTGACACCTCTGTTGTACAAGTGTTTTCTGAAATGACAAAAAAACACTTCACTATGCTGGAATGTAAGATGTTGTGTGGATGTATTTTTTCCACACATTCAGTGCATTAGTTTAATTATGTCCTGGTCAAACGATTCCCTATACTATATAAATATTCCACTCCATCCACACAATACTATAGGACTAATCTACATGCACTCTACTTATCATACTAATAGGAGCATGTGCAAATCAGTTGGCCATTCAAATCAGTTGGCCATTCAAATCAGTTGGCCATTCAGCAATATGTTGAACACGATACTGCAGGAGTATCGGCTATAAGCACTCAGCTTATCAAAAGGACCTCATGCAAACTGGTTGTCCCATCCATCCAGCAGGGTTACACACCTGGCCTAACCCATTCTCACCTGCCATTAACAATGGGACAGACATTCCCCAGTGGTTCCTAATGTGTTTTTGACCATGCAACATAACAGGATAACCCCTTTCACAGAAACACAGTGGTATTTTGCATTGATCCCTACTAAAGGCCGATTAAACATACATCGTTTGCCCAATGTTGTGCTTTATATGTTTTTAATGGTTTTAATGTAAATACATCTTTGAGTTGCAGTTCTTTTAATTTAATAAAAAGGTCATTGGTTCTCTCTCTCTCTCTCTCTCTCTCTCTCTCTCTCTCTCTCTCTCTCTCTCTCTCTCTCTCTCTCTCTCTCTCTATATATATATATATATATATTATATATATATATATATATATATATATATATATATATATATATATATATATATATATATATATATATATTACTTTTTACACTAAGTTAGAATACATGGGCATTTGTACATATGTTTAAAATATATGCAGGATTAGTAGCATAGCACTGGTGAAGGTCATAGGACCATAATGTTTTCTACTTTCTACTAATTGCAACATTAGCACAAATGAAATAAAGTTTTTTTTTTCTTAAGCTGCCATCTAAGGAGTTCTTCTTTATACACTGAGCAATTAATTCCCTGCCAGCTCTCCTCTGTATTTAAAAATAGTCACACACACACACACAAGCTATCTAAAATTAATTTCCTATACTCAGAAACATATACTTTTGTATAATCCCACAAAATTAGTCCAACTGTTGGCACATCCATTCAGCAATAGTTACACAGGCTCAGCCTGACCCAGTATCACCTGTCCATTAACAATGGGACAGACACCTCTCAAAACATTCCACAACATTCACACCTATTTTTATCACATGCAAATGAGATTTGGAACTATGCAAAATGTAGTCCACACAGTACCTTTCATTTAATCATTTCCTGGTGTGTATTATTATTAAACCCTGTGTTGTCATTTAGGTGTAGAATTAGTACTTTGACAGTTCATCATTGTTTCTCATTTTCAAAATCATGTTCCATTAGGTGTAATAGTAGTTTAGTGTCTGTCTGAGATAAGGTGACTGACTCTGTTTATTCTTGTGTGTACATTTATGAACAATGAAGTGAACAATGTTTTTTGGGGAAATGTTTTGAAACCTACAATGTAAACAGGGTGATTTAGTACATGTATTGAGTCTGTTTTGTATTGAGTTCTGATGCTTTCGAGCACTTTAAAATAAAATGTGCTTTAAAAGGCAAGTTTACAGTATTGGTCCAAAGGGATTTAAAGGAGTAATGCAGATGGGAGTGATAAAGAATTGTAATGGAGTTTGTGTTTTGTTTTGATATTGGATATAACTGTGCTGTTGAAGAAAGTAAATTGAATGTACTGTATATGGAATGTAACATGTCTAGATCGACAGCAGGGGAAATAACAGTATTGTTTATTGCAGAATAAAATACAGTATAAAGTAGTATTAATATTCTGGGTAAATATGAACAAAAAACTACATTACAGTGAATAGGCTACCTATGTTCTGTTGTCTCCATCATTTAATATCTTTTTATCTCCATCATTTATGAAAAAAACACACACACACAATAAAAAAAAATCTACTGGTTACATTGGAAAACAAAGAATACTGTAGGTTTGAGAATCTCAGACAGTGAGAACAATTGTATCTGCAAATAAAAATGTACTACACAAATCAGTAAAGACAGTTAAAGCTAACGTCGCCCAGTCAGCCAGTCAACGTTTGATCTAGACTCAACATTCTCATATATATGTCTTGTGTTCAAAACAGCTTAGACTCTTTAATAGATGCTTGCTAGATATATCAGTATTGGTATGCTACACTTCATGGTATATGTATTTTCTGATGCACCTGTTCTAAAGAAGCTTTTGTCACACTAAACATGCATGTTCTCAAGGCTGAGAGAAGTGTTGTTCGCAGTGATCCATGTGCTTTCTATCAAGTGTGAAGTTTTTGGCGTTTTTTAAGGCTGCTCATTTGAGAGAAGTGTTGTCCACACTGGTCACATCCATAGGGTTTCTCTCCTGTGTGAATTCTCTGGTGTGTTTTAAGGCTGGACAAGTCAGAGAAGTGTTGTCCACACTGGTCACATCCATATGGTTTCTCTCCGGTATGAACTCTCTGGTGTTTTTTGAGGTTTGACATTTGAGAGAAGTGTTGTCCACATTGATTACACCCATAAGGTTTCTCTCCTGTGTGAATTCTTTGGTGTTTTTAAGGGAATCCATTTGAGAGAAGTGTTGTCCACATTGATCACATCCATAGGCTTTCTCTCCTGTGTGAATTCTTTGGTGTATTTTAAGGTGGTCCACTTGAGAGAAGCGTTGTCCACATTGATCACACCCATAAGGTTTCTCACCTGTGTGAATTCTTTGGTGTTGTTTAAGGTTTCCCATTTGAGAGAAGCGATGTCCACATTGATCACACCCATAGGGTTTCTCTCCTGTGTGAATTCTCTGGTGTTTTTTAAGGCTGGAAGAGTCAGAGAACTGTTGTCCACATTGATCACACCCATAGGGTTTCTCTCCTGTGTGAATTCTTTGGTGTATTTTAAGGGATTCCATTTGAGAGAAGTGTTGTCCACACTGGTCACATCCATAGGGTTTCTCTCCGGTATGAACTCTCTGGTGTCTTTTGAGGTTTGACATGTGGGAGAAGTGTTGTCCACAGTGGTCACATCCATAAGCTTTCTCTCCGGTATGAACTCTCTGGTGTCTTTTGAGGTTTGACATGTGAGAGAAGTGTCGTCCACAATGGTTACATCCATAGTGTTTCTCTCCTGTGTGAATTCTCTGGTGTTTTTTAAGGCTGGAAGAGTCAGAGAAGTGTTGTCCACAGTGGTCACACCCATAGGGTTTCTCTCCTGTGTGAATTCTCTGGTGTTTTTTAAGGTTGTACATTTGAGAGAAGTGTTGTCCACAGTGGTCACATCCATAAGCTTTCTCTCCGGTATGAACTCTCTGGTGTCTTTTGAGGTTTGACATGTGAGAGAAGTGTCGTCCACAATGGTTACATCCATAGGGTCTCTCTCCTGTGTGAATCCTCTGGTGTTTTTTAAGGCTGGAAGAGTCACAGAAGTGTTGTCCACAGTGGTCACACCCATAGGGTTTCTCTCCTGTGTGAATTCTCTGGTGTTTTTTAAGGCTGGAAGAGTCAGAGAAGTGTTGTCCACAGTGATCACACCCATAGGGTTTCTCTCCTGTGTGAATTCTTTGGTGTTGTTTAAGGTGTCCAATTCGAGAGAAGTGTTGTCCACATTGATCACACCCATAGGGTTTATCACCTGTATGAATTCGTTGGTGTTGTTTAAGTTTTCCCATTTGAGAGAAGCAAAGTCCACATTGATCACACCCATAGGGTTTCTCTCCTGTGTGAATTCTTTGGTGTATTTTAAGGTGTCCCATTTGAGAGAAGCGATGTCCACATTGATCACACCCATAGGGTTTATCTCCTGTGTGAATTCTCTGGTGTGTTTTAAGTCTGGACATTGTAGGGAAGCGTTTTCCACATTGATCACAGCAGTGGTCTTTTTGTTTGGCCAAACTTCTTTGTTCATTCACCTCTGGTAGAACAGAGAAGTCAGTCTGATGATGCAGCACTGAATTGGAAAGAGAAATATTGTTATAGATATGTTAGATGTGTCATATATCTATAAGTCAACACATGCACTCAACAGTTCACCAGCCATTCAACATTTCTCATAGAAATCTGTATTTGCCCTCCCTCATGGCATGAATAGTATGCATGCAGTTACTGTCTCCCTTTACCATTCATCATACATTTTGTATGATCAAGATTCTAGGTTTAAGTATAGCCAAATTGTTATAAAACCTTGCCCATGATGATGCTGGTCTCAACATGGATGAAAATATTACAATGTATTGATTACTTGCAATAACATGTTGTGCATTTTAGAAAGAGATAAAGAACAGATTGTCTTAGTTTGTGCCAATTAAAACAAAAACAGCAATTAACTTAAGAAATGTATTGGTTGCCACTGACACGCTGTATATGAATTTAAAAACACTTATAACTTACAGAGGTCTTGATGATCATCCTGTTGAGCAGAATTGTCCATGGTGTGGTTGAGGGAGTTCATCTTCACCTGAAGTCTGGATCACAGTCAGATGTGTTCAGAAATGATTGATATCCTTGAGATGATGTGGAGAAATTCCAACTACAATCTCTTCTTATACTAGAGAGCTTGAGTTGTCACCACTAACTGCTTTGAATTGATTGGCCAAAGAGGAGAACAATAGAACAACCTCTCAACCAATCAGAAAGTAACACTGCTACATGTGCTCCACCCTCTCTCCTCCCCCATGCCATTCTCTATGCAAAAATATAGACATTTGAGATTGCACTTTAAGCTTCATATTTGATGTAACTAAACCTAATGATACATGTATGAACTGGAGTAAATTCAATGGGCACAGAGCTTTGACAATAACACACTCCAGGAGTTATTGGTGTAATAAAAAAATAAAGATGACAATTTGCAGAAAATATGCACAGAGGACCCATATGGTAGCCTTTTGTTTTGTAACACCTGTAAAGTCAAATAAAGGTACATTTGCCAGTGTTTCATGTGTGTAATGCAATCATGAACTAGCATGGTGTGTTGGTCCCAGACAACATTTATATTTACAACATTTACAAGTTGTAAAAAATACTCTGTGTTCACAATTTGTTTGGATCCATTTATTACTTCAACTTCATGTTTTGCTTGTTATAATAGAGTGCATTAGGATATATCATGGGTACAGGATATCTTGTCACAAACTATAAACAACACACTGCTATTAAATAGGACTATCTATCTAGCTTATGTCATATATAGGGTTGCCAACTCTGAGATCTTGGAATAAGGAACACTTCTACGACCACGCGGCGAAGCAGCGCGGTTATTAGGTTAAGTCTGCGGTTTTCTGGTGGAGCCGTTGCCCCTGTGACCCAACTACGGATAAGCGGTTGAAGGTGGAGGGATGATTTCACATACCATATTAACCTTTGGGATCAGTTAAGGCCTGTTTACTGTGGTCAGTAAGGAAGAATAGGCCGGTAGGCCTATTGTGCTGTATAAATGTTAATCAATTATGAACAAGTAGTCCATTGTCTTTATAACATTAAGAATCCCGATTTTAAAGAAGTTTTTTTTGCCCTTTTAAAGGGCAAAATTTGTATTGAATATGCACACATTTATTAGACTAATAACTACTAATAAACCGTCAACCATATTAGCCTACTGAAATAGCCTGGCTATAGTCATATACCCACATCAGCAGCTTTAATTATTATTATTAAAAAAAGACTGAGTCTATGACAGTTGTTGTGGGGGGGTTGCATAACTCTCATACTATGGCTCTGGGAGTTTGCGGAACTCTCTTACTCTATGGCTCTGGGCACGGCAGGATTGGCACACAGAGCAGCAGCGCTACCAGTGCACCACGCAAACACACATGCAGATCTGCAGCCACGGGGAGGTTTTGGTTTGTTGTTTGGTTGTTGTTGGTTTCTGCTCGGGAGGAGTCCTGTGTGCACTCGCCACAGAGCAATTGTGCTGTCTTAAATATATCTCCTGCTTTATTTTGTTCACTACTGTTAAATTCATTGTTGATGTTTGTGCGACGGATCGCACAGGAGGCATTTAGGGAAATACGTAACAAACCGCGTTCCGTATCGATTCAATACGGAACGCATCATTTAGTGTTCAATTAAGGAACGATTCCGTATTATACGGAACGGTTGGCAACCCTAGTCATATACTGTATATGGTTTAATTCCAGCTGCAGTAATATGGTGACACCTATAAGACTACTCTAGATTTACTGTACTTATCATACTAATAGGAACATGTGCAAATCGGTTGGCCAGTCAAATTAGTTGGCCATTCAGCAGTATGGCTACACACCCTAACCCAGCAGGGGCGGATCTAGGCATAGCCATGGGGGGGCAATGCCCCCTAAATGCCCTGACTGCCCCACCAAAAATGATGGCATGCAAAACAACTGAAATTTAAGTGCCTATATTTAAAATGAGTTGAAACACTACAACTGCTACTAACTGCAGTTGTGCCACCACTAAACCAACAGCATTTGATCATTGAAAACAGAAAACATTGTAACAGAAAATGCTATGTGTGCGGCTTCATCGCCATGGCACGAAGCGTCATGGGCGATGAAGCCGCACCCATAGCATTTTCTCCTGCCCTCTCAATTGGGAAAGGTTACATCCGTCCCTGTAACTCAGTATCACCTGTCCATTAACAATGGGACAGACATCTAAAAACATCCCACAACATTCACAACCATTTTTTTTATCACATGATGCAAATGAGATGTGGTGGTGGGAACTATGCATAATGTACTGTAGGCCACCTAATCATTTCCTGATGTGTCTTAGTAATGATGACATTAGAAAATGTCCTGGATTTGTCTTGTCTTCACTTACACCAGTCCATTCTGTGTAATGAACTACTGCTCTAGATGTAATGACAGTGTGCTGACACCCTTTCTCATAACTGCTGGCCAAACATGCTTAAACTACACTCAACAAAAATATAAACGCAACACTTTTGTTTTTGCTCCCATTTTTCAGGGGATGGACTTAAAGCCCTAAAATTATTTCCAGATATACAATATAACCATTTCTCTCAAACACTGTTCACAAATCTGCCTAAATGTGTGATATTGAGCACTTCTGCTTTGTTTAGATAATCCATCCCACCTCACAGGTGTGCCACATTAAGATGCAGGTGTGACATCATGATTAGTGCACAGGTGTACCCCAGACTCTCCACAACAAAAAGACACCCTGAAATGTGCAATTTTCTTTTGCCTTATTGGGTGTATGGGCCTCCGAACCAGTCAGTATCTGGTGTGACCACCATTTGCCTCATGCAGTGCAACACATCTTCTTCGCATAGAGTTTATCAGATTGTCAATTGTGGCCTGTGGAATGTTGGTCCACTCCTCTTCAATGGCTATGTGAAGTTGCTGGATATTAGTGGGAACTGTTACACACTGTAAAAATGGTAATAACACAATATTACCACATTATTACCATTTCGACAGCGCATACCAGTTCCCACTAATATCCAGCAACTTCACATAGCCATTGAAGAGGAGTGGAGCAACATTCCACAGGCCACAATTGACAATCTGATAAACTCTATGCGAAGAAGATGTGTTGCACTGCATGAGGCAAATGGTGGTCACACCAGATACTGACTGGTTCGGAGGCCCATACACCCAATAAGGCAAAAGAAAATTACACATTTCAGGGTGTCTTTTTGTTGTGGAGAGTCTGGGGTACACCTGTGCACTAATCATGATGTCACACCTGCATCTTAATGTGGCACACCTGTGAGGTGGGATGGATTATCTTAACAAAGCAGAAGTGCTCAATATCACACATTTAGGCAAATTTGTGAACAGTGTTTGAGAGAAATGGTTATATTGTATATCTGGAATGAATTTTAGGGCTTTAAGTCCATCCCCTGAAAAATGGGAGCAAAAACAAAAGTGTTGCGTTTATATTTTTGTTGAGTGTATATAGATTTGATTCAAAGTGGGTAATAACACAGTCAAAAAAGCCAAAGGAAGGCTTTTTTTCCACTCAATAGTTGAAAATCATATAAGGCAGTAGCCTATTGGTCCAAAACGGTCCAAAACGCATTTAAAGGAGTAATGACAAAGAGTGATACAGAGTTGAAATGGAGTTTATTTGTAATGTGTTGAAGAACCGAATGACCACCCGAAGTCACTGTTTATTGTATTTTCTTTTGATATTGAAAGTAACTGGACTGTTCTATGAACAAAAGAAAAGAAAATGTGAATGTATATGGAAAGTAATGTCTAGACAGACAGTGAGAAAAACAACAGTAGTGTTTATTGTTGAATAAAATATATAGTAGTATTGTTTAGCCAGTAGTATTGTTTAAATGCACTTACACTATAAATGTCAGTGAGGATCCTCGCTCTGTGTTCTAAATGCACTTGTACTATAAATGTGTCAGGGTCATGTCTCCCAGGCCGTTTTCCTTTCTTTTCTTTTTTTGTGGCTAAAATCGTTTTTAGTGGTAAGATCAAAGTTCCAACTTTTTTAATATGATTAAAAAATATTTTAGCCAGAAAACGAAAAAAAAAAAAAAAAAAAAAAAAAAACTTTAGATGGCTCTAAAAGGAAAACGGACTGGGAGACATGAGGAACAAAGTATCAGACCCTGACACAAATGTTAGTGAGAATCCTAGCTTTGTGTTCTAAATGCACTTGTACTATAAATGTTAGTGAGAATCCTAGCTATGTGTTCTAATTTCACTTGTACTATAAATGCAGTTTGTGAACTGAGGAGCTGAGGGTGGTGTGTAGACAGTAGAGTCCAGAGAGACATGAAGAGTTGGAAACATGAATATTTGTTTTAGGTCTTGGGAAGTGAGAATTGGTTTGATTTTGGAAATGATAAAAACATGAGGGACAACTGACCTTCCTTACATGCTAACCAAAGTTCTACTGTTATCGAAGAAGTTCTGGATATTTTTTTTTCCTGAAACAATGAGTTTAACCCTCACTATGTAACTCTTCTTTTCACTTCATTTGAACTTGAGGCTGGGAATCCATTTTCTGGTTCTGTAGAGTATTTCCATTTCATGCAGCTATATAAATATTTGACTTTTCCCCCCAGAAGACTTAGGTCAGGCTCAATGGGTTGATAATAATAATAAAAACATTCAAGAAACACAGCATAAAGGACAATTCTTTTAAGACCCACTAGAGGAATCACCTTAAAATGTATTTTATTACCACATTGCACTGCCAAGCATTTGATCTGAGGTGTTCAAATTTAGATTTTTGATTGGTGGATTTGAATTGTAAATGGTATTAACAGATTGCACACAATGCACAGTCAAATGAGAGTGTAGGTAAGTACAAAAACTACGAGGATGAACCCAAAAAACATCAGGGTCCTCCATTTTTAGTTCTTAGCGGCATACAAACAAGTAAAGATACATGCTTAGGGAAAAGGGGGAAAACATGTACAGTATAGAACAATAGGGGGTGCAGTGTCCTCTGATGAAGAACTTCACACATTATGATCAGTCAGACGGCGAGTGACTTTGAGATGTTGCTAAGAATTTTCCAGTCTAAACAACGTGAATGCAAATGATTCCCATACATGTTGCACACGTATCGGCTGTAAGCACTTAACTTAGCATACTGAAAGGACCTCATGCAAATTGGTTGTCTCATCCATACAGCAAAGTTACAGCTGGCCTAACCCATTCTCACCTGCCATTAACAATGGGACAGACATTCCCCAGCAGTTCCCAAAGGTTTCCCACAGGATAACCCTTTCACAGAAACACAGGGTATTTTGCATTGATCCCTACTAAAGGTACATAGTCTGCCCAATGTTGTGCTTTATTCATTTTCTAGATGGCACTTCTTTTAATTTGATAAAAAGCTATTGGTTCCCTGTATTTATTTTTATTTTTTACTTTTTAGAGCATGAATATTTATGTAGTATTTAGTAAACAGCATGTTTCCCCCTCACTTCTTGTAAATTACAACACATTGTACGCATTTGCACATATAAAATATATAGAGAATTAGTAGCATAGCACTGGCAAAAGTCATAGGACCAAAATGTTTGCTACTTTAAACAAGGACCTTCGTTGTGTTACCTAATAACTTGTTAGTACATGTACATGATTTTGGCAGACATGGTGTTGCTATTTCATCCATCTGAGCATTTGAGTTGTGCTTGAATAGTACTGTAAATCTCCAAGCCCCCCCCCACTATTATTGGAAAAAAATATTTTTGAAAGATTATAGGAGTATTTCCGATTTGCAGTCCCTCTGACCGTTTTAGCTGTATTTTATTGATGAAATCACTGAAAAAATATTTTTAAAAGATTTTTTAATCAATTGAAATGTTCCCTTTAATATTCTGTAAACATTACATGGATTTTATCTTCATATCAGAAATTATCTTGCTTTCTTTCAGTAGACGTGTCCCCAGTGGCCTTCAATGAACATGGACTTGACATAATATGACTATTAAAGGTAGGGTAAGTGATTTGAAATTCATGGTGTAGTACCAGCCTGGTGCACTAGGGGCGCCAAACAGTAGCTACACTATGTATCCTGATTGGAGGAGAATTCGCTACCACCTGGGAAACTTTTATTAGCTCCTCTGCTAACGTGGGGGAGGGGGAAACTCCATATATGGTTTCCACACCTTATAATAGAGCATTTTAACAGAAAAAAATATTTTTTGGGTAATATCTGACAAAAGTGAAATCACTTCCCCTACCTTTAAACATCAACAAAAATCCCAAAATTATGACATGAGAATATACAGTATATCTATCTGTACTTTATTGCTGGGCATGTTTAGTTTTTTTGAATAAATAGATGATTAATCATTTAAATGGCATTATATAGCTGTGTCCCTCAGTTGCACTAAACTCCGTTAAGTCATTCTGCCACTATAACAACAATTAACTGATCACCAATAGGAAGTGGTATTCTACAACTCTTCTGACCAACATGCTACAGAAAGTGGCAATTTAAAACCTTATTTTACACCGTTTCAACTCCGTTATCAATTACCATGTTAAGAGATATATTAAAAAAAAAAAAAAAAATCCTGAGATGGGAAATAATGTTTTTTCTTATAGCTAAGGATGTCCTTAATATTGTGGGCTATTCAGAAAAGTAAAACCTCTCGGTCAAAATTTTAGGAAAAAAAAAAAAACAGTCCAAATCGTTTTTGTGGAATGACTCATAGAACAAAATAATAATAATAAAAAATAGTTTTCCTCTCTTGGTGCCACACTGAGTCCTAACAAAATGTGGTCATTTTATCAAATCAAAACCATCTTATATTTGAAACAATAAAAACATCATGCATAATGCATATGTGACATTTAAAGACAAAGAAGAGCATTTTGTAAATTGCGAATAAAGATGTCATTGCCTGTGTCAGAGAGGTGAACACCATCTCTTATAAACAAATCAATGTTTTCCGGAGAGGCGGAGATTCCCTTGTGCAAAATCACTGCCCCCTGATTTTTTTTCCATGAATTCCGCCATTCTTGCGTTCAGCCAGCAGCGGGTTCTATTCACGGCCCTCCTATCTCTCACATCCTGCCAATGTCGCCTGGCGACTATCCCAGAGAAAACAACCAGTGTTTGTGGGCATAGTTGTTTAATGGAGGCCACATCTCTTTTCATTTTATTGAAGAGGGTCAGCTTCGGAACTGCACCCAAATCGTTTCCTCCAGCGTGCAGGACCAGCAGATCAGGAGGAGGCTGCCTTCTCAGTTCTGTCTTCAATGTAGGGACGACGTCTCCCCAACACAGCCCCTCTTTCCCCAGCCATCGGATCTTTGCTGGCAACCCAAGATCTGGGCCAATTGTCTGGCATGCGCGGAGGTGCGCCCGATTAGAGACGAGCCCACGATCCAGGCGGATTTGCCTATAGAGACAAAGACAACAGACATTTACTAAACGGAAACGGTTCGCCTAATCCCCGACAGTTATAGTTTGCCCGATCCCGCATCGTAGAGAAGACCTACCCACATATACTATACAGCATCTGAGAGAGAAGGGTTTTACCGTCACGCTGCACTTGTATGTAAAAAATGTAAAAAATGGTCCAGAATTGACCGAGAAATCAATGATCAAAAAAACGTTTCTTTTGCCGCGAAGTGCCGACTTTTTTGCAATTTACAGCATTGCATCACAAGTTAATTAATGTATTTAATTATATTATATGCTGTACATTACCTAAACACAAGGAAGTGACCGAGCAGGCAATCTACAGCTGTTTATAGGACAATCCATAAATAAGGAGATGAATTGAACTGGCGCCTTTCCACGTGGAGTCGTGGACATCTCCAAAGGCGCACAGACACACTCACCGTGGCTCTTAGCCCGTGAGCCAGGACCCCAAAAATAGGGTCATCGGTACCAAAAAGGTGAATAATTCTCATAGTGATTTTTGGGTAGGTATACACCCCTAGTACTAGAAAAAATGTGATAGCCTTGCATCTGTGGTAGCTTTATGTGTGTTATCACTCCATTTATGATCACATGCCAAAATACAGTTTTCAAAATCCGAATTAATCATTCTACTTAAAAATGATAGTTCTCTCTTATTATTGAACCTATCTCAGTCAGAAAATAGTTGGAATAAAGCTCAGACTATATATATTGTTCAGATAAGTTGTTAAAATCAGAATCTCTTGAAATGTTATCTCTTATAGGCAGTGACAACATAGCGACTTTAAATTCTATAAGATGTACTTTGGTTTCATGAAAGAAAAGTTTATTTTGTACCTAAAAGATTATATAATAGTGTAGTGTAATAGGCTAAATATTTGTATTTTATAAAACATGAATACTACTGGGGAAGAGGGATTCTGTGACGGTGAAGTAGTCACACTCACACCTGGCCTAATGGGCTAGACAAATTGTCCGTTGTTTTGATTGCAAAAATGCATATGTGGTATCATTATTTTCGTAACACATCCAGGGACGCCAAAAATGTGTGATAGCAGTTTCATAAGAGTATCTGAATAGTGGTTTAGGCTAATAATCTGATTATGTTATGACTATATAATTAATTATTGTCTGAACTCTAAATAATTCACCTCTATGAACATTTCTGATGTTTGTACCATGGATGGACAAATTGAACATGAGAAAAATCATAATATAACACACACACTTCTGATATACTACTGGTAGCCATCAGCCAAACCCACAATGGCTCCCCCTTGAAATTAAACATCACATAATCATGGGTGATTTAACTACTTTAACACACGCACGCACACACAATATCAGAAGTGTGGTACACAAAACCGCAAATGGTTTGTGAACAATGAATATACACAAGTTTGGGACCTTGGAGAAAACCTTGGTGACAGTCTGGTTGCATTACACGCATTTACAGGATGTGACATTGAGTGCTTTGCTGGTTATGGTAAACTTGCCTGGCCTAACCTGCAATGATTTTGAGGGGCGGCCGCAGCCACGGCGGTAGCTCGTATAGATCTGATTTGATCTCAGAAACGTGTCGTCAGCCCTGGCTCTTCCCCTGCTGTGCTACGTCACATCACTTGGAGCGAAGCCCATCCCAGTTCCAGTTTGCCTTTCGGGACAACAGGAGTACAGAGGATGCTATTGCTACAGCACTACATTTCACCATATCCCACCTGGACACTGACAACACCTGTGTAAGAATGCTATTCATGGACTTCAGCTCCGCATTCAACACACTACCCCTCCTCCAAACGACACCACAGTGATCGGCCTCATCAGGAACAACGATGAACGTGCTTACACGGAAGAAGTCAAACACCAGGTGAGGTGGTGTGCCGAGAACAACCTCACACTCAACATCTCCAAGACAAAGGATCTCATTGTGGACTTTAGATGGGGCAGAAGTGGGCAGCATGCTCCTACCCTCATGGATAGCGTGGAGGTGGAGCAGGTAACCTGCTTCAAGTTCCTGGGGGTTCACATATCCGAAGATCTTTCCTGGACCACAAACACATTCTCCCTGAAAAAAGGCCCTGTTTTTCTTGAGGAGGTTGAGGATAGTGAGGCTATCCCACCAGACTCTAAATTTCTATCGGTGCACCATCGAAAGTACACTCACCTACTGTATAACAGCTTCCCATACATGGGAACTGTACCGTGGCGGAGTGGAAACTTTTGCAGAGGGTGGTGAGAACTGCACAGCGCATCACAGGCTTCCCCCTACCATCAATTGAGTCCACCTATAAGCAGCACTGTCGGTCTAAGGCCCTCAACATCATCAAGGATGCTACTCACTCCAACAACAAACTGTTTCAACCCTCTCATTCACAGAGGAGGAAGGGCTACAGATGCCTCAGATGACATGCTCTTAAGCATTCTGTGCAACATTAACCTACAGCTCAGAAGACAACGGGAGAAACAAAACGAACCCAAGACAAATGTAAACTGGCCCACATAAGTTTGGAAACTTACCTTTGGGAATTATTTTCTCTAACTTTAATAATAGCGGTTGGTATGGTGTGTAATCGTAGTCACCTTTACAACACTATATGGCGTGTAGACGGTATACACTGAAAATGTAGACTTTGATGTCAGAATCATCCAAATCAGCCCAATAGTAACTGAGTTGCCTTTCACTATATATCAATTTGTATCTGATATAAAGGACAAAAACAAGAGGGAGAGACTTGTGCACCTCCATGACCCTGAGGACTATACCGTCCAGGGTTATACCCCTGGCAGGTACAGAGGTATAACCCTGGACAGTTTTCAGGTTAGAAGCCAGCCCAAAAGTAGCCTCGACACCCAGGCTTTCATTTTCGTTCGCCTTGCGCGAAAACGGAAAGCCTGGACTAACGCACGTTAGAAAGTGTCCTTGAGGGGGGAGTCAACCTTCCGGGGTGGGCGTCGCTCTAAATGATGTGACGTAGAACAGCAGTGGACGGGTGGGGGAGGGGCCGGGGATGACGACACGTTAGTGAGATCAAATCAGAGCGCAGCTCATCTGCCGTGTGGATGCCACGGCACCCCGCCCCCCCCAAGGCCAAAATCATTGAGGGCTAGACCAGGCTAGCCCAAAAGCAACATTGCCATCAAACGTACAAGTTTCATTGTGATCTACAAGCTCGTAGCACGGCACCCCTAATTCAGGGGAAAATAAGCTTATTAGGTTGTATTTTGGCCTCAATTTAATGAGTTTGGAGCTCATTTGCACATTCAAATTCATTAAAACAAAAAAAAATAATAATACAGAAAATGTTACTTGTCATGTCAACTTCCATTCTGGAAAGTTTCATTGTGATAGAATTAAAGGAAAAAAATAAGCTCATTGGAGTGTATTGTTGTCTGGCGATATTGGTGCACATATTGGAATGATAATTATTACACATACTTCTGCAACTTCGATTTCTTAGAACTTTTAGTATGTTGTTCTAGACACCCCATGGAAATGGAAAAAATAAAAACTTTATTTTTTTGTTGTTGTAGTTATATAGTATGCTTTCATATATTGACCCATGCAATTTCCGCCTATAGTGTTATTATAATAAAATGCATGATAGCACCCATAGAGCTACCACTGGTGCAAGGCTATCACATATTTTCTAACTCTAGACATGTCTACCATGACAAAAATCACTATGAGCCTTATTCACCTTTTTTGTACCGACCAACCCCCCTGGCTCACGGGCTATCTGCCTTCTCAGATCGGTTAACGGGTGGTCTCTGATGGCGTTATCTAGTTCCCAAATCTATTTGACGAAATTAGCAACTTAAGGGACTGCGCAACAAACACGCCCATGACCACACCTCCAGCCACAAATAACGGTGTCGGCATAAAGAATAGTGGCTAAGGGAAGAGAAAAGGTAACCAAAATAGCAATAAGGGAATTCGCTGTGGGTATCGGGTAACGTTAGGGACAAGGGGTGGAACGAAAATCGCGCCAAAAGTGTTTAGTGGTAATGAAAATAGAGCCCATAGCTTACAAAAATATTAGATGTCCTGGGACATCTTGTTGACATCTTGTGGAGCAGACCTGGTGAGACGTAGGAGGGGTCTGGACAGGAGTCAACCCACAGAGCCTAGTCCTTCCATGTGCCAGAGTATGGTGTCTCCCAGTACCGGCAGAATAGTTCTGGAGCAGTGGATTGTGTGGCCTTGGGTCTTTCCCTAGTGGACTGACCGAGAGTAGCTACTAAGACGTAAGTCGGGACTTGATCAACCCTGGCTGTGTCGCCTGAGTGAGGGGTATGATGTTGCGAGACCCGAAACCCTGGTGACCTTGGGATACATCACTGAGGATACGTCCCAGTTGCATCCATGCGATGTATCTTTAAGCCTTTAGTTTCTATTTATAGTGGCTCATAGGAATAGACTATGTGACAACCGGGTATAGTCTGGTGACCACCGGAGAGACGGGTGACAGCCGGAATGTAGACGGCACTCGGGTGAGCAGTATGGGTTAGCGCCTCAGACTGTGTCCTCCGTGAGGAGGAAGCCCAACAACCCTTGGTGAGGCTGTTAGAAGGCCATTGTGATTCACTGCTCCTGAATGAATTGCCGGTGCTGGGAGTCTGGTGCAACGCACAGGTCCTGTGCCTGGTGAGAGCAGGAGCAGACCTGGTGAGACATAGGAGGGGTCTGGACAGGAGTCAACCCACAGAGCCTAGTCCTTCCATGTGCCAGAGTATGGTGTCTCCCAGTACCGGCAGAATCGTTCTGGAGCAGTGGATTGTGTGGCCTTGGGTCTTTCCCTAGTGGACTGACCGAGAGTAGCTACTGGGACGTAAGTCGGGACTTGATCAACCCCGGCTGGGTCGCCTGAGTGAGGGGTATGATGTTGCGAGACCCGAAACCCCGATGACCTTGGGATACATCACTGAGGATACGTCCCAGTTGCATCCATGCGATGTATCTTTAAGCCTTATCTCAAAGACAATCTCTGTCGGCTACACTGGGCTGCCACTCATCACTGTCTTCTGTGATGTCAGATTCAGAACAGTGTGAAGAGAGGAACTGCTCATCACTAGCTGGTTGTGATTTTCCACTGTCCTCGACATCAGTTTGTGTTAGTATGTGACTGACTACAGGCTCTGTTGGGTCTATGTTAACATCATTACCTTCACCTTTCACTGCAACCTCTTCTGGTCTTTGTAGTAGTTCCTCCTGCTCCTCTTTAATGTGTGGAGGCTCTGGTTGCTCTTGGACCAGACTGGAGCTCCTCTCCTCCTGTTTACGCACAGGGAGGTGGATGGCGTCTAGGAAAAAGAGAAATGGTAAAGGTTTGAACTACAGTATATATATGTTTTGCAGTGATTCCTCTGTTAAATGACAAATGACTAATGACTGGCGCAGAGACTCCAGTTTTTATGAGCCAATGATAATTACTGTTTTTTTTTTTTTCTTCCCCCAAGCCACAGATTAGAGTCTGACCGACTACATGGATGAAAATATTACAATGTATTGATTACTTGCAATAACATTTTGTGCATTTTAGAAAGAGATAAAGAACAGAGTGTCTTAGTTTGTGCTAATTAAAACAAAAACAGTAATTAACTTAAGAAATGTATTGGTTGCCACTGACACGCTGTATATCAATTTAAAAACAGTTATAACTTACAGAGTTCATCCTGTTGAGTGGAATTGCCCATGCTGTGGTTGATCACCACCTCCTCCCGCCGCTACACATCCTCACAGCCTAAAAGGCAAAACTTGCCTTTTATCCAGACCACGTAAAAGGACCATGTTGCCTTCTGAGACCCTCGTAAAAGGACTTATATGCCTTTTCTCTAAAAAGGCGTTCCGTGCCTTTTCCAAAGTCAAATAGTGACTTTCTGAAGAGGGCGTGGCTTTCCTTTTGTCTTGCAAAAAAAAAAAACAAAGCATCAAAACAGTAGCGGCACTGATTCGAACCGACGACCTACTGACTACTGGCCAACCTGCTTTACCTCCTGAACCACCGCACCCCTTGCTGGTTTCAGCATAGTTTTACTGAGATTAGGGTTAGGCATAGTTTTACTGAGGTTAGCGATAGTTTTACTGAGGTTAAGTTTAGGCATAGTTTTACTAAGGTTATGGTTAAGTTTAGGCATAGTTTTACTGAGGTTAGGTTTAGGGTTAGAGTTAGGGTTAGTCATAGTTTTACTACGCCTAACCCTAATATCAGTAAAACTATGCCCAAATCAGCAAGGGGTGCGGTGGTTCAGGAGGTAAAGCAGGTTGGCCAGTAGTCAGTAGGTCGGCGGTTCGAATCAGTGCCGCTACTGTTTTGATGCTTTTTTTTATTTTTTTTGCAAGACAAAAGGAAAGCCACGCCCTCTTCAGAAAGTCACTATTTGACTTTGGAAAAGGCACGGAACGCCTTTTTAGAGAAAAGGCATATAAGTCCTTTTACGAGGGTCTCAGAAGGCAACATGGTCCTTTTACGTGGTCGGGATAAAAGGCAAGTTTTGCCTTTTAGGCTGTGAGGATGTGTTGCGTTGAGAGAGTTCATCTTCACCCCAGTCAGATGTGTGCAGAGATGATTGATATCCTGGAGATGATGTGGAGAAATTCCAACTACAATCTCTTCTTATACTAGAGAGCTTGAGTTGTCAGCACTAACTGGTTGGGATTGATTGGCCAAAGGAGAGAACAATAGAACAACCTCTCAACCAATCAGAAAGTAACAGACTGCTGCATGTCCCCCCCCCCCCCCCAGGTCATGCTCTATGCAACAATATAGACATTTGAGATTGCATTTTAAGCTTCATATTTGATGTAACTAAACCTAATGATACATTGATGTATGAACTTGAGTAAATTCAAAGCATGAATGGGCATGAAGCTTTGACAATAACACACTACAGGAGTTATTGGTGTAATACAAAATAAAAGAAAAAACATTAAGATGACACTTTGCACAAAATATGCACAGAGGACCCATATGGAAGCCTTTTGTTTTGTAACAACTTTAAAGTCAATAAAGCTGTTTCATGTGTGTAATGCAATCATGAACTAGCATAGTGTGTTGGTCCCAGGCAACCTATATTTACAACTTATAGAAATACCCTGTGTTCTCAATTTGTTTGGATCCATTTATTACTTCAACTTCATGTTTTGCTTGTTATAATAGAGTGCATTAGGATATATAAGGGGTAAAGAGCAGAAAGGACATTGTAGCATGAACATAGTGAGGACCAGATATGTTGAAAAGTGATACAATCTATTACCTTACAATATTATGTGGCACCACCTTCTGAATCACTGACAATTGTGACCATTAGTGTTGTTGTTTTTTAGGATATCTTGTCACAAACTATAAACAACACACTGCTATTAAATAGTACTATCTATCTAGCTTATGTCATATACTGTATATGGTTTAATTCCAGCTGCAGTAATATGGTGACACCTATAGGACTACTCTACATTTACTGTACTTATCATACTAATAGGAACATGTGCAAATCGGTTGGCCATTTAAATTAAAGTGCCTATATTTAAAATGAGTTGAAACACTACAACTGCTACTAACTGCAGTTGTGCCACCACTAAACCAAGTGGTTAATAACACAGTCAGATTTATTTTTCAAACTACAAATGCCAAATAATAAAGTAGCCTATTTAAAAAAAGGAGACGTAACAGTGAAAGTAACAGCGATGCTATACTTTCTCTAATTGGGTAGATTTCTTGTAATGCATTGAATCTAATAAGAAAATGTGGCATCCGTCATGTTCCATCAGGTGTTATAGTAGTTTAGTGTCTGTCTGAGATAAGATGGCTAACTCTGTTTAATATTTTGTGTACATTTATCAACCACAATGAAGTGAACAATGTTTTTTGGGGGAATGTTTATATACCTAGAATGTAAGCAGGGTGATGTATTGAGTCTGTTTTGCATTGAGTCCTGATTATGCTTTCAAGCACTTTAATATAAAATGCACCTTAAAGGGCAAGTTTACAGTATTGGTCCAAAACGATTTAAAGGAGAGATGCATGTACTATCTAGCTTATGTGGGATATAAGGTTCATATCCAGCTACAGTAATATAGTGACACCTCTGTTTCTGAAATGACGGAAAAAAAAAAAAAAAAAAAAAAAAAAAAAACACTTCACTATGCTGGAATGTAAGATGTTGTGTGGATGTATTTTTTCCACACATTCAGTGCATTAGTTTAATTATGTCCTGGTCAAACGATTCCCTATACTATGTAAATATTCCACTCCATCCACACAATACTATAGGACTACTCTACATGCACTCTACTTATCATACTAATAGGAGCATGTGCAAATCAGTTGGCCATTCAAATCAGTTGGCCATTCAGCAATATGTTGAACACGATACTGCAGGAGTATCGGCTATAAGCACTCAACTTATCATACAAAAGGACCTCATGCAAACTGGTTGTCCATCCATCCAGCAGGGTTACACACCTGGCCTAACCCATTCTCACCTGCCATTAACAATGGGACAGACATTCCCCAGCGGTTCCTAATGTGTTTTTGACCATGCAACATTTTCACAGAAACACAGTGGTATTTTGCATTGATCCCTACTAAAGGCCGATTAAACATACACTGTTTGCCCAATGTTGTGCTTTATATGTTTGTAATGGTTTTAATGTAAATACATTTGAGGCCCCTTTGAGTTGCAGTTCTTTTAATTTAATAAAAAGGTCATTGGCTCTCTCTCTCTCTCTCTCTCTCTCTCTCTCTCTCTCTCTCTCTCTCTATATATATATATATATATATATATATATATATATATATATATATATATATATATATATATATATATATATATATATATATATATATATATATATATTACCTTTTACACTTTAGAATACATGGGCATTTGTACATATATTTAAAATATATACAGAATTAGTAGCATAGCACTGGTGAAGGTCATAGGACCATAATGTTTTCTACTTTATACTAATTGCAACATTAGCACAAATGAAAGTTTTTTTTTCTTAAGCTGCCATCTAAGGAGTTCTTCTTTACACACTGAGCAATTAATTCCCTGCCAGCTCTCCTCTGTATTAAATTAACTATTAAAATAGTCACACACACACACACACACACACACACACACACACACACACACACACACACACACACACACACACACACACACACACACACACCTTAGAAGTCCCTAAAACATGCACAATATTCACAACCTGTGTCTACTAACAAGCTATCTAAAATTACATTCATTTCCTATACTCAGAAACAATTACTTTTGTATAATCCCACTAAATTAGTCCAACTGTTGGCACATCCATTCAGCAATAGTTACACAGGCTCAGCCTGACCCAGTATCACCTGTCCATTAACAATGGGACAGACATCTCTCAAAACATTCCACAACATTCACACCTATTTTTATCACATGCAAATGAGATTTGGTAGCGGGAACTATGCAAAATGTAGTCCACACAGTACCTTTCATTTCATCATTTCCTGATGTGTATTATTATTAAACCCTGTGTTGTCATTTAGGTGTAGAAATTAGTACTTTGACAGCTCATTCAAAATCATGTTCCATTAGGTGTAATAGTAGTTTAGTGTCTGTCTGAGATAAGATGACTGACTCTGTTTATTCTTGTGTCTACATTTATGAACAATGAAGTGAACAATGTTTTTTGGGGAAATGTTTTGATACCTACAATGTAGGTATCAAAGTAGGGTGTACATTTAGTACATGTATTGAGTCTGTTTTGTATTGAGTTCTGATGCTTTCGAGCACTTTAAAATAAAATGTGCCTTAAAAGGCAAGTTTACAGTATTGGTCCAAAGGGATTTAAAGGAGTAATGCAGATGGGAGTGATAAAGAGTGATAAGAATTGTAATGGTGTTTGTATATATTTTTTTATATTGGATATAACTGGGCTGTTGAAGAAAAGTAAATTGAATGTACTGTATATGGAATGTAACATGTCTAGATCGACAGTAAGGGAAATAACAGTATTGTTTATTGCAGAATAAAATACGTCATAAAGTAGTATTAATATTCTGGGTAAATATGAGCAAAAACAACATTACAGTGAAGAGGCTACCTATGTTCTGTTGTCTCCATCATTTAACATCTTTCTATCTCTATCATTCATGAAACACACACACACACACACACACACACACACACACACACACACACACACACACACACACACACACAATAAAAAAATCTACTGGTTATATCGGAAAACAAAGAATACTGTAGGTTTGAGAAGCTCAGACAGTGAGAACAATTGTATCTGCAAATAAAAATGTACTACACAAATCAGTAAAAGACAGTTAAAGCTAACGTCGCCCAGTCAGCCAATCAACGCTTGATCTAGACTCAACATTCTCATATATATGTCTTGTGTTCAAAACAGCTTAGACTCTTTAATAGATGGTTGCTTGAAAAATATATGGATCGGTATGCTACACTTCATGGTATATGTATTTTCTGATGCACCTGTTCTAAAGAAGCTTTTGTCACTAAACAGGCGCGTTTTCAAGGCTGAGAGAAGTGTTGTTTGCAGTGATACATGTGCTTTCCATCCAGTGTGAAGTTTCTGGTGTTTTTTAAGGCTGCTCATATGTATCTCCTGTGTGGATTCTCTGGTGTGTTTTAAGGCTGTACAAGCTAGAGAAGTGTTGTCCACACTGGTCACATCCATAGGGTTTCTCTCCTGTGTGAATTCTCTGGTGTTTTTTAAGGCTGGACAAGCTAGAGAAGTGTTGTCCACAGTGGTCACATCCATAAGCTTTCTCACCAGTATGAACTCTCTGGTGTGTTTTGAGGTTTGACATTTGAGAGAAGTGTCGTCCACAATGGTCACATCCATAGGGTTTCTCTCCTGTGTGAATTCTTTGGTGTATTTTAAGGTATTCCATTTGAGAGAAGCATTGTCCACATTGATCACAACCATATGGTTTCTCTCCTGTGTGAATTCTCTGGTGTTTTTTAAGGCTGGAAGAGTCAGAGAAGTGTTGTCCACAGTGATCACACCCATAGGGTTTCTCTCCTGTGTGAATTCTCTGGTGTTTTTTAAGGCTGGAAGAGTCAGAGAAGTGTTGTCCACATTGATCACACCCATAGGGTTTCTCTCCTGTGTGAATTCTTTGGTGTTGTTTAAGTTGTCCAATCCGAGAGAAGTGTTGTCCACATTGATCACACCCATAGGGTTTCTCTCCTGTGTGAATTCTTTGGTGTATTTTAAGGTGTCCAATTCGAGAGAAGTGTTGTCCACATTGGTCACATCCATAGGGTTTCTCTCCTGTGTGAATTCTCTGGTGTCTTTTAAGGCTGTACACGCTAGAGAAGTGTTGTCCACAGTGGTCACATCCATAAGCTTTCTCACCAGTATGAACTCTCTGGTGTGTTTTGAGGTTTGACATTTGAGAGAAGTGTCGTCCACAATAGTTACATCCATAGGGTTTCTCTCCTGTGTGAATTGTCTGGTGTTTTTTAAGGCTGGAAGAGTCAGAGAAGTGTTGTCCACATTGATCACACCCATAGGGTTTCTCTCCTGTGTGAATTCTTTGGTGTTGTTTAAGGTGTCCCATTTGAGAGAAGCGATGTCCACATTGATCACACCCATATGGTTTCTCTCCTGTGTGAATTCTCTGGTGTGTTTTAAGTCTGGACATCGTAGGGAAGCATTTTCCACATTGATCACAGCAGTGGTCTTTTTGTTTGGCCAAACTTCTTTGTTCATTCACCTCTGGTAGAACAGAGAAGTCAGTCTGATGATGCAGCACTGAATTGGAAAGAGAAATATTGTTATACATATGTTAGATATGTCATATATCTATAAGTCAACACATGCACTCAACAGTTCACCAGCCATTCAACATTTCTCATAGAAATCTGTATTCGCCCTCCCTCATGGCATGAATAGTATGCATGCAGTCTCCCTTTACCATTCATCATACATTTTGTATGATCAAGATTCTAGGCTAAGCATAGCCAAATTGTTATAAAACCTTGCCCATGATGATGCTAGTCTCTACATGGATGAACATATTACAATGCATTGATTACTTGCAATAACATTTTGTGCATTTTAGAAAGAGATAAAGAACAGATTGTCTTAGTTTGTGCTAATTAAAACAAAAACAGTAATTAACTTAAGAAATGTATTGGCTGCCACTGACATGCTGTATATGAATTTAAAAACAGTTATAACTTACAGAGGTCTTGATGATCATCCTGTTGAGCAGAATTGTCCATGGTGTGGTTGAGAGAGTTCATCTTCACCTGAAGTCTGGAGAGCACAGTCAGATGTGTTCAGAAATGATTGATATCCTGGAGATGATGTGGAGAAATTCCAACTACAATCTCTTCTTATACTAGAGAGCTTGAGTTGTCACCACTAACTGCTTTGGATTGATTGGCCAAAGGAGAGAACAATAGAACAACCTCTCAACCAATCAGAAAGTAACAAACTGCTACATGTGCTCCACCCCTCTCTCCTCCCCCAGGTCATGATCTATGCAAAAATATAGACATTTGAGATTGCATTGTGAGCTTTATATTTGACTAACAAACTTAATGATACATTGATGTATGAACTGGAGTAAATTCAAAGCATGAATGGGCATGAGGCTTTGACAATAACACACTACAGGAGTTGTTGGTGTAATAACATCAAGACGACACTTTGCACAAAACATGCACAGAGGACCCATATGGAAGCCTTTTGTTTTGTAAATACTTTAAAGTCAATAAAGCTGTTTCATGTGTGTAATGCAATCATGAACTTGCATGATGTGTTGGTCCCAGACAACCTATATTTACAAGTTATAGAAATACCCTGTGTTCTCTATTTGTTTTTATGCATTTATTATTTCAACTTCATGTTTTGCTGGTTATAATAGAGTGCATTAGGATATATAAGGGGTAAAGAGCAGAAAGAATTGTGGCATTGTAGCATGAACATGGTGAGGACCAGATATGTTGAAAAGTGATACAATCTATTACCTTACAATATTATATGGCACCACCTTCTGAATCACTGACAATTGTGACCATTAGTGTTGTTGTTTTTTTAGGATATCTTTTCACAAACTATAAACAACACACTGCTATTAAATAGGACTATCTATCTAGCTTATGTCATATATTGTATATGGTTTAATTCCAGCTGCAGTAATATGGTGACACCTATAGGACTACTCTACATTTACTCTACTTATCATACTAATAAGAACATGTGCAAATCGGTTGGCCATTTAAATTAAAGTCCCTATATTTACACTACAACTGCTACTAACTGCAGTTGTGCCACCACTAAACCAACAGCATTTCATTATTGAAAACAGAAAACTCTCTGAGTCAGACCTTTAGCTTTATGCATGCTGCGTGTCTATGTTGCAACTTCAACAACAACTTTTGTTATTATTGATGTTTTACTTGCCTAATAAAAGCCCTGTAACTGAAAATGGTATGAGTGCTGCTTCATCTCTTGCCCCCCCATTGGGAAAGGTTACATCCGTCCCTGTAATCCAGTATCACCTGTCCATTAACAATGGGACAGACATCTTAAAACATCCCACAACATTCACAACCATTTTTTATCACATGATGCAAATGAGATGTGGTTGGTGGGAACTATGCATAATGTACTGTAGGCCACCTAATCATTTCCTGATGTGTCTTAGTAATGAGAAAATGTCCTGGACTTGTCTTGTCTTCACTTACACACCAGTTCATTCTGCGTAACGAACTAGTGCTCTAGATGTAAAGACAGTGTGCTGACACCCTTTCTCATAACTGCTGGCCAAACATGCTTTAACTAGATTTGATAATCTAGTAGCCTAAAAGGAGAGGTGACAGTGAAAATAACAGTGACTCTAGTATACTTTCTATAATTGGGTACAGTTCTTGTAATGCAATGTATATCTTGAGTGTAAAATGGAACCAAAGGAACCTTAGTGCACCTTAAAAGGCTCCAATGTAAAATGCACCTTAAAACAGTAGCCAGCCTGTGTCCTCCATGAGGAGGAAGCCCAAAAACCTTGGTGAGGCCGTTAGGAGGGCCATTATGATTCACTGCTCCTGAATGAAATGTCTGGTGCTGGGAGTCTGGTGCAACGCACAGGTCCTGTGCCAACCTGGTGAGAGCAGGAGCAGACCTGGTGAGACGTAGGAGGGGTCTGGACAGGAGTCAACCCACAGAGCCTAGTCCTTCCATGTGCCAGAGTATGGTTCTCCCAGTCCCGGCAGAGTAGTTCTGGAGCAGTGGATTGTGTGGCCTTGGGTCTTTCCCTAGTGGACTGACCGAGAGTAGCTACTGGGACGTAAGTCGGGACTTGATCAACCCCGGCTGGGTCGCCTGAGTGAGGGGTATGATGTTGCGAGACCCGAAACCCCGATGACCTTGGGATACATCACTGAGGATACGTCCCAGTTGCATCCATGCGATGTATCTTTAAGCCTTATTTCATCATTACCTGATGTGTATTATTATTAAACCCTGTGCTGTCATTTAGGTGTAGAATTAGTACTTTGACAGCTCATCATTGTTTCTCATTTTCGAAATCATGTTCCATTAGGTGTAATAGTAGTTTAGTGTCTGTCTGAGATAAGGTGACTGACTCTGTTTATTCTTGTGTGTACATTTATGAACAATGAAGTGAACAATGTTTTTGGGGAAATGTTTTGATACCTACAATGTAAACAGGGTGATTTAGTACATGTATTGAGTCTGTTTTGTATTGAGTTCTGATGCTTTTGAGCACTTTAAAATAAAATGTGCCTTAAAAGGCAAGTTTACAGTATTGGTCCAAAGGGATTTAAAGGAGTAATGCAGATGGGAGTGACAAAGAGTGATAAAGAATTGTAATGGAGTTTGTGTTTTGTTTTGATATTGGATATAACTGGGCTGTTGAAGAAAGTAAATTGAATGTACTGTATATGGAATGTAACATGTCTAGATCGACAGCAGGGGAAATAACAGTATTGTTTATTGCAGAATAAAATACAGCATAAAGTAGTATTAATATTCTGGGTAAATATGAGCAAAAACAACATTACAGTGAAGAGGCTACCTATGTTCTGTTGTCTCCATCATTTAACATCTTTCTATCTCTATCATTTATGAAAAAAAAAACACACACAATAAAAAATCTACTGGTTATATTGGAAAACAAAGAATACTGTAGGTTTGAGAAGCTCAGACAGTGAGAACAATTGTATCTGCAAATAAAAATGTACTACACAAATCAGTAAAAGACAGTTAAAGCTAACGTCGCCCAGTCAGCCAATCAACGTTTGATCTAGACTCAACATTCTCATATATATGTCTTGTGTTCAAAACAGCTTAGACTCTTTAATAGATGGTTGCTTGAAAAATATATGGATCGGTATGCTACACTTCATGGTATATGTATTTTCTGATGCACCTGTTCTAAAGAAGCTTTTGTCACTAAACAGGCGTGTTTTCAAGGCTGAGAGAAGTGTTGTTCGCAGTGATTCATGTGCTTTCTATCCAGTGTGAAGTTTCTGGTGTTTTTTAAGGCTGCTCATGTATCTCCTGTGTGGATTCTCTGGTGTGTTTTAAGGCTGTACAAGCTAGAGAAGTCCACAAGCTTTCTCTCCGGTATGAACTCTCTGGTGTCTTTTGAGGTTTGACATGTGAGAGAAGTGTCGCCCACAATGGTTACATCCATAGGGTCTCTCTCCTGTGTGAATCCTCTGGTGTTTTTTAAGGCTGGAAGAGTCACAGAAGTGTTGTCCACAGTGGTCACACCCATAGGGTTTCTCTCCTGTGTGAATTCTCTGGTGTTTTTTAAGGCTGGAAGAGTCAGAGAAGTGTTGTCCACAGTGATCACACCCATAGGGTTTCTCTCCTGTGTGAATTCTTTGGTGTTGTTTAAGGTGTCCAATTCGAGAGAAGTGTTGTCCACATTGATCACACCCATAGGGTTTATCACCTGTGTGAATTCGTTGGTGTTGTTTAAGTTGTCCCATTTGAGAGAAGCGATGTCCACATTGATCACACCCATAGGGTTTCTCTCCTGTGTGAATTCTTTGGTGTATTTTAAGGTGTCCCAGTTGAGAGAAGCGATGTCCACATTGATCACACCCATAGGGTTTCTCTCCTGTGTGAATTCTTTGGTGTTGTTTAAGGTGTCCAATTCGAGAGAAGCGATGTCCACATTGATCACACCCATAGGGTTTCTCTCCTGTGTGAATTCTCTGGTGTGTTTTAAGTCTGGACATTGTAGGGAAGCGTTTTCCACATTGATCACAGCAGTGGTCTTTTTGTTTGGCCAAACTTCTTTGTTCATTCACCTCTGGTAGAACAGAGAAGTCAGTCTGATGATGCAGCACTGAATTGGAAAGAGAAATATTGTTATAGATATGTTAGATGTGTCATATATCTATAAGTCAACACATGCACTCAACAGTTCACCAGCCATTCAACATTTCTCATAGAAATCTGTATTCGCCCTCCCTCATGGCATATAGTATGCATGCAGTTACTGTCTCCCTTTACCATTCATCATACATTTTGTATGATCAAGATTCTAGGCTAAGCATAGCCAAATTGTTATAAAACCTTGCCCATGGTGATGCTGGTCTCAACATGGATGAAAATATTACAATGCATTGATTACTTGCAATAACATCTTGTGCATTTTAGAAAGAGATAAAGAACAGATTGTCTTAGTTTGTGCTAATTAAAACAAAAACAGCAATTAAATTAAGAAATGTATTGGTTGCCACTGACATGCTGTATATGAATTTAAAAACAGTTATAACTTACTTACTACTTAACTTATAACTTACTCTGTATATGGTTTAATTCCAGCTGCAGTAATATGGTGACATCTATAGGATTACTCTAGATTTACTGTACTTATCATACTAATAGGAACATGTGCAAATCGGTTGGCCATTCAAATTAGTTGGCCATTCAGCAATATGGCTACACACCCTAACCCAGCAGGGCCCCCCCCATAGGCATAGCCATGGGGGGGCAATGCCCCCTAAATGCCCTGACTGCCCCACCAAAAATGATGGCATGCAAAACAACTGAAGACATTTTAAATTTAAGTGCCTATATTTAAAATGAGTTGAAACACTACAACTGCTACTAACTGCAGTTGTGCCACCACTAAACCAACAGCATTTCATCATTGAAAACAAAAAACATTGTAACAGAAAATGCTATGCGTGCGGCTTCATCGCCATGGCACGAAGCGTCATGGGCGATGAAGCCGCACCCATAGCATTTTCTCCTGCCCTGCCAATTGGGAAAGGTTACATCCGTCCCTGTAACCCAGTATCACCTGTCCATTAACAATGGGACTGACATCTAAAAACATCCCACAACATTCACAACCATTCTTTTTTATCACATGATGCAAATGAGATGTGGTGGTGGGAACTATGCATAATGTACTGTCGGCCACCTAATCATTTCCTGATGTGTCTTAGTAATGATGACATTAGAAAATGTCCTGGATTTGTCTTGTCTTCACTTACACACCAGTTCATTCTGCGTAATGAACTAGTGCTCTAGATGTAAAGACAGTGTGCTGACACCCTTTCTCATAACTGCTGGCCAAACATGCTTAAACTATATAGATTTGATTCAAAGTGGGTAATAACACAGTCAAAAAAGCCAAAGGAAGGCTTTTTTTCCACTCAATAGTTGAAAATCATATAAGGCAGTAGCCTATTGGTCCAAAACGGTCCAAAACGCATTTAAAGGAGTAATGACAAAGAGTGATACAGAGTTGAAATGGAGTTCATGTGTGATGTGTTGAAGAACCGAATGACCACCCGAAGTCACTGTTTATTGTATTTTCTTTTGATATTGGAAGTAACTGGACTGTTATGTGAACAAAAGAAAAGAAAATGTAAATGTAAATGGAAAGTAATGTCTAGACAGACAGTGAGAAAAATAACAGTAGTGTTTATTGTTGAATAAAATATATAGTAGTATTGTTTAGCCAGTAGTATTGTTTAAATGCACTTACACTATAAATGTCAGTGAGGATCCTCGCTCTGTGTTCTAAATGCACTTGTACTAGTGAGAATCCTAGCTCTGTGTTCTAAATGCACTTGTACTATAAAGGTTAGTAAGAATCCTAGCTCTGTGTTCTAAATGCACTTGTACTATAAATGTTAGTGAGAATCCTATCTCTGTGTTCTAAATGCACTTGTACTATAAATGTTAGTGAGAATCCTATCTCTGTGTTCTAAATGCACTTGTACTATAAATGCAGTTTGTGAACTGAGGAGCTGAGGGTGGTGTGTAGACAGTAGAGTCCAGAGAGACATGGAGAGTTGGAAACATGAATAATTAGTTTAAGGTCTTGGGAAATGAGAATTGGTTTGATTTTGGAAATTATAAAACATGACTGGACACCTGACCTTCCTTACATGCTAACCAAAGTTCTACTGTTGTCGAAGAAGTTCTGGATATTTGTTTTTTCTGAAACAATGAGTTTAACCCTCACTGTGTAACTCTTCTTTTCACTTCATTTGAACTTGAGGCTGGAATCCATTTTCAGGTTCTGTAGAGTATTTCCATTTCATGCAGCTATATACTGTAACTATTTGACTTTTTTTCACCCCGAAGACTTAGGACAATTCTTTTAAGACCCATTAGAGGAATCACCTTAAAATGTATTTTATTACCACATTGCACTGCCAAGCATTTGATCTGAGGTGTTCAAATTTAGATTTTTGATTGGTGGTTTTGAATTGTAAATGGTATTAACAGATTGCACAGTCAAATGAAAGTGTAGGTAACTACGAAAACAAAGAAGATGAATAAAAAAAAACATCAGGGTCCTCCATTTTTAGTTCTTAGCGGCATACAAACGAGTATAGATACATGCTTAGGGAAAAGGGGGAAAACATGTACAGTATAGAACAATAGAGGGGGTGCAGTGTCCTCTGATGAAGAACTTCACACATTATGATCAGTCAGACAGCGAGTGACTTTGAGATGTTGCTAAGAATTTTCCAGTCTAAACAACGTGAATGCAAATGATTCCCATACATGTTGCACACGTATCGGCTGTAAGCACTTAACTTAGCATACTGAAAGGACCTCATGCAAATTGGTTGTCTCCTCCATCCAGCAAAGTTACAGCTGGCCTAACCCATTCTCACCTGCCATTAACAATGGGACAGACATTCCCCAGTTCCCAAAGGTTTCCCACAGGATAACCCTTTCACAGAAAAAACAGGGTATTTTGCATTGATTCCCTACTAAAGGTACATAGTCTGCCCAATGTTGTGCTTTATTCATTTTCTAAATGGTTTTAATGTCAATACATCTTGGGTTGCACTTCTTTTAATTTGATAAAAAAAAAGCTATTGGTTCCCTGTATTTATTTTTATTTTTTACTTTTTAGAGCATGAATATTTATGTAGTATTTAGTAAACAGCATGTTTCCCCTCACTTCTTGTTTCCCCTCACT
>CM076972.1:49998308-50315600 GCA_039105355.1 Benthosema pterotum | reverse complement strand
TTCGGCGAAACAATAATAAACATTGCGGAATCAATAGGGCTTCGCACTTGCTTTGCAGTGCTCGGGCCTAATTAAAGCTGCAACGCAGCGATTTTACGGGCCCTCGATCGTGCAAGTTTCGGGCAAATATCGGCCAATCAGAAAAGGGGACGCGGCTAAGTCACAAGGAGCCAATACATAGTCCAATGATACCATCCATATGTCTCTATGACATAGCATTGAGGAGTTATTGCAGGAAATAGTATCGACCAATTAGAAGAGGGGGCGGGGCTAAGTTACACCAATCAACGTCAGGGACGCGTCAGGGACTCATTACTAGTCCAATGATGTCACCCATATGTCTCTATGACATAGCATTGTGGAGTTATGGCAGGAAATATAGTATCGACCAATCAGAAGAGGGGGCGGGGCTAAGTTACACCAATCAACGTCAGGGACGCGTCAGGGACTCGTCACCCAGTCCATTGCTACCACCCATATGTCTCTATGACATAGCATTGAGGAGTTATGGCAGAAAATAGTATCGACCAATCAGAGGGAGGGGGCGGGGCTAAGTTACACCAATCAACGTCAGGGACGCGTCAGAGACTCGTCACCCGTCCAATGCTACCACCCATATGTCTCTATGACATAGCATTGAGGAGTTATGGCAGAAAATAGTATCGACCAATCAAGAGGGGGCGGGGCTAAGTTACACCAATCAACGTCAGGGACGCGTCAGGGACTCAATACCCAGTCCAGTGCTACCACCCATATGTCTCTATGACATAGCATTGAGGAGTTATGGCAGGAAATAGTATCGACCAATCAGGTGCAACTACAGGGGGCGGGGCCCTCTTCTGATTGGTCGATACCAATCAGGGACGCATTACCTAGTCCAATGATGTCACCCATATGTCTCTATGACATAGCATTGAGGAGTTATGGCAGGAAATAGTATCGACCAATCAGGTGCAAGTACAGGGGGCCGGGCCTCTCTTCTGATTGGTCGATACCAATCAGGACGTCAGGGACTCATTACCAATTCCGGATAATGCCACCCATATGTCCTCTATGACATAGCATTGAGGAGTTTATGGCAGAAAATAATATCGACCAATCAGGTGCAAGTACCATTTCCTGTTTGGCGGCGAAGTTTGGCACTCCGCCACGGTGGCGCCGTTTTACGAAAACTCACGATTTTGATAACTTTTCATCGTCAACGTCTTTTCTGCTTGCCGAGCGATTTTTTTTCCGAACGGACCCCCCTGCTCCGACGAGTTCGCCAAAATGCGACATGTGGAAATGGCCTAAAATTGCACCAAAACGCAGCCTTTATTTTGAAATAACCGACTTCCTGTTCGGTTTCGGGACGCGGCACCAAGAGACTTTTTTTTAAGTTGCGACATGATACAGGTGCGTGCCGATTTTCGTGGATGTACGTCAAACCGTATGGTGGGGCTTGAGGCACGAAGTTTTCTAGGGGGCGCTGTTGCACAATTAGGCCACGCCCACTTTTAACAATTTTACCATACGTAAATTTACGCCACTAGGAACGTGCGTGCCAACTTTCGCAACTTTTCGTGTACGTTATGCGGCCGAAAAACGCGATTTACTTCGGTTAAACAAAGAATAATAATAAACATTGCGGTTTCAATAGGGCTTCGCACTTGCTTTGCAGTGCTCGGGCCCTAATTAAAGCTGCAAGCAGCGATTAACGGGCCCTCGATCGTGCAAGTTTCGGGCAAATATCGGCCAATCAGAAAAGAGGATGCGGCTAAGTCACAAGGAGCCAAAACATAGTCCAATGACA
Source organism: Benthosema pterotum (assembly GCA_039105355.1). NCBI lineage: Eukaryota > Metazoa > Chordata > Actinopteri > Myctophiformes > Myctophidae > Benthosema > Benthosema pterotum. Next base: position 50,313,808 of record CM076972.1, on the reverse strand, counting down.
CCACCATTATGTCTCTATGACATCGCATTGAGGAGTTATGGCAGGAAATAGTATCGACCAATCAGAAGAGGGGGCGGGGCTAAGTTACACCAATCAACGTCAGGGACGCGTCAGGGACTCATTACTAGTCCATGATGTCCACCCATATGTCTCTATGACATAGCATTGTGGAGTTATGGCAGGAAATAGTATCGACCAATCAGAGGAGGGGCGGGGCTAAGTTACACCAATCAACGTCAGGGACGCGTCAGGACTCATTAAGCAGTCCAATGCTACCACCCATATGTCTCTATGACATAGCATTGAGGAGTTATGGCAGGAAATAGTATCGACCAATCAGGTGCAAGTACAGGGGGCGGGGCCCTTCTTCTGATTGGTCGATACCAATCAGGACGTCAGGACTCATTACCGGGTCCCATGATGCCAGCCATATGTCTCTATGACATAGCATTGAGGAGTTATGGCAGAAAATAGTATCGACCAATCAGGTGCAAGTACGGGGGCGGGGTCCCTCTTCTGATTGGTCGATACCAAAACGAATGTCAGGGACTCATTACTGGGTCCCATGATGCCAGCCATATGTCTCTATGACATAGCATTGAGGAGTTATGGCAGAAAATAGTAATCGACCAATCAGGTACAAGTACAGGGGGCGGGCCCCTCTTCTGGTTGGTCGATACCAATCAGGACGTCAGGGACTCATTACCGGGTCCCATGATGCCAGCCATATGTCTCTATGACATAGCATTGAGGAGTTATGGCAGAAAATAGTAATCGACCAATCAGGTGCAAGTACGGGGGCGGGGGCCCTCTTCTGATTGGTCGATACCAATACGAATGTCAGGGACTCATTACTGGGTCCCATGATGCCAGCCATATGTCTCTATGACATAGCATTGAGGAGTTTATGGCAGAAAATAGTATCGACCAATCAGGTGCAAGTACCACTTCCTGTTTGGCGGCGAAGTTTGGCGCTCCGCCACGGTGGCGCCGTTTTACGAAAACTCACGATTTTAATAACTTTTCATCGTCAACGTCTTTTCTGCTTGCCGAGCGTTTTTTTTTCCGAACGGACCCCCCCGCTCCGACGAGTTAGCCAAATGCGACATGTGGAAATGGGCTAAATTGCACCAAACGCAGCCTTTATTTTGAAATAACTGACTTCCTGTTTGGTTTCGGACGCGGCACCAAGAGACTTTTTTTTAAGTTGCGACATGATACAGGTGCGTGCCGATTTTCGTGATGTACGTCAAACCGTATGGTGGGGCTTGAGGCACGAAGTTTTTCTAGGGGGCGCTGTTGCACAATTAGGCCACGCCCACTTTTAACAATTTTAAAATACGTAATTTTTCGCCACTAGGAACGTGCGTGCCAATTTTCGCAACTTTTCGTGTACGTTATGCGGCGAAAAAACGCGATTTATTTCGGGGAATAAGAATAAAGAATAATAATCAGGACGGTTTCAATAGGGCTTCGCACATGCGTTGCAGTGCTCGGGCCCTAATTAAAGCTGCAAGCAGCGATTTACGGGCCCTCGATCGTGCAAGTTTTGGGCAAATATCGGCCAATCAGAAAAGGGGACGCGGCAAAGTCACAAGGAGCCAAAACATAGTCCAATGATACCACCCATATGTCTCTATGACATAGCATTGAGGAGTTATGGCAGGAAATAGTATTGACCAATCAGAGGAGGGGGCGGGGATAAGTTACACCATCAACGTCAGGGACGCGTCAAGGACTCCTTACCGAGTTCATTGCTATCACCCATATGTCTCTATGACATAGCATTGTGGAGTTATGGCAGAAAAATAGTATCGACCAATCAGAGGAGGGGGTGGGGCTAAGTTACACCAATCAACGTCTGGGACGCGTCAGGGACTCATTACCGGGTCCCATGATGCCAGCCATATGTCTCTATGACATAGCATTGAGGAGTTATGGCAGAAAATAGTATCGACAATCAGGTGCAAGTACCACTTCCTGTTTGGGGCGAAGTTTGGTGCTCCACCAACGGTCGTGCCTTTTTACGGAAAACTCACGATTTTAATATCATTTCATCGTCAACGTCTTTTCTGCTTGCCGAGCGATTTTTTTTTCCGAACGGACCCCCCGCTCCGACGGGTTCGGCAAAATGCGACATGTGGAAATGGCCTAAATTGCACCAAAACGCAGCCTTTATTTTGAAATAAACCGACTTCCTGTTCGGTTTCGGACGCGGCACCAAGAGACTTTTTTTTAAGTTGCGACATGATACAGGTGCGTGCCGATTTTCGTGGATGTACGTCAAACCGTATGGTGGGGCTCGAGGCACGAAGTTTTCTAGGGGGCGCTGTTGCACAAGTAGGCCACGCCCACTTTTAACAATTTTGAAATACGAAATTTTCGCCACTAGTACGTGCGTGCCAATTTTCGCAACTTTTCGTGTACGTTATGCGGCCGAAAAACGCGATTTATTTCGGTTAAGAATAATAATAATAATAATTAAAGCTGCAAGCAGCGATAACGGCCCCTCGATCGTGCAAGTTTCGGGGGAAATATCGGCCAATCAGAAACGGGGGTGCGGCTAAGTCACAAGGACCCCAAAACATAGTCCCATGATACCACCATTATGTCTCTATGACATAGCATTGAGGAGTTATGGCAGGAAATAGTATCGACCAATCAGAAGAGGGGCGGGGCTAAAGTTACACCAATCAACGTCAGGGACGGGTCAGGGGACGCCATACCGAGTCTAATGCTACCACCCATATGTCTCTATGACATAGCATTGAGGAGTTATGGCAGGAAATAGTATCGACCAATCAGAAGAGGGGGCGGGGCTAAGTTACACCAATCAACGTCAGGGACGGGTCAGGGACGCCATACCGAGTCTAAGGCTACCACCCATATGTCTCTATGAACATAGCATTGAGGAGTTATGGCAGAAAATAGTATCGACCAATCAGGTGCAAGTACCACTTCCTGTTGGCGGCGAAGTTTGGCGCTCCACCACGGTGGCGCCGTTTTAACGAAAACTCACGATTTTAATAACCTTTCATCGTCAACGTCTTTTCTGCTTGCCGAGAGCGATTTTTTTTTTCCGAACGGACCCCCTGCTCCGACGAGTTCGCCAAAATGCGACATGTGGAAATGGCCTAAATTGCACCAAAACGCAGCCTTTATTTGAAATAACCGACTTCCTGTTCGGTTTCGGACGCGGCACCAAGAGACTTTTTTTTAAGTTGCGACATGATACAGGTGCGTGCCGATTTTCGTGATGTACGTGAAACCGTATGGTGGGGCTTGAGGCACGAAGTTTTCTAGGGGGCGCTGTTGCACAATTAGGCCACGCCCACCTTTAACAATTTTAAAATACGAAATTTTTCGCCACTAGGAACGTGCGTGCCAATTTTCGCAACTTTTCGTGTACGTTATGCGGCCGAAAAACGCGATTTATTTCGGAGAAGAAAAAGAATAATTAAAGCTGCAAGCAGCGATTTACGGGCCCTCGATCGTGCAAGTTTCGGGCAAATATCGGCCAATCAGAAAAGGGGACGCGGCTAAGTCACAAGGAGCCAAAACATAGTCCAATGATACCACCCATATGTCTCTATGACATAGCATTGAGGAGTTATGGCAGGAAATAGTATTGACCAATCAGGTGAGGGGGCGGGGCTAAGTTACACCAATCAACGTCTGGGACGCATCAGGGACTCATTACCGGGTCCCATGATGCCAGCCATATGTCTCTATGACATAGCATTGAGGAGTTATGGCAGAAAATAGTATCGACCAATCAGGTGCAAGTACAGGGGGGCGGGGCCCTCTTCTGATTGGTCAATACCAATCAGGATGTCAGGGACTCATTACCGGGTCCCATGATGCCAGCCATATGTCTCTATGACATAGCATTGAGGAGTTATGGCAGGAAATAGTATCGACCAATCAGGTGCAAGTACAGGGGCGGGGCCCTCTTCTGATTGGTTGATACCAATCAGGACGTCAGGGACTCATTACCGGGTTCCATGATGCCAGCCATATGTCTCTATGACATAGCATTGAGGAGTTATGGCAGAAAATAGTATCGACCAATCAGGTGCAAGGACAGGGGGCGGGGCCCCTCTTCTGATTGGTCAATACCAATCAGGACGTCAGGGACTCATTACCGGGTCCCATGATGCCAGCCATATGTCTCTATGACATAGCATTGAGGAGTTATGGCAGAAAATAGTATCGACCAATCAGGTGCAAGGACAGGGGGCGGGGCCCCTCTTCTGATTGGTCAATACCAATCAGGACGTCAGGGACTCATTACCGGGTCCCATGATGCCAGCCATATGTCTCTATGACATAGCATTGAGGAGTTATGGCAGAAAATAGTATCGACCAATCAGGTGCAAGTACCACTTCCTGTTTGGCGGCGAAGTTTGGCGCTCCGCCACGGTGGCGCCGTTTTACGAAAACTCACGATTTTAATAACTTTTCATCGTCAACGTCTTTTCTGCTTGCCGAGCGATTTTTTTTCCGAACGGACCCCCCTGCTCCGACGAGTTCGCCAAAATGCGACATGTGGAAATGGCCTAAATTGCACCAAAACGCAGCCTTTATTTTGAAATAACCGACTTCCTGTTCGGTTCCGGACGCGACACCAAGAGACTTTTTTTTAAGTTGCGACATGATACAGGTGCGTGCCGATTTTCGTGGATGTACGTCAAACCGTATGGTGGGGCTTGAGGCACGAAGTTTTCTAGGGGGCGCTGTTGCACAATTAGGCCACGCCCACTTTTAACAATTTTACCATACGTAAATTTACGCCACTAGGAACGTGCGTGCCAACTTTCGCAACTTTTCGTCTACGTTATGCGGCCGAAAAACGCAATTTACTTCGGTTAAGAAACGAACAAAGAATAATAAACATTGCGGAATCAATAGGGCTTCGCACTTGCTTTGCAGTGCTCGGGCCCTAATAATCCTTACGGTTTCAATAGGGCTTCGCACATGCGTTGCAGTGCTCGGGCCCTAATAATTAAAGCTGCAAGCAGCGATTAACGGGCCCTCGATCGTGCAAGTGTCGGGCAAATATCGGCCAATCAGAAAAGGGGACGCGGCTAAGTCACAAGGAGCCAAAACATAGTCCAATGATACCACCATTATGTCTCTATGACATAGCATTGAGGAGTTATGGCAGGAAATAGTATCGACCAATCAGAAGAGGGGGCGGGGCTAAGTTACACCAATCAACGTCAGGGACTCAATACCCAGTGCAATGCTGCCAGCCATATGTCTCTATGACATAACATTGAGGAGTTATGGCAGAAAATAGTATCGACCAATCAGGTGCAAGTACAGAGGGCGGGGCCCCTCTTCTGATTGGTCGATACCAATCAGAACGTCAGGGACTCATTACTGGGTTCCATGATGCCAGCCATATGTCTCTATGACATAGCATTGAGGAGTTATGGCAGAAAATAGTATCGACCAATCAGGTGCAAGTACAGGGGGCGGGGCCCCTCTTCTGATTGGTCGATACCAATCAGAACGTCAGGGACTCATTACTGGGTTCCATGATGCCAGCCATATGTCTCTATGACATAGCATTGAGGAGTTATGGCAGAAAATAGTATCGACCAATCAGGTGCAAGTACCACTTCCTGTTTGGCGGCGAAGTTTGGCGCTCCGCCACGGTGGCGCCGTTTTACGAAAACTCACGATTTCCATAACTTTTCATCGTCAACGTCTTTTCTGCTTGCCGAGCGATTTTTTTTTCCGAACGGACCCCCCCGCTCCGACGAGTTAGCCAAAATGCGACATGTGGAAATGGGCTAAATTGCACCAAAACGCAGCCTTTATTTTGAAATAACCGACTTCCTGTTCGGTTTCGGACGCGGCACCAAGAGACTTTTTTTTAAATTGCGACATGATACAGGTGCGTGTCGATTTTCGTGGATGTACGTCAAACCGTATGGTGGGGCTTGAGGCACGAAGTTTTCTAGGGGGCGCTGTTGCACAATTAGGCCACGCCCACTTTTAACAATTTTACCATACGTAAATTTACGCCACTAGGAACGTGCGTGCCAATTCTCGCAACTTTTCGAGTAAGTTATGCGGCCGAAAAACGCGATTTATTTCGGGTAAGAAAAAGAAAGAAAGAATAATAATAATCCTTACGGTTTCAATAGGGCTTCGCACATGCGTTGCAGTGCTCGGGCCCTAATTAAAGCTGCAAGCAGCGATTTACGGGCCCTCGATCGTGCAAGTTTCCGGCAAATATCGGCCAATCAGAAAAGAGGATGCGGCTAAGTCACAAGGAGCCAAAGCATAGTCCAATGACACCACCATTATGTCTCTATGACATCGCATTGAGGAGTTATGGCAGGAAATAGTATCGACCAATCAGAAGAGGGGGCGGGGCTAAGTTACACCAATCAACGTCAGGGACGCGTCAGGGACTCATTACTAGTCCAATGATGTCACCCATATGTCTCTATGACATAGCATTGTGGAGTTATGGCAGGAAATAGTATCGACCAATCAGAGGAGGGGGCGGGGCTAAGTTACACCAATCAACGTCAGGGACGCGTCAGGGACTCATTAAGCAGTCCAATGCTACCACCCATATGTCTCTATGACATAGCATTGAGGAGTTATGGCAGGAAATAGTATCGACCAATCAGGTGCAAGTACAGGGGGCGGGGCCCCTCTTCTGATTGGTCGATACCAATCAGGACGTCAGGGACTCATTACCGGGTCCCACGATGCCAGCCATATGTCTCTATGACATAGCATTGAGGAGTTATGGCAGAAAATAGTATCGACCAATCAGGTGCAAGTACAGGGGGCGGGGCCCCTCTTCTGATTGGTCGATACCAATACGAATGTCAGGGACTCATTACCGGGTCCCATGATGCCAGCCATATGTCTCTATGACATAGCATTGAGTAGTTATGGCAGAAAATAGTATCGACCAATCAGGTGCAAGTACCACTTCCTGTTTGGCGGCGAAGTTTGGCGCTCCGCCACGGTGGCGCCGTTTTACGAAAACTCACGATTTTAATAACTTTTCATCGTCAACGTCTTTTCTGCTTGCCGAGCGATTTTTTTTCCGAACAGACCCCCCTGCTCCGACGAGTTCGCCAAAATGCGACATGTGGAAATGGCCTAAATTGCACCAAAACGCAGCCTTTATTTTGAAATAACCGACTTCCTGTTCGGTTTCGGACGCGGCACCAAGAGACTTTTTTTTAAGTTGCGACATGATACAGGTGCGTGCCGATTTTCGTGGATGTACGTCAAACCGTATGTTGGGGCTTGAGGCACGAAGTTTTCTAGGGGGCGCTGTTGCACAATTAGGCCACGCCCACTTTTAACAATTTTAAAATACGAAATTTTTCGCCACTAGGAACGTGCGTGCCAATTTTCGCAACTTTTCGTGTACGTTATGCGGCCGAAAAACGCGATTTATTTCGGGGAATAAGAAGAAAGAATTAAAGCTGCAAGCAGCGATTAACGGGCCCTCGATCGTGCAAGTTTCAGCTAAATATCGGCCAATCAGAAAAGGGGACGCGGCTAAGTCACAAGGACCCAAAACATAGTCCAATGATACCACCATTATGTCTCTATGACATAGCATTGAGGAGTTATGGCAGGAAATAGTATCGACCAATCAGAGGAGGGGGCGGGGCTAAGTTACACCAATCAACGTCAGGGACGCGTCAGGGACTCATTACTAGTCCAATGGTGTCACCCATATGTCTCTATGACATAGCATTGAGGAGTTATGGCAGGAAATAGTATCGACCAATCAGAAGAGGGGGCGGGGCTAAGTTACACCAATCAACGTCAGGGACGCGTCAGGGACTCATTATCCAGTCCATTGCTACCACCCATATGTCTCTATGACTTAGCATTGAGGAGTTATGGCAGAAAATAGTATCGACCAATCAGGTGCAAGTACAGGGGGCGGGGCCCTCTTCTGATTGGTCAATACCAATCAGGACGTCAGGGATTCATTACTGGGTCCCATGATGCCAGCCATATGTCTCTATGACATAGCATTGAGGAGTTATGGCAGGAAATAGTATCGACCAATCAGGTGCAAGTACCACTTCCTGTTTGGCGGCGAAGTTTTGCGCTCCGCCACGGTGGCGCCGTTTTACGAAAACTCACAATTTTAATAACTTTTCATCGTCAACGTCTTTTCTGCTTGCCAAGCGATTTTTTTTTCCGAACGGACCCCCCTGCTCCGACGAGTTCGCCAAAATGCGACATGTGGAAATGGCCTAAATTGCACCAAAACGCAGCCTTTATTTTGAAATAACCGACTTCCTGTTCGGTTTCGGACGCGGCACCAAGAGACTTTTTTTTAAGTTGCGACATGATACAGGTGCGTGCCGATTTTCGTTGATGTACGTCAAACCGTATGGTGGGGCTCGAGGCACGAAGTTTTCTAGGGGGCGCTGTTGCACAATTAGGCCACGCCCACTTTTACCAATTTTACCATACGTAAATTTACGCCACTAGGAACGTGCGTGCCAACTTTCGCAACTTTTCGTGTAAGTTATGCGGCCGAAAAACGCGATTTACTTCGGTGAAACAATAATAAACATTGCGGAATCAATAGGGCTTCGCACTTGCTTTGCAGTGCTCGGGCCCTAATTAAAGCTGCAAGCAGCGATTTACGGGCCCTCGATCGTGCAAGTTTCGGGCAAATATCGGCCAATCAGAAAAGGGGACGCGGCTAAGTCACAAGGAGCCAATACATAGTCCAATGATACCATCCATATGTCTCTATGACATAGCATTGAGGAGTTATGGCAGGAAATAGTATCGACCAATTAGAAGAGGGGGCGGGGCTAAGTTACACCAATCAACGTCAGGGACGCGTCAGGGACTCATTACTAGTCCAATGATGTCACCCATATGTCTCTATGACATAGCATTGTGGAGTTATGGCAGGAAATAGTATCGACCAATCAGAAGAGGGGGCGGGGCTAAGTTACACCAATCAACGTCAGGGACGCGTCAGGGACTCGTCACCCAGTCCATTGCTACCACCCATATGTCTCTATGACATAGCATTGAGGAGTTATGGCAGAAAATAGTATCGACCAATCAGAGGAGGGGGCGGGGCTAAGTTACACCAATCAACGTCAGGGACGCGTCAGAGACTCGTCACCCAGTCCAATGCTACCACCCATATGTCTCTATGACATAGCATTGAGGAGTTATGGCAGAAAATAGTATCGACCAATCAGAGGAGGGGGCGGGGCTAAGTTACACCAATCAACGTCAGGGACGCGTCAGGGACTCAATACCCAGTCCAGTGCTACCACCCATATGTCTCTATGACATAGCATTGAGGAGTTATGGCAGGAAATAGTATCGACCAATCAGGTGCAACTACAGGGGGCGGGGCCCCTCTTCTGATTGGTCGATACCAATCAGAACGTCAGGGACGCATTACCTAGTCCAATGATGTCACCCATATGTCTCTATGACATAGCATTGAGGAGTTATGGCAGAAAATAGTATCGACCAATCAGGTGCAAGTACAGGGGGCGGGGCCCCTCTTCTGATTGGTCGATACCAATAAGGACGTCAGGGACTTATTACCAATTCCGATAATGCCACCCATATGTCTCTATGACATAGCATTGAGGAGTTATGGCAGAAAATAGTATCGACCAATCAGGTGCACGTACCACTTCCTGTTTGGCGGCGAAGTTTGGCACTCCGCCACGGTGGCGCCGTTTTACGAAAACTCACGATTTTGATAACTTTTCATCGTCAACGTCTTTTCTGCTTGCCGAGCGATTTTTTTTCCGAACGGACCCCCCTGCTCCGACGAGTTCGCCAAAATGCGACATGTGGAAATGGCCTAAATTGCACCAAAACGCAGCCTTTATTTTGAAATAACCGACTTCCTGTTCGGTTTCGGACGCGGCACCAAGAGACTTTTTTTAAGTTGCGACATGATACAGGTGCGTGCCGATTTTCGTGGATGTACGTCAAACCGTATGGTGGGGCTTGAGGCACGAAGTTTTCTAGGGGGCGCTGTTGCACAATTAGGCCACGCCCACTTTTAACAATTTTACCATACGTAAATTTACGCCACTAGGAACGTGCGTGCCAACTTTCGCAACTTTTCGTGTACGTTATGCGGCCGAAAAACGCGATTTACTTCGGTTAAACAAAGAATAATAATAAACATTGCGGTTTCAATAGGGCTTCGCACTTGCTTTGCAGTGCTCGGGCCCTAATTAAAGCTGCAAGCAGCGATTACCGGGCCCTCGATCGTGCAAGTTTCGGGCAAATATCGGCCAATCAGAAAAGGGGATGCGGCTAAGTCACAAGGAGCCAAAACATAGTCCAATGACACCACCATTATGTCTCTATGACATCGCATTGAGGAGTTATGGCAGGAAATAGTATCGACCAATCAGAAGAGGGGGCGGGGCTAAGTTACACCAATCAACGTCAGGGACGCGTCAGGGACTCATTACTAGTCCAATGATGTCACCCATATGTCTCTATGACATAGCATTGTGGAGTTATGGCAGGAAATAGTATCGACCAATCAGAGGAGGGGGCGGGGCTAAGTTACACCAATCAACGTCAGGGACGCGTCAGGGACTCATTAAGCAGTCCAATGCTACCACCCATATGTCTCTATGACATAGCATTGAGGAGTTATGGCAGGAAATAGTATCGACCAATCAGGTGCAAGTACAGGGGGCGGGGCCCTTCTTCTGATTGGTCGATACCAATCAGGACGTCAGGGACTCATTACCGGGTCCCATGATGCCAGCCATATGTCTCTATGACATAGCATTGAGGAGTTATGGCAGAAAATAGTATCGACCAATCAGGTGCAAGTACGGGGGGCGGGGTCCCTCTTCTGATTGGTCGATACCAAAACGAATGTCAGGGACTCATTACTGGGTCCCATGATGCCAGCCATATGTCTCTATGACATAGCATTGAGGAGTTATGGCAGAAAATAGTATCGACCAATCAGGTACAAGTACAGGGGGCGGGGCCCCTCTTCTGGTTGGTCGATACCAATCAGGACGTCAGGGACTCATTACCGGGTCCCATGATGCCAGCCATATGTCTCTATGACATAGCATTGAGGAGTTATGGCAGAAAATAGTATCGACCAATCAGGTGCAAGTACAGGGGGCGGGGCCCCTCTTCTGATTGGTCGATACCAATACGAATGTCAGGGACTCATTACTGGGTCCCATGATGCCAGCCATATGTCTCTATGACATAGCATTGAGGAGTTATGGCAGAAAATAGTATCGACCAATCAGGTGCAAGTACCACTTCCTGTTTGGCGGCGAAGTTTGGCGCTCCGCCACGGTGGCGCCGTTTTACGAAAACTCACGATTTTAATAACTTTTCATCGTCAACGTCTTTTCTGCTTGCCGAGCGTTTTTTTTTTTCCGAACGGACCCCCCCGCTCCGACGAGTTAGCCAAAATGCGACATGTGGAAATGGGCTAAATTGCACCAAAACGCAGCCTTTATTTTGAAATAACTGACTTCCTGTTTGGTTTCGGACGCGGCACCAAGAGACTTTTTTTTAAGTTGCGACATGATACAGGTGCGTGCCGATTTTCGTGGATGTACGTCAAACCGTATGGTGGGGCTTGAGGCACGAAGTTTTCTAGGGGGCGCTGTTGCACAATTAGGCCACGCCCACTTTTAACAATTTTAAAATACGTAATTTTTCGCCACTAGGAACGTGCGTGCCAATTTTCGCAACTTTTCGTGTACGTTATGCGGCCGAAAAACGCGATTTATTTCGGGGAATAAGAAGAAAGAATAATAATCAGGACGGTTTCAATAGGGCTTCGCACATGCGTTGCAGTGCTCGGGCCCTAATAATAATAACCAGGACGGTTTCAATAGGGCTTCGCACATGCGTTGCAGTGCTCGGGCCCTAATTAAAGCTGCAAGCAGCGATTTACGGGCCCTCGATCGTGCAAGTTTCGGGCAAATATCGGCCAATCAGAAAAGGGGACGCGGCTAAGTCACAAGGAGCCAATACATAGTCCAATGATGTCACCCATATGTCTCTATGACATAGCATTGAGGAGTTATGGCGGGAAATAGTATCGACCAATCAGAGGAGGGGGCAGGGCTAAGTTACACCAATCAACGTCAGGGACGCGTCAGGGACTCATTACGTAGTCCAATGATACCACCCATATGTCTCTATGACATAGCATTGAGGAGTTATGGCAGAAAATAGTATCGACCAATCAGAGGAGGGGGCGGGGCTAAGTTACACCAATCAACGTCTGGGACGCGTCAGGGACTCATTACCGGGTCCCATGATGCCAGCCATATGTCTCTATGACATAGCATTGAGGAGTTATGGCAGGAAATAGTATCGACCAATCAGGTGCAAGTACAGGGGGCGGGGCCCCTCTTCTGATTGGTTGATACCAATCAGGACGTCAGGGACTCATTACCGGGTTCCATGATGCCAGCCATATGTCTCTATGACATAGCATTGAGGAGTTATGGCAGAAAATAGTATCGACCAATCAGGTGCAAGTACAGGGGGCGGGGCCCCTCTTCTGATTGGTCAATACCAATCAGGACGTCAGGGACTCATTACCGGGTCCCATGATGCCAGCCATATGTCTCTATGACATAGCATTGAGGAGTTATGGCAGAAAATAGTATCGACCAATCAGGTGCAAGTACAGGGGGCGGGGCCCCTCTTCTGATTGGTCGATACCAATACGAATGTCAGGGACTCATTACTGGGTCCCATGATGCCAGCCATATGTCTCTATGTCATAGCATTGAGGAGTTATGGCAGAAAATAGTATCGACCAATCAGGTGCAAGTACAGGGGGCGGGGCCCCTCTTCTGATTGGTCGATACCAATACGAATGTCAGGGACTCATTACCGGGTCCCATGATGCCAGCCATATGTCTCTATGACATAGCATTGAGGAGTTATGGCAGAAAATAGTATCGACCAATCAGGTGCAAGTACCACTTCCTGTTTGGCGGCGAAGTTTGGCGCTCCGCCACGGTGGCGCCGTTTTACGACAACTCACGATTTGCACAACTTTTCATCGCCAACGTCTTTTCTGCTTGCCGAGCGATTTTTTTTCCGAACGGACCCCCCCGCTCCGACGAGTTGGCCAAAATGCGACATGTGGAAATGGCCTAAATTGCACCAAAACGCAGCCTTTATTTTGAAATAACTGACTTCCTGTTCGGTTTCGGACGCGGCACCAAGAGACTTTTTTTTAAGTTGCGACATGATACAGGTGCGTGCCGATTTTCGTTGACGTACGTCAAAACGTATGGTGGGGCTTGAGGCACGAAGTTTTCTAGGGGGCGCTGTTGCACAATTAGGCCACGCCCACTTTTAACAATTTTACCATACGTAAATTTACGCCACTAGGAACGTGCGTGCCAACTTTCGCAACTTTTCGTGTACGTTATGCGGCCGAAAAACGCGTTTTACTTCGGTCAAAGAAAGAAAGAATAATAATTAAAGCTGCAAGCAGCGATTTACGGGCCCTCGATCGTGCAAGTTTCGGGCAAATATCGGCCAATCAGAAAAGGGGACGCGGCTAAGTCACAAGGAGCCAATACATAGTCCAATGACAACACCCATATGTCTCTAGGACATAGCATTGAGGAGTTATGGCGGGAAATAGTATCGACCAATCAGAATAGGGGGCGGGGCTAAGTTACACCAATCAACGTCAGGGACGCGTCAGGGACTCATTACTAGTCCAATGATGTCACCCATATGTCTCTATGACATAGCATTGAGGAGTTATGGCAGGAAATAGTATCGACCAATCAGAGGACGGGGCGGGGCTAAGTTACACCAATCAACGTCAGGGATGCGTCAGGGACTCGTCACCCAGTCCATTGCTACCACCCATATGTCTATATGACATAGCATTGAGGAGTTATGGCAGAAAATAGTATCGACCAATCAGAGGAGGGGGCGGGGCTAAGTTACACCAATCAACGTCAGGGACGCGTCAGAGACTCGTCACCCAGTCCATTGCTACCACCCATATGTCTCTATGACATAGCATTGAGGAGTTATGGCAGGAAATAGTATCGACCAATCAGAAGAGGGGGTGGGGCTAAGTTACACCAATCAACGTCAGGGACGCGTCAGGGACTCATTATCCAGTCCATTGCTACCACCCATATGTCTCTATGACATAGCATTGAGGAGTTATGGCAGGAAATAGTATCGACCAATCAGAAGAGGGGGCGGGGCTAAGTTACACCAATCAACGTCAGGGACGCGTCAGGGACTCAAATGCGAGTTCAATGATACCACCCATATGTCTCTATGACATAGCATTGAGGAGTTATGGCAGGAAATAGTATCGACCAATCAGGTGCAAGTACCACTTCCTGTTTGGTGGCGAAGTTTGGCGCTCCGCCACGGTGGCGCCGTTTTACGAAAACTCACGATTTTAATAACTTTTCATCGTCAACATCTTTTCTGCTTGCCGAGCGATTTTTTTTCCGAACGGACCCCCCTGCTCCGACGAGTTCGCCAAAATGCGACATGTGGAAATGGCCTAAATTGCACCAAAACGCAGCCTTTATTTTGAAATAACCGACTTCCTGTTCGGTTTCGGACGCGGCACCAAGAGACTTTTTTTTAAGTTGCGACATGATACAGGTGCGTGCCGATTTTCGTGGATGTACGTGAAACCGTATGGTGGGGCTTGAGGCACGAAGTTTTCTAGGGGGCGCTGTTGCACAATTAGGCCACGCCCACCTTTAACAATTTTAAAATACGAAATTTTTCGCCACTAGGAACGTGCGTGCCAATTTTCGCAACTTTTCGTGTACGTTATGCGGCCGAAAAACGCGATTTATTTCGGAGAAGAAAAAGAATAATAATTAAAGCTGCAAGCAGCGATTTACGGGCCCTCGATCGTGCAAGTTTCGGGCAAATATCGGCCAATCAGAAAAGGGGACGCGGCTAAGTCACAAGGAGCCAAAACATAGTCCAATGATACCACCCATATGTCTCCATGACATAGCATTGAGGAGTTATGGCAGGAAATAGTATTGACCAATCAGGTGAGGGGGCGGGGCTAAGTTACACCAATCAACGTCAGGGACGCGTCAGGGACTCATTATCCAGTCCATTGCTACCACCCATATGTCTCTATGACTTAGCATTGAGGAGTTATGGCAGAAAATAGTATCGACCAATCAGGTGCAAGTACAGGGGCGGGGCCCCTCTTCTGATTGGTCAATACCAATCAGGACGTCAGGGACTCATTACTGGGTCCCATGATGCCAGCCATATGTCTCTATGACATAGCATTGAGGAGTTATGGCAGGAAATAATATCGACCAATCAGAGGAGGGGGCGGGGCTAAGTTACACCAATCAACGTCAGGGACGCGTCAGGGACTCATTGCCGAGTCCATTGCTACCACCCATATGTCTCTATGACATAGCATTGAGGAGTTATGGCAGAAAATAGTATTGACCAATCAGGTGCAAGTACAGGGGGCGGGGCCCCTCTTCTGATTGGTCGATACCAATCAGGACGTCAGGGACTCATTACCGGGTCCCATGATGCCAGCCATATGTCTCTATGACATAGCATTGAGGAGTTATGGCAGAAAATAGTATCGACCAATCAGGTGCAAGTACAGGGGGCGGGGCCCCTCTTCTGATTGGTCGATACCAATCAGGACGTCAGGGACTCATTACCGGGTCCCATGATGCCAGCCATATGTCTCTATGACATAGCATTGAGGAGTTATGGCAGGAAATAGTATCGACCAATCAGGTGCAAGTACCACTTCCTGTTTGGCGGCGAAGTTTTGCGCTCCGCCACGTTGTCGCCGTTTTACGAAAACTCACGATTTTAATAACTTTTCATCGTCAACGTCTTTTCTGCTTGCCGAGCGATTTTTTTTCCGAACGGACCCCCCTGCTCCGACGAGTTAGCCAAAATGCGACATGTGGAAATGGCCTAAATTGCACCAAAACGCAGCCTTTATTTTGAAATAACCGACTTCCTGTTCGGTTTCGGACGCGGCACCAAGAGACTTTTTTTTAAGTTGCGACATGATACAGGTGCGTGCCGATTTTCGTTGATGTACGTCAAAACGTATGGTGGGGCTTGAGGCACGAAGTTTTCTAGGGGGCGCTGTTGCACAATTAGGCCACGCCCACTTTTAACAATTTTACCATACGTAAATTTACGCCACTAGGAACGTGCGTGCCAACTTTCGCAACTTTTCGTATACGTTATGCGGCCGAAAAACGCGATTTACTTCGGTCGAGAAAGAAAGAATAATAATAAACATTGCGGTTTCAATAGGGCTTCGCACTTGCTTTGCAGTGCTCGGGCCCTAATAAACATTGCGGAATCAATAGGGCTTCGCACTTGCTTTGCAGTGCTCGGGCCCTAATGATAGAGACAACATAACATGATTTGAGACAACATAACAAAACAAAATTAAAGCTGCAAGCAGCGATTTACGGGCCCTCGATCGTGCAAGTTTCGGGCAAATATCGGAAAAGAGGATGCGGCTAAGTCACAAGGAGCCAAAACATAGTCCAATGACACCACCATTATGTCTCTATGACATTGCATTGAGGAGTTATGGCAGGAAATAGTATCGACCAATCAGAAGAGGGGGCGGGGCTAAGTTACACCAATCAACGTCAGGGACGCGTCAGGGACTCATTACTAGTCCAATGATGTCACCCATATGTCTCTATGACATAGCATTGTGGAGTTATGGCAGGAAATAGTATCGACCAATCAGAGGAGGGGGCGGGGCTAAGTTACACCAATCAACGTCAGGGACGCGTCAGGGACTCATTAAGCAGTCCAATGCTACCACCCATATGTCTCTATGACATAGCATTGAGGAGTTATGGCAGGAAATAGTATCGACCAATCAGGTGCAAGTACAGGGGCGGGGCCCCTCTTCTGATTGGTCGATACCAATCAGAACGTCAGGGACTCATTACCGGGTCCCATGATGCCAGCCATATGTCTCTATGACATAGCATTGAGGAGTTATGGCAGAAAATAGTATCGACCAATCAGGTGCAAGTACCACTTCCTGTTTGGCGGCGAAGTTTGGCGCTCCGCCACGGTGGCGCCGTTTTACGAAAACTCACGATTTTAATAACTTTTCATCGTCAACGTCTTTTCTGCTTGCCAAGTGATTTTTTTTTCCGAACGGACCCCCCTGCTCCGACGAGTTCGCCAAAATGCGACATGTGGAAATGGCCTAAATTGCACCAAAACGCAGCCTTTATTTTGAAATAACCGACTTCCTGTTCGGTTTCGGACGCGGCACCAAGAGACTTTTTTTTAAGTTGCGACATGATACAGGTGCGTGCCGATTTTCGTTGATGTACGTCAAACCGTATGGTGGGGCTCGAGGCACGAAGTTTTCTAGGGGGCGCTGTTGCACAATTAGGCCACGCCCACTTTTAACAATTTTAAAATATGTAATTTTTCGCCACTAGTAACGTGCGTGCCAACTTTCGCAACTTTTCGTGTACGTTATGCGGCCGAAAAACGCGATTTACTTCGGTTAAACAAACAAAGAATAAACATTGCGGAATCAATAGGGCTTCGCACTTGCTTTGCAGTGCTCGGGCCCTAATTAACATTGAAAATAGCAAAACAAAATAAAATTAAAGCTGCAAGCAGCGATTAACGGGCCCTCGATCGTGCAAGTTTCGGGCAAATATCGCCAATCAGAAAAGAGGATGCGGCTAAGTCACAAGGAGCCAAAACATAGTCCAATGACACCACCATTATGTCTCTATGACATCGCATTGAGGAGTTATGGCAGGAAATAGTATCGACCAATCAGAAGAGGGGGCGGGGCTAAGTTACACCAATGAACGTCAGGGACGCGTCAGGGACTCATTACTAGTCCAATGATGTCACCCATATGTCTCTATGACATAGCATTGTGGAGTTATGGCAGGAAATAGTATCGACCAATCAGAGGAGGGGGCGGGGCTAAGTTACACCAATCAACGTCAGGGACGCGTCAGGGACTCATTAAGCAGTCCAATGCTACCACCCATATGTCTCTATGACATAGCATTGAGGAGTTATGGCAGGAAATAGTATCGACCAATCAGGTGCAAGTACAGGGGGCAGGGCCCTCTTCTGATTGGTCGATACCAATCAGGACGTCATGGACTCATTACCGGGTCTCATGATGCCAGCCATATGTCTCTATGACATAGCATTGAGGAGTTATGGCAGAAAATAGTATCGACCAATCAGGTGCAAGTACAGGGGGCGGGGCCCCTCTTCTGATTGGTCGATACCAATCAGAATGTCAGGGACTCATTACTGGGTCCCATGATGCCAGCCATATGTCTCTATGACATAGCATTGAGGAGTTATGGCAGAAAATAGTATCGACCAATCAGGTGCAAGTACCACTTCCTGTTTGGCGGCGAAGTTTTGCGCTCCGCCACGGTGGCGCCGTTTTACGAAAACTCACGATTTTAATAACTTTTCATCGTCAACGTCTTTTCTGCTTGCCGAGCGTTTTTTTTTTCCGAACGGACCCCCCCGCTCCGACGAGTTAGCCAAAATGCGACATGTGGAAATGGCCTAAATTGCACCAAAATGCAGCCTTTATTTTGAAATAACCGACTTCCTGTTCGGTTTCGGACGCGGCACCCAGAGACTTTTTTTTAAGTTGCGACATGATACAGGTGCGTGCCGATTTTCGTGGATGTGCGTCAAACCGTATGGTGGGGCTTGAGGCACGAAGTTTTCTAGGGGGCGCTGTTGCACAATTAGGCCACGCCCACTTTTAACAATTTCACCATACGTAAATTTACGCCACTAGGAACGTGCGTGCCAACTTTCGCAACTTTTCGTGTATGTTATGCGGCCGAAAAACGCGATTTACTTCGGTTAAAGAAAGAAGAAGAATAATTAAAGCTGCAAGCAGCGATTTACGGGCCCTCGATCGTGCAAGTTTCGGGCAAATATCGGCCAATCAGAAAAGGGGACGCGGCTAAGTCACAAGGAGCCAAAACATAGTTCAATGATACCACCCATATGTCTCTATGACATAGCATTGAGGAGTTATGGCAGGAAATAGTATTGACCAATCAGGGGAGGGGGCGGGGATAAGTTACACCAATCAACGTCAGGGACGCGTCAAGGACTCCTTACCGAGTTCATTGCTATCACCCATATGTCTCTATGACATAGCATTGTGGAGTTATGGCAGAAAATAGTATCGACCAATCAGAGGAGGGGGCGGGGCTAAGTTACACCAATCAACGTCTGGGACGCGTCAGGTACTCATTACCGGGTCCCATGATGCCAGCCATATGTCTCTATGACATAGCATTGAGGAGTTATGGCAGAAAATAGTATCGACCAATCAGGTGCAAGTACAGGGGGCGGGGCCCCTCTTCTGATTGGTCGATACCAATACGAATGTCAGGGACTGATTACCGGGTCCCATGATGCCAGCCATATGTTTCTATGACATAGCATTGAGGAGTTATGGCAGAAAATAGTATCAACCAATCAGAGGACGGGGCGGGGCTAAGTTACACCAATCAACGTCAGGCACGTGCCAGGACTCATTACTAGTCCAATGATGTCACCCATATGTCTCTATGACATAGCATTGTGGAGTTATGGCAGGAAATAGTATCGGCCAATCAGAGGAGGGGGCGGGGCTAAGTTACACCAATCAACGTCAGGGACGCGTCAGGGACTCATTACCCAGTTCATTGCTGCCAGCCATATGCCTCTATGACATAGCATTGTGGAGTTATGGCAGAAAATAGTATCGACCAATCAGGTGCAAGTACAGGGGGCGGGGCCCCTCTTCTGATTGGTCAATACCAATCAGGACGTCAGGGACTCATTACCGGGTCCCATGATGCCAGCCATATGTCTCTATGACATAGCATTGAGGAGTTATGGCAGAAAATAGTATCGACCAATCAGGTGCAAGTACAGGGGGCGGGGCCCCTCTTCTGATTGGTCAATACCAATCAGGACGTCAGGGACTCATTACCGGGTCCCATGATGCCAGCCATATGTCTCTATGACATAGCATTGAGGAGTTATGGCAGAAAATAGTATCGACCAATCAGGTGCAAGTACCACTTCCTGTTTGGCGGCGAAGTTTGGCGCTCCGCCACGGTGGCGCCGTTTCACGAAAACTCACGATTTTAGTAACTTTTCATCGTCAACGTCTTTTCTGCTTGCCGAGCGATTTTTTTTCCGAACGGACCCCCCTGCTCCGACGAGTTTGCCAAAATGCGACATGTGGAAATTGCCTAAATTGCACCAAAACTCAGCCTTTATTTTGAAATAACCGACTTCCTGTTCGGTTTCGGACGCGGCACCAAGAGACTTTTTTTTAAGTTGCGACATGATACAGGTGCGTGCCGATTTTCGTGGATGTACGTCAAACCGTATGGTGGGGCTTGAGGCACGAAGTTTTCTAGGGGGCGCTGTTGCACAATTAGGCCACGCCCACTTTTAACAATTTCACCATACGTAAATTTACGCCACTAGGAACGTGCGTGCCAACTTTCGCAACTTTTCGTGTACGTTATGCGGCCGAAAAACGCGATTTACTTCGGTTAAACAAAGAAAGAATAATAATAATAATAATTAAAGCTGCAAGCAGCGATTTACGGGCCCTCGATCGTGCAAGTGTCGGGCAAATATCGGCCAATCAGAAAAGGGGATGCGGCTAAGTCACAAGGACCCAAAACGTAGTCCAATGATACCACCCATGTGTCTCTATGACATAGCATTGAGGAGTTATGGCAGAAAATAGTATCGACCAATCAGAATAGGGGGCGGGGCTAAGTTACACCAATCAACGTCAGGGACGCGCCAGGACTCATTACTAGTCCAATGATGTCACCCATATGTCTCTATGACATAGCATTGTGGAGTTATGGCAGGAAATAGTATCGACCAATCAGAGGAGGGGGCGGGGCTAAGTTACACCAATCAACGTCAGGGACGCGTCAGGGACTCATTACCCAGTTCAATGCTGCCAGCCATATGTCTCTATGACATAGCATTGATGAGTTATGGCAGAAAATAGTATCGACCAATCAGGTGCAAGTACAGGGGGCGGGGCCCCTCTTCTGATTGGTCAATACCAATCAGGACGTCAGGGACTCATTACCGGGTCCCATGATGCCAGCCATATGTCTCTATGACATAGCATTGAGGAGTTATGGCAGAAAATAGTATCGACCAATCAGGTGCAAGTACCACTTCCTGTTTGGCGGCGAAGTTTTGCGCTCCGCCACGGTGTCGCCGTTTTACGAAAACTCACGATTTCCGTA
The DNA here is from genome assembly GCA_039105355.1 of Benthosema pterotum. NCBI lineage: Eukaryota > Metazoa > Chordata > Actinopteri > Myctophiformes > Myctophidae > Benthosema > Benthosema pterotum. The sequence continues at coordinate 50,292,458 of CM076972.1, read as the reverse complement.
ACTTTTCATGGTCAACGTCTTTTCTGCTTGCCGAGCGTTTTTTTTTTCCGAACGGACCCCCCGCTCCGACGAGTTGGCCAAAATGCGACATGTGGAAATGGCCTGAATTGCACCAAAACGCAGCCTTTATTTGAAATAACCGACTTCCTGTTCGGTTTCGGACGCGGCACCAAGAGACTTTTTTTTAAGTTGCGACATGATACAGGTGCGTGCCGATTTTCGTGGATGTACGTCAAACCGTATGGTGGGGCTTGAGGCACGAAGTTTTCTAGGGGGCGCTGTTGCACAATTAGGCCACGCCTACTTTTAACAATTTTACCATACGTAAATTTACGCCACTAGGAACGTGCGTGCCAACTTTCGCAACTTTTCGTGTACGTTATGCGGCCGAAAAACGCGATTTACTTCGGTTAAACAAAGAAAGAATAATAATAATTAAAGCTGCAAGCAGCGATTTACGGGCCCTCGATCGTGCAAGTTTCGGGCAAATATCGGCCAATCAGAAAAGGGGACGCGGCTAAGTCACAAGGAGCCAAAACATAGTCCAATGATACCACCCATATGTCTCTATGACATAGCATTGAGGAGTTATGGCAGGAAATAGTATTGACCAATCAGGTGAGGGGGCGGGGCTAAGTTACACCAATCAACGTCTGGGACGCATCAGGGACTCATTACCGGGTCCCATGATGCCAGCCATATGTCTCTATGACATAGCATTGAGGAGTTATGGCAGAAAATAGTATCGACCAATCAGGTGCAAGTACAGGGGGGCGGGGCCCCTCTTCTGATTGGTCAATACCAATCAGGACGTCAGGGACTCATTACCGGGTCCCATGATGCCAGCCATATGTCTCTATGACATAGCATTGAGGAGTTATGGCAGGAAATAGTATCGACCAATCAGGTGCAAGTACAGGGGGCGGGGCCCCTCTTCTGATTGGTTGATACCAATCAGGACGTCAGGGACTCATTACCGGGTTCCATGATGCCAGCCATATGTCTCTATGACATAGCATTGAGGAGTTATGGCAGAAAATAGTATCGACCAATCAGGTGCAAGGACAGGGGGCGGGGCCCCTCTTCTGATTGGTCAATACCAATCAGGACGTCAGGGACTCATTACCGGGTCCCATGATGCCAGCCATATGTCTCTATGACATAGCATTGTGGAGTTATGGCAGAAAATAGTATCGACCAATCAGGTGCAAGGACAGGGGGCGGGGCCCCTCTTCTGATTGGTTGATACCAATCAGGACATCAGGGACTCATTACCGGGTCCCATGATGCCAGCCATATGTCTCTATGACATAGCATTGAGGAGTTATGGCAGAAAATAGTATCGACCAATCAGGTGCAAGTACCACTTCCTGTTTGGCGGCGAAGTTTGGCGCTCCGCCACGGTGGCGCCGTTTTACGAAAACTCACGATTTTAATAACTTTTCATCGTCAACGTCTTTTCTGCTTGCCGAGCGATTTTTTTTCCGAACGGACCCCCCTGCTCCGACGAGTTCGCCAAAATGCGACATGTGGAAATGGGCTAAATTGCACCAAAACGCAGCCTTTATTTTGAAATAACCGACTTCCTGTTCGGTTCCGGACGCGACACCAAGAGACTTTTTTTTAAGTTGCGACATGATACAGGTGCGTGCCGATTTTCGTGGATGTACGTCAAACCGTATGGTGGGGCTTGAGGCACGAAGTTTTCTAGGGGGCGCTGTTGCACAATTAGGCCACGCCCACTTTTAACAATTTTACCATACGTAAATTTACGCCACTAGGAACGTGCGTGCCAACTTTCGCAACTTTTCGTCTACGTTATGCGGCCGAAAAACGCAATTTACTTCGGTTAAGAAACGAACAAAGAATAATAAACATTGCGGAATCAATAGGGCTTCGCACTTGCTTTGCAGTGCTCGGGCCCTAATTAAAGCTGCAAGCAGCGATTAACGGGCCCTCGATCGTGCAAGTGTCGGGCAAATATCGGCCAATCAGAAAAGGGGACGCGGCTAAGTCACAAGGAGCCAAAACATAGTCCAATGATACCACCATTATGTCTCTATGACATAGCATTGAGGAGTTATGGCAGGAAATAGTATCGACCAATCAGAAGAGGGGGCGGGGCTAAGTTACACCAATCAACGTCAGGGACGGGTCAGGGACGCCATACCGAGTCTAATGCTACCACCCATATGTCTCTATGACATAGCATTGAGGAGTTATGGCAGGAAATAATATCGACCAATCAGAGGAGGGGGCGGGGCTAAGTTACACCAATCAACGTCAGGGACGCGTCAAGGACTCCTTACCGAGTTCATTGCTGCCACCCATATGTCTCTATGACATAGCATTGAGGAGTTATGGCAGGAAATAGTATCGACCAATCAGAGGAGGGGGCGTGGCTAAGTTACACCAATCAACGTCAGGGACGGGTCAGGGACGCCATACCGAGTCTAATGCTACCACCCATATGTCTCTATGACATAGCATTGAGGAGTTATGGCAGGAAATAGTATCGACCAATCAGAAGAGGGGCGGGGCTAAGTTACACCAATCAACGTCAGGGAAGGTGAGGGACGCCACACTGTGTCCTATGATGCCACCCATATGTCTCTATGACATAGCATTGTGGAGTTATGCAGAAAATAGTATCGACCAATCAGGTGCAAGTACCACTTCCTGTTTTGCGGCGAAGTTTGGCGCTCCGCCACGGTGGCGCCGTTTTACGAAAACTCACGATTTCCGTAACTTTTCATCGTCAACGTCTTTTCTGCTTGCCGAGCGATTTTTTTTTCCGAACGGACCCCCCGCTCCGACGAGTTCGCCAAAATGCGACATGTGGAAATGGCCTAAATTGCACCAAAACGCAGCCTTTATTTTGAAATAACCGACTTCCTGTTCGGTTTCGGACGCGGCACCAAGAGACTTTTTTTTAAGTTGCGACATGATACAGGTGCGTGCCGATTTTCGTGGATGTACGTCAAACCGTATGGTGGGGCTCGAGGCACGAAGTTTTCTTGGGGGCGCTGTTGCACAAGTAGGCCACGCCCACTTTTAACAATTTTGAAATACGAAATTTTTCGCCACTAGTAACGTGCGTGCCAATTTTCGCAACTTTTCGTGTACGTTATGCGGCCGAAAAACGCGATTTATTTCGGTTAAGAAAAAAGAATAATAATAATTAAAGCTGCAAGCAGCGATTTACGGGCCCTCGATCGTGCAAGTTTCGGGCAAATATCGGCCAATCAGAAAAGGGGACGCGGCTAAGTCACAAGGAGCCAAAACATAGTCCAATGATACCACCCATATGTCTCTATGACATAGCATTGAGGAGTTATGGCAGGAAATAGTATTGACCAATCAGGTGAGGGGGCGGGGCTAAGTTACACCAATCAACGTCAGGGACTCATTATCCAGTCCATTGCTACCACCCATATGTCTCTATGACTTAGCATTGAGGAGTTATGGCAGAAAATAGTATCGACCAATCAGGTGCAAGTACAGGGGGCGGGGCCCCTCTTCTGATTGGTCAATACCAATCAGGACGTCAGGGACTCATTACCGGGTCCCATGATGCCAGCCATATGTCTCTATGACATAGCATTGTGGAGTTATGGCAGGAAATAGTATCGACCAATCAGAGGAGGGGGCGGGGCTAAGTTACACCAATCAACGTCAGGGACGCGTCAGGGACTCATTAAGCAGTCCAATGCTACCACCCATATGTCTCTATGACATAGCATTGAGGAGTTATGGCAGGAAATAGTATCGACCAATCAGGTGCAAGTACAGGGGGCGGGGCCCCTCTTCTGATTGGTCGATACCAATCAGGACGTCAGGGACTCATTACCGGGTCCCATGATGCCAGCCATATGTCTCTATGACATAGCATTGAGGAGTTATGGCAGAAAATAGTATCGACCAATCAGGTGCAAGTACAGGGGGCGGGGCCCCTCTTCTGGTTGGTCGATACCAATCAGGACGTCAGGGACTCATTACCGGGTCCCATGATGCCAGCCATATGTCTCTATGACATAGCATTGAGGAGTTATGGCAGAAAATAGTATCGACCAATCAGGTGCAAGTACAGGGGGCGGGGCCCCTCTTCTGATTGGTCGATACCAATACGAATGTCAGGGACTCATTACTGGGTCCCATGATGCCAGCCATATGTCTCTATGACATAGCATTGAGGAGTTATGGCAGAAAATAGTATCGACCAATCAGGTGCAAGTACAGGGGGCGGGGCCCCTCTTCTGATTGGTCGATACCAATACGAATGTCAGGGACTCATTACTGGGTCCCATGATGCCAGCCATATGTCTCTATGACATAGCATTGTGGAGTTATGGCAGAAAACAGTATCGACCAATCAGGTGCAAGTACCACTTCCTGTTTGGGGCGAAGTTTGGCGCTCCACCACGGTCACGCCTTTTTACGAAAACTCACGATTTTAATATCATTTCATCGTCAACGTCTTTTCTGCTTGCCGAGCGATTTTTTTTCCGAACGGACCCACCCGCTCCGACGAGTTCGCCAAAATGCGACATGTGGAAATGGCCTAAATTGCACCAAAACGCAGCCTTTATTTTGAAATAACCAACTTCCTGCTCGGTTTCGGACGCGGAACCAAGAGACTTTTTTTTAAGTTGCGACATGATACAGGTGCGTGCCGATTTTCGTGGATGTACGTCAAACCGTATGGTGGGGCTCGAGGCACGAAGTTTTCTAGGGGGCGCTGTTGCACAAGTAGGCCACGCCCACTTTTAACAATTTTACCATACGTAAATTTACGCCACTAGTAACGTGCGTGCCAATTTTCGCAACTTTTCGAGTAAGTTATGCGGCCGAAAAACGCGATTTACTTCGGTTAAGAAAGAAAGAATAATAATAATAAACATTGCGGAATCAATAGGGCTTCGCACTTGCTTTGCAGTGCTCGGGCCCTAATTAAAGCTGCAAGCAGCGATTTACGGGCCCTCGATCGTGCAAGTTTCGGGCAAATATCGGCCAATCAGAAAAGGGGACGCGGCTAAGTCACAAGAAGCCAAAATATAGTCCAATGATACCACCCATATGTCTCTATGACATAGCATTGAGGAGTTATGGCAGGAAATAGTATTGACCAATCAGGTGAGGGGGCGGGGCTAAGTTACACCAATCAACATCTGGGACGCGTCAGGGACTCATTACCGGGTCCCATGATGCTAGCCATATGTCTCTATGACATAGCATTGAGGAGTTATGGCAGAAAATAGTATCGACCAATCAGAGGAGGGGCGGGGCTAAGTTACACCAATCAACGTCAGGGACGCGTCGGGGACTCATTAACCAGTCCATTGCTGCCACCCATATGTGTCTATGACATAGCATTGTGGAGTTACGGCAGAAAATAGTATCGACCAATCAGGTGCAAGTACAGGGGGCGGGGCCCCTCTTCTGATTGGTCAATACCAATCAGGACGTCAGCGACTCATTACCGGGTCCCACGATGCCAGCCATATGTCTCTAACACATAGCATTGAGGAGTTATGGCAGAAAATAGTATCGACCAATCAGGTGCAAGTACCACTTCCTGTTTGGCGGCGAAGTTTGGCACTCCGCCACGGTGGCGCCGTTTTACGAAAACTCACGATTTTAATAACTTTTCATCGTCAACGTCTTTTCTGCTTGCCGAGCGATTTTTTTTTCCGAACGGACCCCCCGCTCCGACGAGTTGGCCAAAATGCGACATGTGGAAATGGCCTAAATTGCACCAAAACGCAGCCTTTATTTTGAAATAACCGACTTCCTGTTCGGTTTCGGACGCGGCACCAAGAGACTTTTTTTTAAGTTGCGACATGATACAGGTGCGTGCCGATTTTCGTTGATGTACGTCAAACCGTATGGTGGGGCTTGAGGCACAAAGTTTTCTAGGGGGCGCTGTTGCACAAGTAGGCCACGCCCACTTTTAACAATTTTGAAATACGAAATTTTTCGCCACTGGCAACGTGCGTGCCAATTTTCGCAACTTTTCGTGTACGTTATGCGGCCGAAAAACGCGATTTATTTCGGTTAAGAATAATAATAATAATAATTAAAGCTGCAAGCAGCGATTTACGGGCCCTCGATCGTGCAAGTTTCGGGCAAATATCGGCCAATCAGAAAAGGGGACGCGGCTAAGTCACAAGGAGCCAAAACATAGTCCAATGATACCACCCATATGTCTCTATGACATAGCATTGAGGAGTTATGGCAGGAAATAGTATTGACCAATCAGAAGAGGGGGCGGGGCTAAGTTACACCAATCAACGTCAGGGACGCGTCAGGGACTCATTACGCAGTCCAATGACGCCGCCCATATGTCTCTATGACATAGCATTGAGGAGTTACGGCAGAAAATAGTATCGACCAATCAGGTGCAAGTACAGGGGGCGGGACCCCTCTTCTGATTGGTCGATACCAATACGAATGTCAGGGGCTCATTACCGGGTCCTATGATGCCAGCCATATGTCTCTATGACATAGCATTGAGGAGTTATGGCAGAAAATAGTATCGACCAATCAGGTGCAAGTACCACTTCCTGTTTGGTGGCGAAGTTTGACGCTCCGCCACGGTGGCGCCGTTTTACGAAAACTCACGATTCTAATAACTTTTCATCGTCAACGTCTTTTCTGCTTGCCGAGCGATTTTTTTTCCGAACGGACGGCCCTGCTCCGACGAGTTCGCCAAAATGCGACATGTGGAAATGGCCTAAATTGCACCAAAACGCAGCCTTTATTTTGAAATAACCGACTTCCTGTTCGGTTTCGGACGCGGCACCAAGAGACTTTTTTTTAAGTTGCGACATGATACAGGTGCGTGCCGATTTTCGTGGATGTACGTCAAACCGTATGGTGGGGCTTGAGGCACGAAGTTTTCTAGGGGGCGCTGTTGCACAATTAGGCCACGCCCACTTTTAACAATTTCACCATACGTAAATTTACGCCACTAGGAACGTGCATGCCAACTTTCGCAACTTTTCGTGTACGTTATGCGGCCGAAAAACGCGATTTACTTCGGTCAAAGAAAGAATAATAATAATCCTTACGGTTTCAATAGGGCTTCGCACTTGCTTTGCAGTGCTCGGGCCCTAATAATAATAATCCTTACGGTTTCAATAGGGCTTCGCACATGCGTTGCAGTGCTCGGGCCCTAATAATCAGGACGGTTTCAATAGGGCTTCGCACATGCGTTGCAGTGCTCGGGCCCTAATTAAAGCTGCAAGCAGCGATTTACGGGCCCTCGATCGTGCAAGTTTCGGGCAAATATCGGCCAATCAGAAAAGGGGACGCGGCTAAGTCACAAGGAGCCAAAACATAGTCCAATGATGTCACCCATATGTCTCTATGACATAGCATTGAGGAGTTATGGCAGGAAATAGTATCGACCAATCAGAGGAGGGGGCGGGGCTAAGTTACACCAATCAACGTCAGGGACGAGTCAAGGACTCCTTACCGAGTTCATTGCTATCACCCATATGTCTCTATGACATAGCATTGTGGAGTTATGGCAGGAAATAGTATCGACCAATCAGAGGAGGGGGCGGGGCTAAGTTACACCAATCAACGTCTGGGACGCGTCAGGGACTCATTACCGGGTTCCATGATGCCAGCCATATGTCTCTATGACATAGCATTGAGGAGTTATGGCAGGAAATAGTATCGACCAATCAGGTGCAAGTACAGGGGGCGGGGCCCCTCTTCTGATTGGTCGATACCAATCAGGACGTCAGGGACTCATTACCGGGTTCCATGATGCCAGCCATATGTCTCTATGACATAGCATTGAGGAGTTATGGCAGAAAATAGTATCGACCAATCAGGTGCAAGTACAGGGGGCGGGGCCCCTCTTCTGATTGGTCGATACCAATACGAATGTCAGGGACTCATTACTGGGTCCCATGATGCCAGCCATATGTCTCTATGACATAGCATTGAGGAGCTATGGCAGAAAATAGTATCGACCAATCAGAGGAGGGGGCGGGGCTAAGTTACACCAATCAAAGTCAGGGACGCGTCAGGGACTCTTTACCCAGTCCAATGATGCCACCCATATGTCTCTATGACATAGCATTGAGGAGTTATGGCAGAAAATAGTATCGACCAATCAGGTGCAAGTACAGGGGGCGGGGCCCCTCTTCTGATTGGTTAATACCAATCAGGACGTCAGGGATTCATTACCGGGTCCCATGATGCCAGCCATATGTCTCTATGACATAGCATTGATGAGTTATGGCAGAAAATAGTATCGACCAATCAGGTGCAAGTACAGGGGGCGGGGCCCCTCTTCTGATTGGTCGATACCAATCAGGACGTCAGGGACTCATTACCGGGTCCCATGATGCCAGCCATATGTCTCTATGACATAGCATTGAGGAGTTATGGCAGAAAATAGTATCGACCAATCAGGTGCAAGTACCACTTCCTGTTTGGCGGCGAAGTTTGGCGCTCCGCCACGGTGGCGCCGTTTCACGAAAACTCACGATTTTAATAACTTTTCATCGTCATTGTCTTTTCTGCTTGCCGAGCGATTTTTTTTCCGAACGGACCCCCCTGCTCCGACGAGTTCGCCAAAATGCGACATGTGGAAATGGCCTAAATTGCACCAAAATGCAGCCTTTATTTTGAAATAACCGACTTCCTGTTCGGTTTCGGACGCGGCACCAAGAGACTTTTTTTTAAGTTGCGACATGATACAGGTGCGTCCCGATTTTCGTTGATGTACGTCAAACCGTATGGTGGGGCTTGAGGCACGAAGTTTTCTAGGGGGCGCTGTTGCACAATTAGGCCACGCCCACTTTTAACAATTTTACCATACGTAAATTTACGCCACTAGGAACGTGCGTGCCAACTTTCGCAAATTTCCGTGTACGTTATGCGGCCGAAAAACGCGATTTATTTGCGGGAAGTATAATAATAATTAAAGCTGCAAGCAGCGATTTACGGGCCCTCGATCGTGCAAGTGTCGGGCAAATATCGGCCAATCAGAAAAAGGGACGCGGCTAAGTCACAAGGAGCCAAAACATAGTCCAATGATACCACCATTATGTCTCTATGACATAGCATTGAGGAGTTATGGCAGGAAATAGTATCGACCAATCAGAAGAGGGGGCGGGGCTAAGTTACACCAATCAACATCAGGGACGGGTCAGGGACGCCATACCGAGTCCATTGCTGCCCCCCATATGTCTCTATGACATAGCATTGAGGAGTTATGGCAGAAAATAGTATCAGCCAATCAGAGGAGGGGGCGGGGCTAAGTTACACCAATCAACGTCAGGGACGCGTCAAGGACTCCTTACCGAGTTCATTGCTATCACCCATATGTCTCTATGACATAGCATTGAGGAGTTATGGCAGAAAATAGTATCGACCAATCAGGTGCAAGTACAGGGGGCGGGGCCCCTCTTCTGATTGGTCGATACCAATCAGAACGTCAGGGACTCAATACAGAATCCATTGCTACCACCCATATGTCTCTATGACATAGCATTGAGGAGTTATGGCAGGAAATGGTATCGACCAATCAGGTGCAAGTACCACTTCCTGTTTGGCGGCGAAGTTTGGCGCTCCGCCACGGTGGCGCCGTTTCACGAAAACTCACGATTTTAGTAACTTTTCATCGTCAACGTCTTTTCTGCTTGCCGAGCGATTTTTTTTCCGAACCGACCCCCCTGCTCCGACGAGTTCGCCAAAATGCGACATGTGGAAATTGCCTAAATTGCACCAAAACTCAGCCTTTATTTTGAAATAACTGACTTCCTGTTCGGTTTCGGACGCGGCACCAAGAGACTTTTTTTTAAGTTGCGACATGATACAGGTGCGTGCCGATTTTCGTGGATGTACGTCAAACCGTTTGGTGGGGCTTGAGGCACGAACTTTTCTAGGGGGCGCTGTTGCACAATTAGGCCACGCCCACTTTTAACAATTTCACCATACGTAAATTTACGCCACTAGGAACGTGCGTGCCAACTTTCGCAACTTTTCGTGTACGTTATGCGGCCGAAAAACGCGATTTACTTCGGTTAAACAAAGAAAGAATAATAATTAAAGCTGCAAGCAGCGATTTACGGGCCCTCGATCGTGCAAGTTTCGGGCAAATATCGGCCAATCAGAAAAGGGGACGCGGCTAAGTCACAAGGAGCCAAAACATAGTCCAATGATACCACCCATATGTCTCTATGACATAGCATTGAGGAGTTATGGCAGGAAATAGTATCGACCAATCAGAAGAGGGGGCGGGGCTAAGTTACACCAATCAACGTCAGGGACGCGTCAGGGACTCATTACTAGTCCAATGATGTCACCCATATGTCTCTATGACATAGCATTGAGGAGTTATGGCAGGAAATAGTATCGACCAATCAGAGGAGAGGGCGGGGCTAAGTTACACCAATCAACGTCAGGGACGCGTCAGGGACTCAAATGCGAGTTCAATGATACCACCCATATGTCTCTATGACATAGCATTGTGGAGTTATGGCAGGAAATAGTATCGACCAATCAGAGGAGAGGGCGGGGCTAAGTTACACCAATCAACGTCAGGGACGGGTCAGGGACGCCATACCGAGTCTAATGCTGCCACCCATATGTCTCTATGACATAGCATTGAGGAGTTATGGCAGGAAATAGTATCGACCAATCAGGTGCAAGTACCACTTCCTGTTTGGCGGCGAAGTTTGGCGCTCCGCCACGGTGGCGCCGTTTTACGAAAACTCACGATTTTAATAACTTATCATCGTCAACGTCTTTTCTGCTTGCCGAGCGATTTTTTTTCCGAACGGACCCCCCCCGCTCCGACGAGTTGGCCAAAATGCGACATGTGGAAATGGCCTAAATTGCACCAAAACGCAGCCTTTATTTTGAAATAACCGACTTCCTGTTCGGTTTCGGACGCGGCACCAAGAGACTTTTTTTTAAGTTGCGACATGATACAGGTGCGTGCCGATTTTCGTTGATGTACGTCAAAACGTATGGTGGGGCTTGAGGCACGAAGTTTTCTAGGGGGCGCTGTTGCACAATTAGGCCACGCCCACTTTTAAAAATTTTAAAATACGAAATTTTTCGCCACTAGTTACGTGCGTGCCAAGTTTCGCAACTTTTCGTGTACGTTATGCGGCCGAAAAACGCGATTTATTTCGGTTAAGAAAGAAGAAACAATTAAAGCTGCAAGCAGCGATTTACGGGCCCTCGATCGTGCAAGTTTCGGGCAAATATCGGCCAATCAGAAAAGGGGACGCGGCTAAGTCACAAGGAGCCAAAACATAGTCCAATGATACCACCCATATGTCTCTATGACATAGCATTGAGGAGTTATGGCAGGAAATAGTATTGACCAATCAGGTGAGGGGGCGGGGCTAAGTTACACCAATCAACGTCAGGGACGAGTCAAGGACTCCTTACCGAGTTCATTGCTATCACCCATATGTCTCTATGACATAGCATTGTGAAGTTATGGCAGGAAATAGTATCGACCAATCAGAGGAGGGGGCGGGGCTAAGTTACACCAATCAACGTCTGGGACGCGTCAGGGACTCATTACCGGGTTCCATGATGCCAGCCATATGTCTCTATGACATAGCATTGAGGAGTTATGGCAGGAAATAGTATCGACCAATCAGGTGCAAGTACAGAGGGCGGGGCCCCTCTTCTGATTGGTCGATACCAATCAGGACGTCAGGGACTCATTACCGGGTTCCATGATGCCAGCCATATGTCTCTATGACATAGCATTGAGGAGTTATGGCAGAAAATAGTATCGACCAATCAGGTGCAAGTACAGGGGGCGGGGCCCCTCTTCTGATTGGTCAATACCAATCAGGACGTCAGGGACTCATTACCGGGTCCCATGCTACCACCCATATGTCTCTATGACATAGCATTGAGGAGTTATGGCAGAAAATAGTATCGACCAATCAGGTGCAAGTACCACTTCCTGTTTGGCGGCGAAGTTTGGCGCTCCGCCACAGTGGCGCCGTTTTACGAAAACTCACGATTTTGATAACTTTTCATCGTCAATGTCTTTTCTGCTTGCCGAGCGATTTTTTTTCCGAACGGACCCCCCTGCTCCGACGAGTTCGCCAAAATGCGACATGTGGAAATGGCCTAAATTGCACCAAAATGCAGCCTTTATTTTGAAATAACCGACTTCCTGTTTGGTTTCGGACGCGGCACCAAGAGACTTTTTTTTAAGTTGCGACATGATACAGGTGCGTGCCGATTTTCGTGGATGTACGTCAAACCGTATGGTGGGGCTTGAGGCACGAAGTTTTCTAGGGGGCGCTGTGGCACAATTAGGCCACGCCCACTTTTAACAATTTTACCATACGTAAATTTACGCCACTAGTAACGTGCGTGCCAACTTTCGCAACTTTTCGTGTAAGTTATGCGGCCGAAAAACGCGATTTACTTCGGTTAAGAAACAAACGAACAAAGAATAAACATTGCGGAATCAATAGGGCTTCGCACTTGCTTTGCAGTGCTCGGGCCCTAATTAAAGCTGCAAGCAGCGATTAACGGGCCCTCGATCGTGCAAGTTTCGGGCAAATATCGGCCAATCAGAAAAGGGGACGCGGCTGAGTCACAAGGAGCCAAAACATAGTCCAATGATACCACCCATATGTCTCTATGACATAGCATTGAGGAGTTATGGCAGGAAATAGTATTGACCAATCAGGTGAGGGGGCGGGGCTAAGTTACACCAATCAACGTCAGGGACGCGTCAGGGACTCATTACCCAGTCCATTGCTACCACCCATATGTCTCTATGACTTAGCATTGAGGAGTTATGGCAGAAAATAGTATCGACCAATCAGGTGCAAGTACAGGGGGCGGGGCCCCTCTTCTGATTGGTCAATACCAATCAGGACGTCAGGGACTCATTACCGGGTCCCATGATGCCAGCCATATGTCTCTATGACATAGCATTGAGGAGTTATGGCAGAAAATAGTATCGACCAATCAGGTGCAAGTACAGGGGGCGGGGCCCCTCTTCTGATTGGTCGATACCAATACGAATGTCAGGGACTCATTACTGGGTCCCATGATGCCAGCCATATGTCTCTATGACATAGCATTGAGGAGTTATGGCAGAAAATAGTATCGACCAATCAGGTGCAAGTACAGGGGGCGGGGCCCCTCTTCTGGTTGGTCGATACCAATCAGGACGTCAGGGACTCATTACCGGGTCCCACGATGCCAGCCATATGTCTCTATGACATAGCATTGAGGAGTTATGGCAGGAAATAGTATTGACCAATCAGGTGCAAGTACAGGGGGCGGGGCCCCTCTTCTGATTGGTCGATACCAATCAGGACGTCAGGGACTCATTACCGGGTCCCATGATGCCAGCCATATGTCTCTATGACATAGCATTGAGGAGTTATGGCAGAAAATAGTATCGACCAATCAGGTGCAAGTACAGGGGGCGGGGCCCCTCTTCTGATTGGTCGATACCAATACGAATGTCAGGGACTCATTACTGGGTCCCATGATGCCAGCCATATGTCTCTATGACATAGCATTGTGGAGTTATGGCAGAAAACAGTATCGACCAATCAGGTGCAAGTACCACTTCCTGTTTGGGGCGAAGTTTGGCGCTCCACCACGGTCACGCCTTTTTACGAAAACTCACGATTTTAATATCATTTCATCGTCAACGTCTTTTCTGCTTGCCGAGCGATTTTTTTTCCGAACGGACCCACCCGCTCCGACGAGTTCGCCAAAATGCGACATGTGGAAATGGCCTAAATTGCACCAAAACGCAGCCTTTATTTTGAAATAACCAACTTCCTGCTCGGTTTCGGACGCGGAACCAAGAGACTTTTTTTTAAGTTGCGACATGATACAGGTGCGTGCCGATTTTCGTGGATGTACGTCAAACCGTATGGTGGGGCTCGAGGCACGAAGTTTTCTAGGGGGCGCTGTTGCACAAGTAGGCCACGCCCACTTTTAACAATTTTACCATACGTAAATTTACGCCACTAGTAACGTGCGTGCCAATTTTCGCAACTTTTCGAGTAAGTTATGCGGCCGAAAAACGCGATTTACTTCGGTTAAGAAAGAAAGAATAATAATAAACATTGCGGAATCAATAGGGCTTCGCACTTGCTTTGCAGTGCTCGGGCCCTAATAAACATTGCGGAATCAATAGGGCTTCGCACTTGCTTTGCAGTGCTCGGGCCCTAATAATAACCCTTACGGTTTCAATAGGGCTTCGCACATGCGTTGCAGTGCTCGGGCCCTAATAAACATTGCGGAATCAATAGGGCTTCGCACTTGCTTTGCAGTGCTCGGGCCCTAATAATGAAAAAACTCAAAAGATGTATAGTTGGTAACTTTAGCATTTTGGAAGGTTTAACAAATAATTAAAGCTGCAAGCAGCGATTTACGGGCCCTCGATCGTGCAAGTTTCGGGCAAATATCGGCCAATCAGAAAAGGGGACGCGGCTAATTCACAAGGACACCAAACATAGTCCAATGATACCACCATTATGTCTGTATGACATAGCATTGAGGAGTTATGGCAGGAAATAGTATCGACCAATCAGAATAGGGGGCGGGGCTAAGTTACACCAATCAACGTCAGGGACGCGTCAGGGACTCATTACTAGTCCAATGATGTCACCCATATGTCTCTATGACATAGCATTGTGGAGTTATGGCAGAAAATAGTATCAACCAATCAGAGGAGGGGGCGGGGCTAAGTTACACCAATCAACGTCAGGGACGCGTCGGGGACTCATTACCCAGTCCATTGCTGCCACCCATATGTCTCTATGACATAGCATTGTGGAGTTATGGCAGAAAATAGTATCGACCAATCAGGTGCAAGTACAGGGGGCGGGGCCCCTCTTCTGATTGGTCAATACCAATCAGGACGTCAGGGACTCATTACCGGGTCCCATGATGCCAGCCATATGTCTCTATGACATAGCATTGAGGAGTTATGGCAGAAAATAGTATCGACCAATCAGGTGCAAGTACCACTTCCTGTTTGGCGGCGAAGTTTGGCGCTCCGCCACGGTGGCGCCATTTTACGAAAACTCACGATTAACACAACTTTTCATCGTCAACGTCTTTTCTGCTTGCCGAGCGATTTTTTTTTCCGAACGGACCCCCCCGCTCCGACGAGTTGGCCAAAATGCGACATGTGGAAATGGCCTAAATTGCACCAAAACGCAGCCTTTATTTTGAAATAACCGACTTCCTGTTCGGTTTCGGACGCGGCACCAAGAGACTTTTTTTAAGTTGCGACATGATACAGGTGCGTGCCGATTTTCGTGGATGTACGTCAAACCGTATGGTGGGGCTTGAGGCACGAAGTTTTCTAGGGGGCGCTGTTGCGCAATTAGGCCACGCCCACTTTTAACAATTTTACCATACGTAAATTTACGCCACTAGGAACGTGCGTGCCAATTTTCGCAACTTTTCGTGTACGTTATGCGGCCGAAAAACGCGATTTACTTCGGTTAAAGAAGAAAGAAGAATAAACATTGCGGAATCAATAGGGCTTCGCACTTGCTTTGCAGTGCTCGGGCCCTAATAAAAACAATCTGACTGCAATTATCACTTAACAATGGAAAATAAAAGCATGAAATGAAATGACTCTTACATTCATTCAATTCAATTAAACAAAAATAGACAATGGAATTTTTGTGTTCCTCCAGGGAAAATTTAACTTCCCTTCGGACAAGCACAAATGGAATTTTACTACAATACTAACTGCATGACCAGTCCTGCCTCAGACGTTCTGTGAACGTGTAATTACTGCTGTCTTGTTAAAATGAAACAGAACAAACACACTATCACTCAATCACAAACTCACTCACTCACTCACTCACTCACTCACTCACTCACTCACTCACTCACTCACTCACTCACTCACTCACTCACTCACTCATAGCTCATAGCTTCAGTCGCTCATTCACTATCTTTCACTCACACATTCACTACCTCACTCGCATTAAAATCACACAATCGCACAACAGAGTCCATTCATTCAATACAAAATGAGATCATATACTAAAAAATATTGTCTATACTGCGGTAAAAGACAATAATGTTGGATTATAATGATATATCTTCCACATTCACTTAAATGTAGGGCCCAAAAATTTTCGTACTTGGCAATTTCGCTCACAGAGACCATCTATGTTACTGTCTTAACCTAACCTAACCTAACCTAACTTATACTATCCTATTTCTTTAAAAAAATGTTTTTAGCACAAGAATTTGAAATTACTGCAGCTGGTTATCTGTCCAGCATCGATCATCTAAATACATTGTCAGTCACACATTACTTTACTTTAGTTTAAATGGCCAATTATTAGTAATACACACTCACTGATATCTTACTCAATCAACAAGGCTGGGCAAGTGGTGGACATAGGCTGAGGGGCAAATAGTTTTAACCCAATTATTTCCAACTGTGGCTCTACAAGCCCCAGCGGAAAAGGTCCACACATCCGCGTGGGGGTCAACTTGTGTCCCTCTCAGCTCAAAAGCTACTAGTTACTCGAGGGCAACTGGGTCTGGCCACATACCCAATACAGCCCATGCACTTCTTCTGTTTTAAAGAGCGCATGTGTACCGTCGTCACAGTACACTCCCCTTAGAAAACTCTCCGTGCACTGAGTCTAATAATTGTATCACTCACACCAACTTCACCACTTCAAATCTAATCCTTGCGATTGCTGTACAGACATCAGACTCAAAACTAATCATTCAATCTCAAATTGGTACTTACTCTCACACTAACCTAACTGCATTTTACTAGAATTTATTCTCACTCCTCTTTCCTTTGAACTACAAACTTGCTTTTCAATTTACTTTTTAGCGACAGACAATGGTCTCCATCAGCAACTTTTTTTTTTTTTTTTTTCAAATACTTAATCCGCCCTAGTAACTTCGGTAAAAGCAAAACACACTCATTCCATCACCTCTTACACTCTACACACCACTCATTCTGTTCACCATTCATCCATCTTTCTTTTTTATTTCCAAATCATCCATTCCATGACATCATTCATCTCTCACATTTCATTCCACATTCACTCAGTCACAACCTTCCACAATCACACAACACTCATCCGTTCATTCATTTACTCTCTGACTTGCAATACTTCAATATTTATACTACTCACTAGAATCCCTATTGTCAATCTTCCCTTTCAATCGTGTCTACAACTTGTAGTTTCCGCATTCTCACTCATTTGCTTACTCATCCATCCATATGTCCATCCATTCGTTTGGTCATTCATTCATTCTTTCATTCATTCTTTCATACAGTCATACATTCAATCATTCATTCAATCATTCATTCATCCATGCACTCAAATCATTCAGTCATTCAGACATACATACATTCATACTTCTTTCTCTCTTTTTTCCTTTTTTTTTTTTTTTTTTTTTCTTCGTTTTTCCTTCTCCTAACTGCACACTTACATACACACCACTCAACAGTGTTGGGACATATTACTAATATATATTAGCAATATATTTCTGATAATCAATGGCAAATATTACTTTCCAAAGCAATATTTCCCAACACTGCCACTCATACACCAAGTGCAAATACAATTGTCCAGATAACATTTCTATATAAACTGCCTCGCCCATTTCTAGACTAGCCAACAAAGCTTGCCCTGGGTCTTCAGGCTTAGAAACAATAAGGAGGAAACGTGTTTAATAATCAATCAAGATTACTGACACGTCTCCGTTCCCGCAAAAATATGCTCCAAACCATTCAGCCACTGAAAATAAAAAAGCTCGACAACAGAGCGAGTCATGCTGTCTCTCACCCTAGCATGTTTTTCTGGACAACCTATTTTCACCTGCCAACTTTCATTCCAAACTGAATTATTAATACTAATAGTCTTATCAAACTACCAAGGGTTGCCAAACTCAAACTGTTTCTGTTGCAAGTTGCAGCGTCAGTCCAGATGGTATCTTGGGTGTCATCTGTAGTGTCCACTGCTCTGCACTCAGACGCGGCCCCTGGGCGTTGACCTGAGACCCTCTCATCTGATAGGCTGTAGTGGCTTGGCTCCCCTCGAGGCTTGGTGTGTGTGCGTGTGGCCAAAAGGCCACGCCCGGATGTTTGAAAGACAGAGAAACACACACAATAGTTTAGTATTAATATTCACTTTCCTAAGACAACATTCCAAACTCATATAAAGACACTATTCTCTATCCTTTCACTCAGTCCACTTTCACACCATAGTTACTATATAGGATTCATGATTTTCTATTTATTATTTAACTTTTAATGTCCGAAAATTAAATCACTTATAGAGACCATTTACTGTTTTTTCCTAATTTGACTCATTCGAACCACTTTTCCTTTGTTGTAAGAGATCCATACCTATTGTACGGAGTATTGTTTCATTATGCCAATTTTAGTTATTTCCACATTATTATTATTATTATTTATTATTATTATCTTTTATTTATTATTATTTATATTCCCTTTTTTTTTTTTTTTTTTTTTTATTAGAATTGATGTTTCTATTCACTATATTTAATAATCCTCCTCCCTTTGAAGACAAAAATGCAAAATTTTATGTCTTCAACCATCCAACTGACAAAACGCTTCTCACTGCGGTGTTCATGCTCTCTACTTTACCACCACCCCCCATGGAATGTCATGTCATCCCATGGGCCACACGAAGACACGCCTAGAACAAGGCAACCACAGCTCAGACCATTCTCCACCCAACTGCCATCATACAGGCTACTGTTTAACTCAAGGAAAAACGGGAACGAAAAAGAAAGAAATATAGACGCGTAAACCTATGTGCTGATATTACAGCACCACAAATACACCGAAAAAATACTTTAAATCGATCAAGATGAGGTTTGTCGTAGCCACTATTTCAAAAAGTCTTTGATCCCACAGAATATACAATGACATCCTGAAGTTAATAGGCGAGCTATTATTGATCACTATTGCAGACTAATTTACTTTGACTCCACACTCGACACAGTAAAAGCACTTATATCAAAGTACTGTAGCAATCCAATACCATACATAATCTACACAAAAAGAAAAGGCAAAGTTCAAAAAAAGTTCGGCCGACCAACAAACAGAAACGACAAAAAAGAAGAGGCCACTACAGACGCAACGAAAACGGACAAACAAAACGTATAAACCCCCCAAATAAAAACAGAACAGTACATATCAAAAATATCGCGCGTACACAATTAAAAACCTAATTTCTACTTTTCTCAATCATATTCTCTTTCTCTTTTCTTCTTCTCTTTCTTTCTCTTTCTCTTTCTCTAGGATTTGTTATACAACAATTCAGGCACGCCACATGCCAAAGCGACGCTTAAATGTCACCAAACTGCAAATTTAAACAGCCAAAATTCACCGCGACCACACACGCCATATCTGAAAATCCTACACCTATCGATCAGCGATAATCAGCCTTATGGCACGGAATGAAGCAGGAAAAAAAACGAACAGACTGTCTAAAATTTTTGGAACCAATGAACATGTACACGCCCAAATTCCGTCCATCATTTCGGCTCCTGGAAGCGATCCGGGCCGCGATCTGAAAACCCAATACTAATCTTTTAAGTGGTCCGTTTACACCGAACATCAAAATTTGAAATGTTCCGACAAAACCCCCAAACAAAAGTATTAGCACCCTATCATCACGTACGCGAAACGTCCCATCAGTATGTAAAACAACACCTCAGGCCTGTCCGCGTGACTTCACGTGCAAACACACTATTGCAAAAGTAAGAGTTATTCATATCATATAGCCAGTGTGACGAAAATTGTACATTTACAATTTTCCAAAAAGACGTACTATTATAAACGCACCAAACAAACATGATGCAATACGTCGGCCACACTGTAATAAAACATGAATAATGAAAAAACTCTAAAAATCCCTCACTTTGCACATCCATCGGCCTAGTTTACCGATCTCAAGTCATTTCACTGTTTCCTATATCTCATTTATCACATTTCTCATATCTCATTCCATATCTCGTCTTTTTTGATAGGCAAAAATAAAGCAATGTTCGGAAACGCCTATTTTCCGCCAATCATTTTTTAAATATTGCGTTTTTTTTTTTTGTTTTTTTTTTTTTTGTTTTTTTTTTTTTTTTCCAAGCTTTTAAAATCATACTTTCTGTATGCATTCACACATCATTCATTCAATAAAACATGGTTGTCTTTCCCCTAATTGACACTCGGCACCCTAGACCCCAATACCACGTACAGCACCACCCACAAACAAAACTGAAAGTCCTAGGTTCTTGGTGATTAGCTCAACCCTAATCAGATAGTAATCAACTCACCATCAAAAAAAGGGGTTGAACCAATGAAGACGCCTGGCTGAAGCTCGCCACTGTGTAGTTTCGGGCGCTGCCTGGCATCGCGGGTCGTCGGGTGCCGGTCCGGACGCCTGGGTGCGCCCGGATTGGCGGTCTTATTTGTGCGTGCATCATCTCATCAGGAAGGAAGGGACAACCAGGCAAAATGGTTCTTGTTGTCTCATCGTGGTCTTTTTATTGTCAATCGAGCAGATAACTTGACTAAGTCAAGGACAGACATCTTAACAGCAGGTAATAGTTGGCAATGCATCGAGGAGAGAGAGAGAGAGAGTGACCCTGGCTGAGTCACCCTGCATCCCTCCGTGTCTGTGTGTCCTGCCTGTGTCAGTCTCAAACTGACCACCCCTAATATATTACAAACAGTAGGTGTGGGTGTGTCTCTATACCTGCATGTGTGTGTGTGTGTGTGTGTGTGTGTGTGTGTGTGTGTGTGTGTGTGTGTGTGTGTGTGTGTGTGTGTGTGTCAGCCCCATGTGAGGGTGTGGCTATGCGCGTGCACGAGAGTGCATGTGAATGTGTGTGCGTGAGGGTGTGGAGTGTGTGTGTGTGTGTGTGTCCCTGCATACGTGTGTGGGGGTGTGTGTGAGAGAGAGTGGAAAGTTACCGGGGTACCTATAGATGATAATCTTTAGTATACACCTTAGCCTCAGGTCAAACAGCCTGTCTGCAAGGAAAAGATATGATCTGGCCACGTCTTGACCAGTAAAGAATGCCATTTGCCTTTGGCAATAACCAAACCATTAACAGACTACGCACAGGCCTGTAAGAGAGCCGCTTGTGCAATAGTTTAAACCTACCAAATAATGAAAGTTAACTATTTAGACGTTTAATGTGGCTTTCCATTTACGACACTACCTTGTAAATCTGTTCTATTTTCACATGCAACAACAAGCTCAAAAGTAGTAAAAGAGAGTAAGAGTAACTAGACATGTTTTGACAGAGTAACATATTACTTATTACACATTTTGGCAGAGTAATATCTTTACTTGCTGGAAAAAGTAATAATATTACAGTAATTAGTTACTGCCCAACACTGTTGAGGATGTATATTCACACATTGACTCATAAAGCATTCCACAGGATGGAATCACTGTTTGCTCTGACTAATGTTAAACGAATTGTAATAAAATACAAGTTTATGTAAATGTAATGAGGTGTGGGCCAGTTTTTCCACTAAGGAATGGTTGTAGTGAAAAACAAATGCTATAAATGAACTCAGAATGATGAAAAACCCCTAGTTTGACTCCTCACAAGTAACTTAAGGCCAAATTAAACATTTCCGAATTTTAGAAAATCGCCTATTGGTACACCAACTTTGTGCAATTTTTTATTAGGTTTCCCACAGGAGTTGAATTTCAACTTTTTAGGAGATGTTATTAGACACCTTTAGAAACACATTGGTGAAGAGTTTGCTTGGTAACGAATTTATTCACAGATTTTCAGATATTTCCCTTACTATAAAGAGTCTAAGATGTTTTGAATTCATTAAAGAATCAAGATACACTATATATGAGCATGCTGATTCTAGATCAGACATCGATTGGGTGACTCATTGTAAGTACTGTAGCGTAACATATTGAGTGAACTGTCTTTTATTGATTCAGACTAGTTGACTATAGTACATTTTATTTGAAGATACAATTGTTCTCACTGTCTGAGCTTTTCAAACCTATTCTTTGTTTCACTTCAATGTAACCATTCGATTTTTAGTCCATCAGCTTGTGTTTTTTCATGAATGGTACACAAAGAAAGATGTTAAAATGATGGAGACAGTGAAACATTGGTAGTGTCTTTTCACTGTGTCCTTTGTATGTTTTCACTCACAGTTCACAATAAATTTCATGAATTCTGTAATGTTGTTCTTGTTTATTTTTATTCAGTATATTAATAATATTTTACCTTTTAACAATATGCCTACTGTTATCATTTCTACTGTCTGTCTAGACATTACATTATATTCCATATACATTTCACAATTTCACACATGTTCTTCTTCTGTTCTTCTGTTAGAACAGTC
The DNA here is from genome assembly GCA_039105355.1 of Benthosema pterotum. NCBI lineage: Eukaryota > Metazoa > Chordata > Actinopteri > Myctophiformes > Myctophidae > Benthosema > Benthosema pterotum. The sequence continues at coordinate 50,270,071 of CM076972.1, read as the reverse complement.
CGGTTACATCCAATATCAAAAGAAAATACAATAAACAGTGACTTCTGTCATTCTGTTCATCACAGATCACAGATATATTAATTTTAAACTCAGTCTTATCAGTGTATCAGTCTTTGTCAGTTCAATTCAAATAGCTTTATTGGCATGAGAAAACATACGTTTACATTGCCAAAGCTTTACATTTACTCAAGTTCATACATCAATGTATCATTAGGTTTAGTTACATCAAATATGAAGCTTACAATGCAATCTCACATCTCTATATTTTTGCATAGAGCATGACCTGGGGGAGGAGAGAGGGTGGAGCACATGTAGCAGTTTGTTACTTTCTGATTGGTTGAGAGGTTGTTCTATTGTTCTCCTTTGGCCAATCAATCCCAAGCAGTTAGTGGTGACAACTCAAGCTCTCTGATATAAGAAGAGATAGTAGTTGGAATTTCTCCACATCATCTCCAGGATATCAATCATTTCTGAACACATCTGACAGTGGTCTCCAGACTTCAGCTGAAGATGAACTCTCTCAACCACACCATGGACAATTCTGCTCAACAGGATGATCATAAAGACCTCTGTAAGTTATAACTGTTTTTAAATTCATATACAGCATGTCAGTGGCAACCAATACATTTCTTAAGTTAATTACTGTTTTTGTTTTAATTAGCACAAACTAAGACAATCTGTTCTTTATCTCTTTCTAAAATGCACAAAATGTTATTGCAAGTAATCAATACATTGTAATATTTTCATCCATGTAGAGACCAGCATCATCATGGGCAAGGTTTTATAACAATTTGGCTATTCTTAGCCTAGAATCTTGATCATAGAAAATGTATGATGAATGGTAAAGGGAGACAGTAACTGCATGCATACTATTCATGCCATGAGGGAGGGCGAATACAGATTTCTATGAGAAATGTTGAATGGCTGGTGAACTGTTGAGTGTGTGTGTTGACTTATAAATATCATATGACATATCTAACATATGTATAACAATATTTCTCTTTCCAATTCAGTGCTGCATCATCAGACTGACTTCTCTGTTCTACCAGAGGTGAATGAACAAAGAAGTTTGGCCAAACAAAAAGACCACTGGTGTGATCAATGTGGAAAATGCTTCCCTACGATGTCCAGACTTAAAACACACCAGAGAATTCACACAGGAGAGAAACCCTATGGGTGTGATCAATGTGGACAACACTTCTCTCGAATGGGACACCTTAAAATACACCAAAGAATTCACACAGGAGAGAAACCCTATGGATGTGACCATTGTGGACAACACTTCTCTGACTCTTCCAAGCTTAAAAGGCACCAGAAAATCCACACAGGAGAGAAACCCCTATTGATGTGACCAGTGTGGACAACGCTTCTCTCGAATTGGACACCTTAAACAACACCAAAGAATTCACACAGGAGAGAAACCCTATGGGTGTGATCACTGTGGACAACACTTCTCTGACTCTTCCAGCCTTAAAAAACACCAGAGAATTCACACAGGAGAGAAACCCTATGGATGTAACCATTGTGGACGACACTTCTCTCAAATGTCAAGCCTCAAAACACACCAGAGAGTTCATACTGGAGAGAAAGCTTATGGATGTGACCAGTGTGGACAACACTTCTCTCATATGAGCAGCCTTAAAAAGCACCAGAAACTTCACACTGGATAGAAAGCACATGGATCACTGTGAACAACACTTCTCTCAGCCTTGAAAACGTGCCTGTTTAGTGACAAAAGCAAATACATATACCATGAAGTGTAGCATACCGATCCATATATTTTTCAAGCAATCATCTATTAAAGAGTCTAAGCTGTTTTAAACACAAGACATATATATGAGAATGTTGAGTCTAGATCAAACGTTGATTGATTGACTGGGCGACGTTAGCTTTATCTGTCTTTTACTGATTTGTGTAGTACATTTTTATTTGCAGATACAATTGTTCTCACTGTCTGAGCTTCTCAAACCTACTTTGTTTTCCAATATAACCAGTAGATTTTTTTTTATTGTGTGTTTTTTTTTCATAAATGATAGAGATAGAAATATGTTAAATGATGGAGACAACAGAACATAGGTAGCCTCTTCACTGTGTCTTCTGTATGTTTTTATTCACAATAAACAATAAGTGCACAATACATTTCCTGACTGCTCTAATGTTGTTTTTGTTCATATTTACCCAGAATATTAATACTAATTTATGTTGTATTTTATTCTGCAATAAACAATACTGTTATTTCCCCTGCTGTCGATCTAGACAGTTATATCCAATATCAAAACAAAATAAAAACTCCATTACAGTTCTTTATCACTCCCATCTGCATTAGTCCTTTAAAGAGAGGGTGCCGTGATTTTTGTATTTTTTTCCAATTTTGTACATGTTTAAGAGGTGAGAGTATGTAAATAGACCCATAGGTGTGTTTTTTATGTGCAATGATGTCTTCCCTTTGTATTTAGGGTTTCTTCCTGGGGGCTGAACCTTTCCAGTCAAACGTGCCAATGAAAAAAACTTCAATATAGTGACATCACGTGTTCAGCCCCTCCCCTAACTCCTCCCCCTTTATCATGCAACTAAAGCTGTGGGTGTGGCTTCAGTTCAGGTGGATCTCCACCCATCACCACCCACCAGGCAAACCAGCCATACTTAATGAACTGGTAGGGTGGAATCATAAAAATGACAGTTTAACAAACACTGTACACTTTTGGGGAAAACATCTTACTTTACATATAACATTAATACCTGATGATCATGTTTTAGGGTAGAAAAAAATCATGGCACTCCATCTTTAAATCCCTTTGGACCAATACTGTAAACTTGCCTTTTAAGGCACATATTTTAAAGTGCTCGAAAGCATCAGCACTCAGACGCAATACAATAAATCACCCTGTTTACATTGCAGGTATCAAAACATTGTTCACTTCATTGTTAATAAATGTACACACAAGAATAAACAGAGTCAGTCATCTTATCTCAGACATACACTAAACTACTATTACACCTAATGGAACATGATTTTGAAAATGAGAAACAATGATGAGCTGTCAAAGTACTAATTCTACACCTAAATGACAACACAGGGTTTAATAATAATACACATCAGGAAATGATGAAATGAAAGGTACTGTGTTAATCATATTCAAGGTTATTGTCAATTTTGGAACAACATGGACCATAACCATGGTGTTACTCAAATGTTCCTTCAAAGTGGTACACCGGGTGAAGCGGTCCAAGTTGACATTATGTAAATGTTAGAATGAATTGAGATCCCAGATCTAAATGCCATTGAATGGGGGACATTAGCAGTGTTGAAAGTGTTTTCCCTAGTAAAAAAAATCCTGTAGGATTTTATAAAACTCAAATAGAAAAGTCCTAACAGATTTTGTAACAAATCCTATTGGATTTACAAGAGGAATCCAATAGGATTCCCTTTAGAAATATAGGATTGTATAGGAATCCTATGAGAAAATCCTAGCATTCCTATATCTATCATAATCCTATTGGATTCCTATTGTAAATCTAACAGGATTGTTCCAAAATCTGATAGGACTTTTCTATATGACTTTTTATAAAATCCTATAGGATTTTTGACTAGGGTTGGAATTCTTGCCAGAGCAATCATATCTAAACATCCACGAGGAGGTCTATTGCAGGTCAAACTCTCCAATAGTCCTGAATTGGCTCAAAATGACTTCCAATAAATCACTCATGCCGGCAGGCTAAGCCTGGGAGTAAAACAACTGTGTGACGCGCAACACTATACATTGACTCAATGATAAGAATGATTCAAACAAGGAAATAAGTTTATGCTGTGTTTACTGCTGTTTACGATATCAGTGCACAAAATATTACAATTATTCAACATCAATAAATACAACCGTAATAAATATGTGCAAAGATGCAAACAGTGAGAAAACTAAAGTGAATCAAAATACCAATAAGAATCAAATAATCAAAGTGCCAAGTGCTATAAAGTGCGGTCAACAAACTTTGTAGCCTCCCAGCTCACCCTGCCTCCAGGAACCAAAGCCATCCATGAAGTGAGCTGGGAATGACCATGCACTTGTAGCCTACGGTGGCCACCCACAGAGGTGCTTCGACCAATGAACGAAGCCCTGATGCGGTGCGCACCTCACCAACCCAGTGAATATGTATGTAGCTATAAATCATGTCATTTTGGCTCCTACATTCCGGCCCCTAATTATGCCTGGGCACTAATTACAATTATCATTAATATGTAGGAGCTCAAATTATCCTTAGCAAAATACAAAAAATAGAAAATAGAAAATTCAATGCAATTCTATGCAAATAGTCAATCATAATGCATCATTATTTCTCGAATAGGATCTTCGTTCATCCATATTCTCCTCTCCATCTGCAAAACAGGGAAATAAAGAGAGTGGGAGAGAGAGAGAGTTTAAAGAGCTCAACAGCTCCAAACGAGAAAGGATCCATGGAGCGTGGGTGCTCCAAGTGAGACTTCAAGGCCCCTCTGCTTCCTGAAGCCACGTCAATCTTCATCACCTCTCTGCATACTGAATCTTCAGCGGTCTGCATGCTCTCACGTAGTTTCTCTTCATCAAGATCTAGCTGCACAAGAAGCCTCCTGCTCTGAGCCAGGTCCAACATCTTCCTGACCCCAAGAAGCCAACTGACCACTTCTCCCAACCAGAACCAAGGCGGGATGCAACTGGTAAACGGCACGTTTTTCTCAGCATGGACTGCCCTCACGGAGACGTCTTTTGGAGAGACCTGCACAGAACGAGCGGATAGGTCTCGAGACTCCATTTCAACTTGCACCCAACTGTTGGACGACAAGGACTCCACACCAGCTCCACTGCCTGCCAAGCACCTGCACACACAGAGCTCTTTAGCGAGATGAGGCTTGTAGAGCCAGGCTACCCATTGCTGGGCAGCAGTTATAGGCAACGCCTCACCTCTGCATGTCTGATCTTCACTGAGATGAAGTTCCTGGTGCCGGGCTGTCCATTGCTGGACAGCACTTATCGACAAAACCTCACCCCAGCCTGGCTTAGCTCTGCGTATGCCTTGCAGATGTTTCTCAGTGCCCAGCACCACAGGTCCAATAAATCCTGTGCGATCTTTCTCGAGATGAAGCTCTAAGCGCCGGGCTGCCCATTGCTGGACAGCACTTATCGGCAACGCCTCATCCCGGTCTAACTGGCGTCTGCACAGTGTTTTCTTGGTACTGCACAACGCAGGTGCGGTGAAACCTGTGGGATGTCCAGCCACCTTCTTGTTCTCTTTACGGACACCAACCAGCTGAACAGACCTTGAACTGACATCTTCTGTAGCCAAACCAAGTTGTTCATCTTTCACACATCCAGGGACGTCTGCCTTCGCCTGCTGCTCCCACAGCTGGTCAACTCTGGCAACTGCAATACGGTTCACAGTGACGGGATTCACATGTGTGTTGTTAAACCTGCCACACTTTCCAAGGGGACCATTCACAGTCCAACCCAAGATGGTCCTGACCGCATAAGGACCACCACCAACACTCCTAACCACCTCCCATGGCTCTAGAGCCTCAGGAACATTGGTGCCAATAAGAAGATCCACCCCCGAGTCGATCTCTGTGATCTTGAGGTGTTCAAGATGTGGCCATTTCCTCAAGTCTTCCTGCCTCGGGATGTTACCTTGATGTACAGGCATGCTCTCCTGCGTATAGACTGCAGGTAGCTCACAGAAACCATCTGTGTCCAACCCAGCTACCTCCAAGTCCAAAACAACCCTGCTACTGACCACCTTCTCCTGCCCCATTGTCCTTAGGAGGATGTCAGTCTTCTTCCCTGAGAGTTTCAGCCTATTCATGAGCCCCTCCGTGCAGAATGAAGCGGAGCTTCCAGGATCAAGAAAAGCATAGGTCACCAACGTCTGACCTTTCTTAGACTTCACCCGAACGGGAAGTATGGCAAGAGTGCAGTCAGTCTCTCCGGCCCCAGTAAGACCACCGGACTGCACTGTGATCGAATTGTTCTCCTCTGTCGTCTCCAATTCTTCTGGCGCTTGCACTGGACTCTGCTCCTCAGGGTAGACATGCAACATGGTGGGATGTCTTTTACCGCACACTTTGCACACCAGGCGTGCACTGCATTCGCGGCTTCTGTGCCCAATGCACATACATCCAAAGCACAACCCTTTCTCTCTCAAGAAGGACATCTTCTCATCATGCGTCTTCCTTTCCAATAGACGACATGTGTCCAAGGAATGCCCAGCTCCACAAAGCAAGCATGTTTTGACAACAGGTAAGCCAAGCTCTTTCTTCGGTCCAGTGTCAACCCTTTTGTCGACTGTAGCGACAGTAGTCGCAAAGCTACTTCTGTTTACTTCTGCAAAGTACTGAGGTTTAGCAGGCTTCACTTCTTTCTTCGACACTGTAGGGGTAGAATCCTGGATATCCCCAAACAGTGGGTCGCTCGCAATCTTCACCTGCCATTCAATGAATTCAACGATGTCGCCAAAGGTGGCTCTGCGACGATTTGTCTCCTGCAAACTACAAGCGACATCTCTCCATTTCTCCCTGAGTTTGTAGGGCAACTTCTTGACAACAGCCTGCATGTTAGCAGGAACATCCAACTCGTATGTGGATTCAAACTCCCCAAGAGCATTGAAGCAGGACCGCAGCAAGAAGCTGTAAGACTGAAGCGCATCGACATCCTCTGCCTTTATCACTGGCCACAAGAACACCTTGTTCATGTACGCAGAGGTGATCTTCAATGAGTTGCCGAAATGCTCTTGCAGCAAGGATTTGGCTGTGGCATAGCCAGTTTCAGAGGACATATGTAGACAGCTGCGAACCATGTCTCTGGGCTTCCCTTTCGTGTACTGCTCGAGAAAGTACAAGCAATCCTTGGCGCTGTGAGTTTTCTCCTCGATGCAGTGTTCAAAGGCTCTCATGAAGGTTTGATACTCCAAAGGATCACCATCAAAGGTTTGCATGTCACGTCGTGGAAGAAAGAACAAAGACTGCTGTTTAGCAAGCAAAGAGGTGATCTTGTTTTGTTCCTTTAAGACAGCGATCAACTGATCATGATTGACACCATCTTGGACTAAAGCTGAAGGTTGTTGTAACTGCAACTGAGGACGTACTTGAGGATCGGGCCATCCACTTTGCCGCACTGTAACTGCCTCAGGCCTTGGCTGCGATTGCAACCCTAGACAAGTCACCTTAGGCCGAGCATCCAAAGAGGGAGGACGTGTCTGCTCAGATTGAGCATCCAGGAGCTGTGAACATGGCTGCTGTTCACCTGACATGTACTGAGATGGGTGCCATACTCGCTGCTGCCTCGTGTTCTTGACCAACATAGCTCGAGAATCAAGCAAAGATGGACGTGCGGCTGACTGCTTATGCCGTGCATCAAGTAGATGTGAACGTGACTGTGGCTCACCCATTACAACATGCTGAGAAGAGTGCCCCCCTGACGGAGGAACAAAGGTTTCAGCATCAGGATCCAATGGTTGAGAAAGCTTTTCTCTCCCTTTCTCAACATAGGAATTCATCCCATCTGACCTACTGGCTGAAGAACCAGACACCTGAGAGGAGGAGACTCTCAAGACATTGAGCTTAGCTGCTGATGCTGCTATCTCTGCCTCCAACTCTAGCTGTTCTTTCTTTCTTTTCAGCTGTGCCTCTTGCTCTTCACGAGTCCTTCTGAGCTGTGCCTCTTGCTCTTCTAGAGCCCTTTTAATCTGTGCCTCTTGCTCATCTAGAGCCCTTTTCATCTGTGCCTCTTGCTCATCTAGAGCCCTTTTCAGCTGTGCCTCTTGCTCTTCCAGAGCCTGTATCTCTTTGAGCTTCTTCTGGCGAGCGAGAAGACCTGCCATGTCTGCTTCTGCTATCAGGCGTGCGGATGCAGCAGAAGAAGTAGTGGACCTACACTTACTACCTGCAGTGCTTCTTTTCTTTGAAGGCTCAACTGACACATTAGAGATACTATCATCTGGGTTAACATCATCAATGACTGAAGCTGCCGCCACACCCCCACGATCATCTGGAACACAGGAAGCATTTGGGTTATTCACTGCATTAGATGTTTCAACAAGATGTGGGGGTACCAAAGGTGTAATAGCCTCTTCCCGTAACTGCACTGTACTTTGAATGGGGGGATTTTGAGAGAGCCATTTGTTTGCATTTTCAGTGAAATTAACTTTGCGTTTTTGTATGTCTGAAAACCAATTGTTTTGTCTCTCTTGTTCCTCTGGGGGAAGCAATGGAATGACCGAATCATGGAGACTGCTTGCTTCATCGTACAGTGCAGATACATTGTAAAGATTGAACTGGACAGCATTTGCATTTTCAGAGCTTTGCATAAGGTCATTAATTGCTTTTACAAGTCGTTCAATTTTGTTAACCTTAGCTTTGCGTTCCCTTTGAAGTTGTTCAATTTTGTTTGATAGTGCTTTCGCAGTGAGCATTGATTGCCGTTTTGGCTCGTTTGCACTGGTAGTAGAACCTGGCCTTGATGAACTAGACATTTTGAATTTGCATTAAAATGAATCAAAGTCGAAATCATTTGCATCCAAATCGAAGTCCAAAAAACACCGCAACAGCCCTAGTAGAATGTGCGTGTAAGTGTGTGAATGCTTGGCTATTGTTCCCCACTAAACTGCCTAACGACCCGTAAGCTACCGAATGCAGACCCTGTGTCTTCAGCATGTAACGATAGGTACTTATGTGCCTATATATCTCTATAAGAGACGGCACTCCTGGGCCACCCGTTCCACGGGTTTTAGAATGCGGGCCGAACCCGTTCATGCACATGAAAAACAACAAACAATAGCCCACAGCCAAAGCTATAGGCTAAAGCCACTTTGCCTATAGGGGAACAATAGAGTGTGCGTGTGCGTGCAACAAGTGTGTGTTTGGGGCGGGCCGCTACGCGATGCATCGAACATAACGTGGACTCGAAAAGCAAATGGATTAAACAATAGCTGAGTGCAACCTTAATGCCGCGGTGCGCGTATGTGCGCGATTCATTGTTTAAACGCCGCGGGGAACCAGGTAGGTTAAACACCCGACACCAATAGCGATCCAGAATGATACAGTTTGTTGACAATGTAGTGGCTGAAAATGACTTCCAATAAATCACTCATGCCGGCAGGCTAAGCCTGGGAGTAAAACAACTGTGTGACGCGCAACACTATACATTGACTCAATGATAAGAATGATTCAAACAAGGAAATAAGTTTATGCTGTGTTTACTGCTGTTTACGATATCAGTGCACAAAATATTACAATTATTCAACATCAATAAATACAACCGTAATAAATATGTGCAAAGATGCAAACAGTGAGAAAACTAAAGTGAATCAAAATACCAATAAGAATCAAATAATCAAAGTGCCAAGTGCTATAAAGTGCGGTCAACAAACTTTGTAGCCTCCCAGCTCACCCTGCCTCCAGGAACCAAAGCCATCCATGAAGTGAGCTGGGAATGACCATGCACTTGTAGCCTACGGTGGCCACCCACAGAGGTGCTTCGACCAATGAACGAAGCCCTGATGCGGTGCGCACCTCACCAACCCAGTGAATATGTATGTAGCTATAAATCATGTCATTTTGGGTCAAACCCTCCAATAGTCCTGAATTGCATTTTGGCACAGTATACTACCGGTAAGTGGGTTCCCAAAACATCTCTAATTTAGCTAGGGCCCACTGAAATTCTCTCAATTGGCCTGTAGAGGTCCTCGGGACCCCACTTTGATAATCAATGGACTACTAGAGTTCTACTCCGGCACAGTAGGTGGCGACATGCAACGCCTATATGCTCATTTAGTTTGAATGAGAAGGAGAAGAAGAGCCATCGTTCATAATCAGTTGGGTGATTGTTTGCACCTGCGGGCAGTGCCAAACTGAAGTGCAGACGTGCAGAGGCAGAGGCAGAGGCAGAGGCAGAGGCATACACCCACACCCAGAGATGTACACCCTAGGCCAGGCCGAGAGAGAGCAGCTGAGCGAGGCTTCGGCCTTGCTTCACAGTGTAAGACCTATTGGAGCACCAACACGAATGGTGAATTCTGGTACCAGGCAGTTCGACTCTGTCGAAAGGGAACTTAGCCAAAATTTCACTTCAACTCGGGCCCCCAGGCAGCCAGGACCACTGCCACTACTAGGCCTACCATCCATGAGGCAAGGGGCACAGCAGTTTGCGCCGTGGTCTGCTGGCCGGAACAGGAGACAAAAGAGGACGAGGTAATATAAAATGTTCAAAGTACATATTTTACCAAGTAATGGTCTAATGGTAATGCGATGACGGGACCTGATAGACTGTCTAAACTATCTTCTTAACATTACACGGACTAGGCCTGAACATTATGTGCTTTAGGTGCGTGGCCCGGTTTTGGCTAAGGACAATGTGTTGACATGTATGCTCAACACAATGCATGACATTTTATTTTGACCCACCACGTAGGCCACAAAGTTCCCAAACGCCTGCAATGCGTGGTGTTTGGGGGTGTCATTCGTTCCGTCCCTTGCTTGGGTATCAATTATTTTCGGTTATTTAGACGTTCGCGCGTGTCAGTTAAGATATAGACAGTTACGACAAGTCCGTTCAGTTCAAGGGGCCATTACAATGGTAGCTCTTATGCATAGAATAATATGGAATGTGGACAACAAATGGGGACAAACATGTACAACGAACGCTTAGTTTCGGACCCCTCAACGTCGCCACTCTTCTACTGAATGGCTCTGCCTAAAACTCTGGAGGCGGGGTGAGGGGGGGGGGGGGGGAATTCACGCGCCTGATAGTCTACTTTACAGAGCACAGTTCTGGCTCTGCCTGTAACTCTGGAGGCGGCGGGAGACGGGGACTAGCACACGCGCGTCTGATGGTTTCCCGCCTACTCTACAGAATAGGGACAAGCATGCACAGCGAACGCTTAGTTTTTGATCCCTCAATGTCCACTCTTCTACTGAATGGCTCTGCATGAGGACACGCATGGCTAAAAGCAGACGGAATATTGCCTTGTGACCACACGTGAAAGCGACAGGTGGTCAACGTTGGCCAGGGCTAGCTAAAATGCTACAAACGGCTTAACACACAAACTGGTCCATAGCAGTGGAGCTATGGACCAGAGCTACTAAAAGGAAAACTGCATTAATGACCTTTTTTTTTTTTTTTTTTTTTTTTTTTTATAAAATACATTCTACGTGCATTCAACTTCTCCCAGAAGCTTCTTGTGGCGAATTTCAGTGCACTGTGGTATTGAGGAGTTTAGAAAGCACATCTACAAGCTCAACGTGCCATAACATGTTTGCACTTTAATATATAAAACGGCTACATTTGATTGGGGAGACTACATTGCAACTGATCCAATGCAATTTAAGCAGTCATTTTCAACCGGCGGTCCGGGGACCACCAGAGATCCTTGAGAGGGTTCCAGGTGGTCCCCAGGCTAAATGATGGAAAGTTGATTAATCAGATGTAACTCTTAGTGTAACAATGACACCAAGGTTTGTGTCAATTTGGTTTCATGTATGCGCTCAAGACTTACAACATTCATGTGAATTAGCCCAAGTCCACACAACTAGAGAATGTAGAAGAGTAATGTCATTTTTGTCTGTTTGCCTGTTTTTTTCCTACAATCCAGCCTTTCATTGTTCAAAAAGCAAAAAAAAAAAAAAAAAAAAGTTTTAGGGTCTGTGGGCTTAAAATGTCTCCAAACGGTGGTCTGTGGCTCAAATGCACAATAATTGGTGGGCCCTGGTGTCAAAGGATGAAAACCACTGATTTGAACCACTGGATTGGAAAGGATCCCAGGCTAACAATCATCATATGGATAAACATGTTATATTTGATCTCTAACTATAATTGAACATTTAAAATGCATATGTTATAAAAATACCGTATTGTCCCGAATATAAGACGACCCTGGTTATAAGACACCCCTGTTTTTAGGGGCTCATTTGTGTAAAAAGAACATTGAATGTCAAAGAATATAGTCCCCAAATATAAGACTACTCCATTTCTTTTATATTTCCATGGGGGGGACACTGTCTTACATTCAGTAGGGTAGTTAATATTTTTATCCCATGGGGGCTGCCATTTTTCTGTCATTTTTCTGTGCCTGTCATGAGAAGTTGGCCTACTGACCTTTTTTTTTAATTAATGGTAAATTAGGTTACATGAGTATTTTTTCTGCAACAGTCCATAAATTAATGTGAACATGTTTGATGTTGACAATAATCTGTTTTATTGCTCTGTCATCAGGTTATTTAAATATTTCTCAAAACGACCACTCTTGTATAATCGTAATGCCTGTCTGAATATCAGTGACATTCCCCTTAACATGATACAATAAGCCTGTTGATGCTTTTACACCGGTTTTTGTACATTTATTGCAATGTAAAATTTAAGTATTGTACAAATCTTATTTTCCAGACCCACAGTCCCAGCTGAGGTCCACGAGACCTTTAATAAGGACGTCATACTCCTTCCAGACCCAGAGTGGAACTACGTGTGCAAGCAAGGGCCCAAACGGTTCCTTCACAACAACGGACATATAATCAGTGCCTTTGAGATTAAAAAGTCTTGGGACAAGGAAACACTCTTAGGCCAAATAAGAGAAGCTTATGGGGCGAAAATCCCAGAGCACGCAAGGTAGGCCTAATTGAGCACAAATGCATAGTCTTTTCAGTGCAGTAGTTGAACCATAAAATGTATATTATTCATCAAATATAAAATGGGTTTTGTGTACGTTTCTTTGTTCTCTGAACATGTTTACAGCTTGGAATTTCTCATGGCCTGCGGCAACAGACTAGTCACGCCAAAGCTCAAACCTGGACAGCAAATGGACGCATACACGGTGCACAAGGTGTACCGCACAAAGGCCCTCTATATAAGGCCATCATGCACCATTCTGGTGAGTAGATGGATGGATCGATGATTATTTAACATTGTCATCAATAATTAATGCTGACGCTACAATCTCTTTATAAGGCTTTTGAATCTGACGGAGACGACGAAGATGATGATGGTGAGCTCATGGGTCCCAGCACCAGATCTCGCTCACAACAAGCACATCGAGATGGCCGGGGACTTTCTAGGTAGACTCACTCATTCAAATATCATGGACTTTACACATTAAATGCTGCATCATTTAGCATAAACCAGGCCTGACATGTGCATTTTATTAAACGTCTTGTAGGAAAACTATTGGTGGGGAGCTTTGCCCAGCTGTGATTGAACCGTAGCAGTTTGTAGAGGGGCTTACCACAAGTTCTACTGTATTAACATCAAGCATGCCAAAATTGCATCTCTTAAAAAACTTGAATTATGCTTACTATCTGCTAAGTGCTTGTTTCATACTCACGGTAGACGTGTTTTGAGCTACTTCCTGCCCTGCTTTTAATTAATTTTCAGAGTGCCAGAGTTTGGAATTCATCAGTAAAGCACCCTTTTGCTGCCCCCTGTGTTGTGTGCAAATTCAAAACTGTTTGTTCGCATGGGCAGGCAAGATGGCAGCTGTGTGAATATGGTCTAAGCTTAATTTCTGGACTCTTATTCCCTGACAATACTAAAGTCCTGACATGACTATTCTGTGTATTTCCTCTCCATACAGACATGAAGCCTTAGATGCCACGACGGGTGACTGTAGACCTGGGCCCAGTACGGGTGACGCCAGTGAGCCTACATTGTCTTCTGCATGGTGTAGACCTGGGCCCAGTACGGGTGACGCCTGTGAGCCTACATTGTCTACTGCATGGTGTCGACCTGGGCCCAGTACGGGTGACGCCTGTGACCCTACATTGTCTACTGCAAGGTAGCGCATGCATTTGATTCCGTACTTATACTTTTGTGTTTATAGAACAGAGTTCATAGAAAAGTTCACTCTGGTCGGAACAAGTCATGAGACGCACAATATTGTCATACGGCAGGATACTCACTTTTTTTTTTCTTACAAATCATAACACTCAAGGATTTGAGACAAATTAAAAATTCATAACGGCCGAGTTGGCTTTGTCAGTGGCATAACCATTTTAAGAAGTTTTGGAGGAAAATTACTGGGATTAATTTCTGGGCCACGGGACTGCTCGGCTTAAGATTTTTTGCTTGTCAGGACTTGGGTGTCTATTAAAGAGTCCTGACAAAAATTCTGTCTCTCTTCTAACTCCCTCAGCTCTGCCACGTCCGACATACACTCGCCTTCCAGACATGCAGCTTCGACGCGTAATTTCAGCTCTTCTGTCACTGAAGGGTAAGGCGGTCCCCAGGTTGGTGGGTGTGTGCAGAGCATAGGATCAAATAGGTAATTAACAAGAGACCTTGTCCTCTCCACAGCTCCGGCTACGAAGGCTCGACTGCTGCAACCAGAGATGACTTGGAGTCTGAGCTATCCTCTGCCAATCCCAGCTCCCACTTCCCGACAGAATACAACGCATATCTATCCTTAGTGAGACATCTGTCTGATTACTCCTCCGATGATGAGGATGGGATTCAAATTGCTCTTCAAGCAAGCCTGGAAGAACAGTAAGTTAACACATAGGTGGTGCTGATTACCCAGCAATAATGAGAACATGGAGCCCAATCGTGCTCGGACACTTGGACATTCACACTCTTTTTCACGGGAACAAAAAATACGCCCTGACTTTACAAAAATACCCTCACCATTGGTCATTTGTAACTTCCTCTACGGAGTAAAAGCTTCTGAAGTAATTACAACATTGGGTATTCACAATTACTGCTACCCTTTCAGTACGGGAATCCATTTTTGGATTCTTTACAGTATGTACAGTATTCCAGACTATACTTGTGTTGGTGCTGATACATAAATATTTCAAGTTTTTCAGAAACCTTAGGTCAGGCCTAAATTGGTTAACAAGTTATATCTGTATATTGCTAGAAGAAATAGCGAATGTTCGTTTTGATATGCTGGTTTCCTGTTAATCAGAAAGCTGTAAATGATAAAGGGCTCTCTTATCTGTCTAGCAAGGCTACTGACTTCCATCCTTTTACCTACAGCAGGGGTTTTCAACAGGTGGTCCGGGGACCACCAGTGGTCCTTGAGAGGGATCCAGGTGGTCCCCAGCTAAGTTGATTATCCAGATGTAACTCTTGAGAATGTAAAAATGAAACCAAATGGACCCTTGCGGGTCCATTTGGTTTCATTTTTACACTCAAGAGTTAAAATATTCATCTGAATTAGCCCAAGTATACACAACTAGAAGACGGACAAAAGAACAAGAAATCTTTAGTTTTGGGGTCTGTGTGGGCTAAAATGTCCTCAAATGGTGGTCCGTGGCTCAAATTCTGAAAAAATGGTGGTCCCTGGCATCAAAAAGGTTGAAAACCCCTGACCTACAGCATTCTTGTGAAAAAGTGAGCAGTGTCACAATTTGTGGAAAGAATGACATAAATTGATGTAGTCTCTGGTCTGAACTGCAGACACCTGGCTCTGAAATTATATATATGTGTGTGTGTGTGTGTGTTATTTTTTTTTTTAGTGCCCAGAACTCCCCTGCTGATGTTCCAATCCAGGACATTCTCCGAGATCTGGCGAAGAATATTACAATGAGGAATCGATGCAGGTTCAACGTAAACAGACATGCAGTTTTGGAATGCGCTATCCGTGGCTTTAAGAGGGCTACGTACGAGCCAAATGCAACCATGAATGTCAAGTTTTCAGATGATGTTGGGCGAACTGAGGAGGCGGTAGATCTTGGAGGACCCAGGAGGGAATTCCTCCGGCTTCTAATGGAAGCACTACTCAACAGCTGCATGTTTGAAGGCAGAGACGACAGCAAAAATCTTGCATTAAACGCATCAGGTAATATGGTGTGCATAACAGAATGTACCGTAATTTCCGGACTATAACCCGCTACTTTTTTCACATGCTTTTGACCCTGAGGCTTATACAACGGTGCGGCTAATCTATGGATTTTACAGGTTACAGGTGGGCTCCGCAGACTAAATGATGATTAAGTTGGTTAACCAGATGGAACTCTTTGAGAGCGTAAAAATGAAACCAAATGGACCCTGGCGGGCCCATTCGGTTTCATTTTTACGCTCAAGAGTTATGATATTCGCCATCTAAATTAGCACCACTTAATTAATAAGTCATAAGTTATGTTCATTTTCATCCAATTTTGATGTTTTGCCTCTTATGTTGCAAAAATCCATCCTGGAATTGTGAACAAACCCAAAAGAAATCTTAAGTTTTGGAGTCTGTGAGGTGAAGATGTTAAATTGTGAAAAAGTTGAAAACCACTGCTCTAACATGAAGCACCTGACTATACGCCTGGTGCGGCTTATAGTCAGGTGCGGCTTATACAAGGAAAAATCAGTATTTTGCCCCAAATTTAGCTGGTGCGGCTTATATTCAGGTGCGGGTTATAATCCGGAAATTACGGTAGTCCTTCACCCACTGAGAATGATGCCTAGAGAACTGGGATATAGACGTATTGGTGTCCCGCTGAATGTGGCTTAAATACGGTCATGCTACGACCCTCTATTATTTGTTTTAAGGTTTGTTTTAATTCAACAGCCCACTCGCAGGACCACTACTACATCGCTGGTGTGGCCATGGCTGTAAGCCTAGTCCATGGGGGTCCGCCACCAGCGTTCCTGTCGAAGACCTTGTTCGAATGCTTGGCCAGAGGCTCTGATAGAGTCAAACCCGTGCTGGAGGATATCGCCGACAAGGAATTGTATGACTGTGTAAAACGGGTCAGTCAGTTTTAGATCTGAAACATGGTTCTTATATTATTTGACTGGATTCTAGCATTTAAGTAAATGAATGCCTTTCCATACACACTCACAAAAGTAGCAAACACAGTATTTGAAAGTTGCCTTGAAAATAAAACCATGTTTGGCGGTAAAAGGAATATACAAGTAATTTAACATTGTTCTTGACCGCTAGTATTTCTTTTCCATATGTTGCAAAAAGGAAAGTTTACCGTCTAGGATTATTAAAGGGAATTATTTTTCTGTGTGTGATGTCTAACCTTATACTTGTCAAAATGTGATTTCAGGTGTCGGAGTCTACTACACTCGAAGACGTGATTGCTGAAACTAATACGGACAAGATGCAAGGCTACCTAGAGAGGCTCGGATGTCTGCGGCCCTTAAGAAACATGGAGGACAAGGAGAGGCTACTTCATGACGTCCTCGTATCGGAAGTGGTGACTAGAGTAGCAGGCCCATTTGAAAGGTATTCTTGATCGCAGTTTAATTAACTGAACGTTTCAGCTTTCATGTAAATCTATGTTGATGGGGAAAATAACTAGGTGTAAAGGTGCATAGATGTGTGTATATATGACAACTACATGGTATAGCATAACATTGTCTATGAACCTTTGTAATTTAAATCACCGTTTTTCAACCGTATTGGTATGTTTTAAATTAAATGTTGGTGACGTCCGCATACATAGGAACCTTATATGATTTTAATAAAATTAAGCAAATAAGCATCCTAAATTATAGCCATATTGATCACGTTTTTAATAAAGCCTTAGTTTGTAAATCAGTCAAGTTTTTAGTGAATTACAGCTATTGTTTGAGCTGGCACAGAGCATACTGTATTGAAGTACAATGGTGGTAGTAAGATGGCCATTGAATTATGTCAGAAACTCTAGCCATCTAGCCTTTATATTTTTAAAAGTGGATGTTTAATTCAATTTTGTTGCCAAGAATATCCTTTTGGGAAGCTGCATTTGGTTCCCCCTGAATAGGCTGTTTGAATTTGGGAGGGTTGACATGAACTTTCAATGCCACACATTTGCGGGACTGATTGATTAAAAGATAAAATGAAGGTGTTTATACTAAATTAACATGTTGAACAGAAATGAGCCAATATTCAAACTAGAACAGTCATTCTGACTTCATGATCTCTATGCTGTCTTTAATATATTTTAATATTTTGCTATGACTCTAAATAGAGTAGGTCTATACAAAATAAATGTTCTTGCTTTTCAACAAAATTAATTAAAGCACTTATGTATATTTGAATAGGTTCAGACACGGCCTGAAAACTCTGGGAGTCCTGGACCAACTGCAGAGACACCCTGAGGCATTTCGGCAAGTGTTCTGTCACCAGAATACAAAACTAACCGCTGAAAAGATGGACAACTTATTTGAAATAAGACTGTCTCCGGAGGGCAGCAACCGCAGGTCCCAAGAGGAAGCAGTTGTTGTGTTTTGGCGGGAGTACCTCGAAGATGCAGAGGGTATGGGCATATAATCATGGTCATTTAATGTGCATACATTTCAAGACGGGAAAGCTTCAAGTGCAATCACTAAAAAAGGCAGGACAATGTATCTAAACTCTTCTTGCTAAAGCTATGGAATGCAATTTACATTTTAATTAAAAATACAGACTTGTTCCTGCCATTGTTAAACGCATCATCAGATTCTTTTAGCCTGTATTAATCTCAATGGCTTGAGCCTACACTCAAGTAACAGGCTGAACTCAACAATACACTAACCCAAGTCTACAGAAAATGCTCTCGGGCAAACGGTCTGATCTGATTCTTGGATAGTTGGAAAGTGACACAGTTCTCATCTGATGTATTTAGCACTGTTCCTTTCAGTTCAGTGGATTGTCAGGTCCGGCAGATCTCTTTCTGCGATCTCTGCTGATCTAGCCTAAACTGCCTAGGAGGAGAAAAACCCAATGTTTAAGGAAATTTATAGAATCAGGGTCACAATGGGTTGAGTACAAAAATGTCCCGAATATAAAACAACCCTGGTATAAGATGACCCTGTTTATCAATACTGATTTCTGTAAACTGAATGCAAATAAAATGGTCCCCAAATATAAGTTTGGGGAACGCCATGGATATTTCCATGGCGGGGCACACTGTCTTATAATCAGGCCAATAGGGTAATTGTCGCTTTTTGTGTGTATTTTCCTAACAGGGGAGGAGGACGACGGTGACAAGCTTCAGAAGATCCTCGCATTTGCGACTGGTGCAACAGTGGTCCCACCCATTGGCTTTCAACCAACCCCAAGAGTCGAGTTTATTCACGAGAGAGAGTTTCACAGACTGCCCCTGGCAAACACGTGCGTAAACAGTCTAAAACTCCCTCTGCACAACAACTATGACGCCTTCAAAGACAGTATGGACTTCGCATTGGGCAACACCCACGGTTTTGGCAGAGCATGACTGTTTTTTTTTTTTTTTTTTTTGGTTATGGGACAGAAAAAGAAACTGGATTGGATAAATTAAGTGGACACAATTCCTAATCCTTTGTGCTGTAGACCTGCGTAGAGACGTCAGCGCCCCGGTTCCACTAGTGTTTTTCCCATTCTTTTTTGTCAGACTTTTCAAAAATTTCTATAGACTTATTTCGCCGCGGACAAAGCCAACCTGGGTCCAGACAAATCATGATGACACACAATATCATCATAACTAATCAGTAAGAAGTAGAAAATGACTTGTCGGCTTTGTCTGCATTGTAATCGTCTTTATATAATATAAATTATTTGCGAAAAGTCTATGAGAAAAGAATGGAGGAAAACACTTCTGGAATCGGGCGGTGATGTCACTGCACAAGTGTATAGGGCAGACTTGGCAAACAAACTATTGGATATTTTAAATTTTAAAATGAATCTGGGAACTTGCCATATTATCACAACTCAAGCTTGTGGGTTGAGCATGCCGTTGTGGAGGACACCCCTTTAACCCTTTACTCTTAACATGTATTGCTCTAAGCGTTACACTATAGTTAAGAGCATATCTACAAACTCATAGCTAGCCACCGAGTGGCATGCTGAGGGCTTGTTGGTCTGCTATTTAAAATAAAAAGTGTAAATCTGGGACAATATATTCTTAAATCTTTGCTTCTGGGTGATCCCTAAAACATCTGAATCTAGCGAAAGAAACTAGAATCTAGTGTCAAACTAGGATCTAGCAACGGGCTAGAATCTCTCCAGAAACTAGAATCTGGTGTCTGGAACTCGAAACTAGCGCCTGGAATTTGAATCTTGTATCAGAACCTAGAACGTTGCGTCGGGAACTGAAATGCAGAGATAGAAATTTGAATTTCATGTCAGAAAATAGAATCTGGTGTCAATCTAGAACCCAGAGTGAGAACAAGGTTAAAATGTTCAAAGGTTAAAATGCGTTCTGTCCAAGTGACAGTGAGTTAGCTCCTCTATAATAATGTTGGAGACTGTTGTTTCCGTGGTTCTATTTTTGCATAGCCAATAACGTGGAGAACCACACGTTTAGCTTTTTTGCTGTTTATCAGAAGCTACAGTTGAGTGGCACACGCAATTGCCACTGTTCTTCGTGTGTGTGTGTGGGGGGGGGGGGGGGGGGGATTTTATGTATAGCTGTAGGGTTTTAAGTGTTTAACTTCCTGTCTATGTGCAGGCATGCTTTTTGCTTCCAGTGCATTCCATCACAGGCAATAAAGCGTCTTGATGTAAATCTGCCTTTTCTGTCTGTACTTCTGATGTCACAATGTTCTGTTCCACAGTAGTTGTCAAACATTTTAAGTGTTTGTAAAGGACACCTTTTGGTCCATTTTTACACTTTGAGTTAGACTGTAAATGGCACCATTGAAAACACTAGGTGCTTGTAGTGAGCCTACATTCACAATAGCACCCTGACTTAACTTTACTAAATTGGTATCGTCTGTAACACCTCCCATTGTGCCTCAGTCTACTTCAGGCTTTTGTGTTTACGTCCAACCTGTGCACCGTCAGAGACTCGAACATATCCTCTAATTCAAAACTTCTACTTATGGTACTGTGACCCAAAGTGCTTTATTTTTTGAGATAGCAATACTGGGCTTAGAACCAAACGCAACATAAGGCTTCCCATACATGAAATCTTTTATAATATTTTAATGCTAAAGTCGTTAAATTGGCACTAGTTATACACCTAAAACGCAACATGTCAGTCTGTGGATTTAGGTACTATAATCTCATGCAGAATCACAATGGAAACTGAGAGGTTTGAAAGAGATTTTAGGATTTGCTTGAAGCTCAGACATCTCTACATTTTAGAAAATACTGCATGTCAATGTGAGATACAGCCATTTGAAAACTTGCAATGGGCAGATTTCCAAATCTTGTAGGAAAGGTGAAGTTGTACCAAGTGTTGCATACTCTAAGTCACATTACGTGATTTAATCCGGCCCCAGGCTTGAAGAGCAAAAATGACTGAGTCTATCTAAAAAAAGTCTCTAAGCTCAAATGCTTTTTGAGCTCTCTTCTGAACGGCATGGAATGCATGTTGTCCAGCAGGGGGAGTCGTTTTACCAGGCTAGGCTGATGGTGCTGCAAAGTGAGAACTACACTTCTACAGTACAAGGGTGTGTAACCGAGAACTATACTTCAGAAGTAAGTAGCCTTGCCAGGCCATGATGTCATGAGGCCCAGCTGAGCCATTGAGGCCCATATAGTATACTTCAGAAGTACAATATAGGGTGTATAAGCGAGAACTATACTTAGTTAACTTTACATACTTACTTAAATTTAGTATTTGACATTTACATGCTATTTTCGTATGGTTCATTGACGCTCTGTAAATGAAAATAGCATCTTTCATAGCAAATGTCTTAATCTAGGCTACAAGTATGAAACCAATAATATATATTAATATCTATTCCTAATAAATATGACTTGTGTGATATACTGTAGTGTAGAAGTAACGGCTGTGTACGTAAACATGCGCTCGGGCCCCCATGAAGTCACATTAAGTCCAATGCGGCCACCACCCCAAATGACTTTGACACCACTGCTCTAAGTTATGCCACTAAACGTATGATGTCCGAAATGGGGGGTCAAAAATAGTAGGCTTAAGAAAATACACATGCATGTGTAGGATAAGGCAAAGCCACACCATATTTTTTGTTTACTTCTTTATAAACCATTGTCTTAATCCTACACAAATTCGGAGCCAGCAAACAAATGCACATAGGCCTAATCAGAAGAAGAGGTGGTCCCGCACACTGTCTTCACTTTGAAATGGTTTTATTTAGGCAAACAACGTTTCGGTCTGAACGACCTCCATCGGGTATCTGCGAGATACCTGATAAAGGTCGTTCAGACTGAAGCGTTGTTTGCCTAAATGCCTAAAATGTTGATTTTAGGCATTTTGGCAGATTTCTTGGAGTTGTGGTACTTTCAGTACCTTCATGGAGAGAACATAAGTTTGAGACAGGAATTTGGGTGAATTTTCATCAGTTTACTGTAAAAAGTCTGACCCACAATTGATCTTTTAAATGTCTCTCTTCATTGGTCCTTTCTCATGAGCCTTAGGAATCAGAGAAGGCAAAGCGACAAAGGATATCTTTCTTATTTCATTTCTCTTCAGAATGTTTTAAAACTAACATGCAATTTTGTTTTCAGCTGTATTTGCCATGTATGGCTGTAGTTCTATATATTATGATGAAAACCTCTAAATGACGACCATCTGAAAAGTATTTTAATAACTCTGTACACAAACACTGACTGTTACGTTGCTGAATGTTGTTAAAATATTCTAGGCCTATTATTAGCTTATCTTTGCACTAAATCTAAACATTTACTGTTTTCCAGAAAGCCACACATAACCAAATAACTCTTTTCGAAATCAAATAAGCATCTCTCGGTTCTACCCCTTGGAGAAAAAAAGGGTCAGGAAATGTATAATACTAGTATATCATACTTCATAATGGATTCATAATGTCACTCCAGATTGTATTCTTTGAATACCAAGACCGTCTCTGGACAAATGAGACAGACTATTCTTTGCATTGAACAAAGCAATAATGGTGTGTCCACTGCAGGTTAAATACATTCTCAGTCATTGTTTCTCTTACCAATGTTCTTCTTGCCATTATTCCGTTCTGGGGCAAGTGAGGTCATAGTACCAACATATTTAGCATGGCTCACAATTTATCACACAAATGAGCTGTATTGATGTGAGGATTCAGTCGGGCAGGCCCACTTCACCCCAGTGTTCCATGTGTGCATTAGTCTCTGGTTGCCGGGTCAAATGTGGGGTGGGCTGTGTCCGGCCCCTGGCCGTAGTTTGGGGACCACAATTAGAGTTATTGCCTTAAGACGGGTTTTCAAGGCTTCACATCAAGACTCATCAATTATTCAGCATTTCTGTCACAGACAACTCTTCGATCAGATTTTATCCTCCCACACCCAATTCTTATTTTGATGGATAATGTTTGATGAGATTTGAACCAAAATGCCATGTTGAAAACAGGAAAACGTTATTGAAAGTAACATCATTGTCTAATGGGCTTGTTAGGAATTTAGTAGGCTAAGGCATGTCTAACAATAAATTTAAACTTGAGAACATAAAAGGATTTTATGCTCTCACGTGTTACTCTTTGTAATTTTGCCATCAAGAGCCACTGCTGGAACACATCTGTGTCAGAGAGTACATTTTATTACCTATTGAAAGGCCACATATACAAGCTCGTTAGTTTTACAGATCTTGAATATCTGGAACATCTCTGAATATATATTGTTCCACAGCAATCACTTGTAAGTCCGATATTTACTTCTACAGGGATCCCTGAAACATTTGAGATGAGGGTCCCGGATGTCAGCCAAACAATGATAGTTCAGTTTCCAATAAACATTTGGTCATTATCATCTACTCAATCTCATGTGAATACCGAAGACAGTTTCAGCTTTAGATATTTGATGTTCATATATAGAAAATCATTATAACTTAAAACTCCATTTTAACCATAATAGATTTGAAAACAAATCTTTTGTTTTGTTGACTGATATTGTCCTAATGCATGAAGGGGCCCTGCCTTTTCTTTTACTTTTTTCATTTATTTTTTTTTTAAATTATAGGTTTATTCTTTTGGCCGCAACCAGCAAGTACTTTTTTTTTTAAATGAACTGTTTACATGAAATTGCACGGCCACCTCACGTGTCAGGACAATGTCGGTCACCAGTTTATAATGGGTTGTTATAAGAAGGAGGTGGTGGAGCTGAAATTAATATCTAAATACTGAATGGAGGAAATGTCCAAGATGAACACATAATAATCTATTAGCCAGCCCATAGAGCCCAATTGTTAACCCAGACATGTTGAGTACACTAAGGTTTTGTACACACTGCGCGATTTTTGGGGACTTTCACGACGTCGTGCACGACGTACCCTGTCACACTATGCGATTAAAATTGCATAATTCGTTGACGATCATTTGTCTTGCGAGTGTTCACACTGCACGTTCCCGACGTATTGACGGCGGGGGCGGTGCTCGCGATAATATTACGCCCGACGTAAAGTCGGGAAGGGGGCGGTACCCAAGGAAAGTCCCGCCAAACTCCCAAAGAAGAAGAAGAAGAAGAAGTACCCAAGGAAAGGGGAGCATCATGGCTGCGGTAGAGGCACTCGGTTTGCTCATAGCTACAATCGCTAGTGAGAAAAGAAGAAAAAAAAGCAACAAGAAAAGGAGAGTTTGGACCCGGTGTTGGACCACTATGACACGCAGATTCAAATACGGCATGTCTAGGCTCCAGCGAGAATTAGAGGTGTGTTGGTAGTGTCTTGTAGGTAGTGTTTTTGTTTTGTTTTTTTGTTTTTCTTTGCTCTGTTTCGTCCATGAACAAGGTCTATGGTGCTGTCTATGGTTGCCCACGAAGCGTATGTAGCGTGTACCCATGCTGTTTGCTACTAATTAGCATGGCCGCAGAGCAGTGGTTTTCAACCAGTGCTCCGGGCCTCCGTGGACCACCAGTGGTCCTTGAGAGGGTTCCAGGTGGTCCCCAGCTAAATGATGGAAAGTTGGTTAGGGTCCATTTGGTTTTATTTTTATCCTCTCAAGAGTTGAAATTGTCATGAATTATCCCAAGTCTACACAACTAGTAGATAATGTAGAAGATAATGGTCATTTTGATCTGTATGTGGGACCGTTTGGTTTCTGAAATCCAGTTTGGAGTTGTGGACAAAGGCAAAAGATGTCTGGGGCTAAAATGTCATCAAATGGTGGTCCGTGGCTCAAATGCTGAATAAATAGTGGACCCTGGGATCAAAAACGTTGAAAACCACTGTAGAGTACTATCAGCACATGGAGATGAGCGTAGGCAGGCAGAATGATTTGTAATATATTTACTATGTATCATTTTTAATATATTGTATTAGGATATTCTCTTGACCACACCTAGTGTGACACAAGAGCTGCTTCATTTTCCAAAACGATATATTAAAAATAAATTAAAATGGAGATGGGGCAGCTAAAACTAATATCAAATACCTAAAGACTGAATCAAGTATTTTTAAGTGAATTAAGCCTTTAACTATTAAGGATTAAGAAGGTCATAGCTGAACATGGATACCTCATTGTAGTGTACGCAATGTATATATGTATATAATTGACAAATGATGTATATAATTGACAAATGATTTAGAAAATGTCATAAAATGGACTTATTTCACATTTTTTTCCTCATTACTCCACAGTATGGTGACAAGAAGGGTTTTAAGGAATTACTTCGCATGAAGGTGGAAACTTTTGAGGACCTCCTCTGTAAAGTGGAACCGCTCATCTACAAGGTCGACACACAGATGAGGAAGGCCATCCCTGCTCGACAGCGGCTGTCGATTACTCTGCGGTTCCTTGCTACTGGTAAGAGTCCATTTTCCAAACGTAGTGACAGTGTTAATAATAGTAATAAGCTGTATTTGTACACAGGACATTAAAGATGCAAGACAATGACGACATAGCAAATGGCAAAGTATTTATAGTGCAATACAGTGATAAAATCAATAAAAGTCAGCTAAGTGTAAAAGTAGCTCTTGAGCTGTGCTTTAAAAAAGCCTACCGAGTTGTTAAAAGAGTTCTTTGGTTTCTGACATGCTTTTTTATTTTATTTATTGTTTTGATGTAGGAGAGTCCTTCAGGTCTCTGGGTTTCCAGTACAGAGTGGGCAGAAGTACTATAGGGGAGATCATCATGGAGACCTGTGAGGCACTCTACGAGGTCCTCAAGGAAGAGCATTTGAAGGTAGGTGTAGGAGTTCAGTGCTTGTATTACAGCTGTATACATACTTGTGTGCAGCATACTGTATATGAGCTTGTATACTCTACAGTAGAAGTTAATTTTTATTCTAGTAATATATAGAAATTGTTAACGAAATGACTGATCTAGCTGCTGCCCTTGTTTGCCTTAAAAGGATCCCTGTCTAATAAGATAAACATCGCTTAAAGAATTATAGTTTCCCTATAGAACTAAAATAAACAAATAAAAACACCATTGGCATCTTATTTCTTTCATAAATAGAGAATATTTCACTCAACAGGAACTGCTCCTGGCGCAGGATGATGATGTCACGTGTGGTCTAGCTCTATACAATATATATGTATGAAAGTGCTCTGTGACATCATCATCCTGCGACAGGAGCACCTCCTATAGAGTGAAAAATTCTCTATTTATGAAAGAAATAAAGTATTGAAGGTGTTTTTATCTGCATGTTTTAGTTATAAGTATAGTGTTTTAAGGCACATTTGTCTTATTAGGCAGGGATCCTTTTAATATTGACCTGTATGCCGTGTTCAAGTTATCAAAATGACTCGTATAGACAAAATGTGAAAAACCAATGACTGTTCATTTAATTTACAGACCCCTACAACACAGGAGGCCTGGAGAGAGGTGGCTCAAGGCTTTGAAGAGCAGTGGCAGTTTCCCCACTGCCTAGGTGCCATCGATGGCAAACACGTAAGCATCCGTCCCCCTTACAACTCCGGGAGCAAGTTTCACAACTACAAGCACAGATTCTCAATAGTCCTCATGGCTGTTGTAGATGCCGAGTACAAGTTCATCTATGGCAATGTCGGTGTCCAGGGAAGGGTTCCGGATGCAGGAATCTTTGCTCACTCTGACATCCGTGCTGCCATGGACAACGGTAAGCTGAACTTCCCACAACCAGAGCCTCTACCAGGTATTGACACATCTGTTCCCTACGCCTTCATTGGTGACGAAGCGTTCCCTTTGAGAACCGACCTGCTCAAGCCCTACTCGTTCAAGAACATGAACTGCGAACAGCGGATCTTCAATTACCGGCTATCAAGGGCAAGGCGCACCGTCGAGAATGCCTTCGGAATCTTGGCTAACAGACTGCGTGTTTTCCTGTCAACGATTGCTATTGAGCCTGACCGGGTGACAAAGATCGTTCTAGCTTCTATGGCACTTCACAACTACCTCAGAGTGAAGGCACCAGCTTCCTACATGCCCCCTGGGTTTGTTGATAGAGAAGATCGATGCCACAGAGTCATTCCTGGGGCATGGCGAGAAGATGGTGAGCTAGTCTCGTTATCAATGACCCAGGCACGGAATGCCACAACATCGGCAAAAGAACAACGAGAACTGTTGGCGTCGTACTTCCTTTCACCTGCTGGGTCTGTTCCTTGGCAGGATAACACAGTCAGGCTGAAGTTGTTTTTTGTTTTGTGCTAGATTTGGTGGTGAGTGAGCCATGGGATCCAACCCACTCTGGCAGGGAACAGCTCTGGTTTTTATTTATTTTAAATGGGGCCCTATGTTAATAGTTTATCTTTTTTTTTTTCTTTTTTTTATGTTTACTTGATCTATTGAACTGTGCAGACTTCAAGTCTTAAAACTGGGAAGTTTAGCTCAGCCTGCAGGCTGGTGGATGTGGTGGTACGTGGTTGGATTCATGGGTGCCAGCCGCAGAAATTCTGCGGCTGGATCCAACTCACTGCTGCTGCACCCACCAGCTCTGCTACACGGGCTCCTACACGGATGGTTCCTTCCCTCATCTGGTGCCATTTTGAATGTTCCTTCCCTCATCTGGTGCTATTTTGAAAGTTCATTTCTCATAAAGTAGGTATTGCTAGCTTTAACTGTTAATGTTCAACTAACGTAGCAAATATGCAGTTCTAGATATTGCTAATGACTAACTCTGGCAGCACATGTAGTTTAGAAAAGGTTTTGTCTTTGCTAAGCTATGTCTTTGCACATTTACCCCATTCAGAACGGGAATCAATTTTTGGATCCTGTACAGTATTCAAACGTTCAATTTGTTTTTATGCTGATAAATATTTGATGTTTTTCAATAAACTTAGGTCAGGCCTAAGCGATTTGAAGTGCCTTTTTATTATTTGGTGTTTACATGCAACTTTGGAAGTTGTTTTGTTTTTGAAGCACATTAAAAAAATAAAACTTTCATAACTATCTTGTCTTTTTCCTTACTCACAAAACACTTAGCTTTTCTTTCTTTCTTTCTTTCTTTCTTTTTTTTTTTGTGTGTGGCTTTTGCCTTTTTATAGAGGGATAGCTACTAGGCTTTTATATGATAAAATTGTGAGGGCCTTGGGGTTTGACTCCCAACTGGAGGTGCCTGTATCACTGAACCACATCCCAGGCTTTAAACAAACAGTGAGTGCTCACAAGTCTATGAAGTTCGGTGGAATAATCACCAACAGGGGTTGACACTAAGGTCTCCGAGGCACTTTCCCATCGGGCAAGTGCAAGTCAGGTCCTACTTGCCCTCAGGTCATGGTCACTTGCCCCCCAGGTTCCAGGTGGTCCCCAGTTAAGTTGGTTTTTAACCAGATGTAACTCTTGAGAACGTAAAAATGAAACCAAATGGACCCTTGCGGGTCCATTTGGTTTCATTTTTACACTCTCAAGAGTTAAAATTCATCTCAAGTAGCCCAGGTCTACACTGTAGAAGATTAATGGTCATGTTGATGTGTTAATTTGTGAGTTTTGTTTCCCAAATCCAGCCTGGAATTGTGGATATCTAGAAAGCAGTGAAAGACACAGAGGCAGAGTGCAATGACTGCCTTCAAGACAAATTTATCTTGTGTTGTGTTATAGTGCACTAAGTTGCACACTTGCCCGATCGGGCAACCAGGTAGCAGTCTTCACTTGCCCCACCATCAAGTGGGCAAGTGTCTGACCAATAATCTGCAATATGCAAAAAGAGTTACTGTATTTTAAGAAATTCAGCCAACATGTTTTAACTCACCATATGATTACAGTTTCATAAAGTATGTGCTCCAGGTAAACCTTTTCTGCCCCCAATCCACACACACAAAATATTCATTGATCACACCACAAGGTGGCATTGTGAGCTTTTAAAACGCTATATTAATGCCGTTACACATGCTAGGCAATTTGGCCAAAATGTCATCAGATTGGAGTTAATTTTGACAGTAGTGGTAGTGGTCACTTTTGGTGTAAAAAAAAAAAAAAAGAAAAAAAAAAGACTTTTTAAATCAACATAATGTCTACCCACCTGGCCACACAAGTCTGGCCTGTGATATGATCAACTTGCCCCACCATTTTTTTTACTTGCCCCAGGCAAGTGGGCAAGTGTTAGTGTCAAGCCCTGACCAAAATGTGCAATATGCAAAAAGAGTTACTGTATTTTAAGAAATTCAGCCAACATGTTTTAACTCACCATATGATTACAGTTTCATAAAGTATGTGCTCCAGGTAAACCTTTTCTGCCCCCAATCCACACACACAAAATATTCATTGATCACACCACAAGGTGGCATTGTGAGCTTTTAAAACGCTATATTAATGCCGTTACACATGCTAGGCAATTTGGCCAAAATGTCATCAGATTGGAGTTAATTTTGACAGTAGTGGTAGTGGTCACTTTTGGTGTAAAAAAAAAAAAAAAAAAAAAAAAAAAAAAAAAAGACTTTAAATCAACATAATGTCTACCCACCTGGCCACACAAGTCTGGCCTGTGATATGATCAGTGGTCTTCAACAACCAGTGGTTCTGTAGGGGTTGGTAACCAAAAGGATATTTTTAGATCCATGTTTAAATTTTCAGAGTGGCCACACACAGGTGAACTTGTTTTCTTTTTACATTATCAAGAGTTAAAACTCTACACTAACTTACTCAGTCAGCAGTTATTTCTCGTCTCCCCCCTTAGGATCCAAGACGGAATTTCACAACATATTTAAATTATTCTTTCATTCCTGGGTTTGAAAGGCCAAAATGTGAAATGAATCCAAGAGAATGGTTAGAGAATAAAGTGCTTTTATTGAAACACTGTTCAGATTACAAACAATATAAAAATATCAGTCTTCCTCCCTTTCAATCGAACATTTTAAAGTGCGGTCTAGAACTGCAGCACATCACTCACCATTGATGGAGCTAGTAGCAGGAGAGCTGGATCCAGCCGTAGGATTACTACAGCTGGCACCCATGAATCCAGCTCATCCAGCCACCAGCTCCAACAACCTGGGCTGAAGTGCAAGTGTGAGCAAACATGCTCAAAACAAGGCACTGTATGCAGAGTAGTTGCTTCCAACAGTACAACATATGTACATACAAGGAAAAACAGAAATAAATCACAGTGTAAACTTCATTTTGTTAAATGCACATTTGCTGCCTCAGTTGAACATTGAGTTAAAAGTAGCAATTCCTGCTTATTGAGAAATGAACATTCAAAATAGCACCAGATGAGGGAAGGAACCATCTGTGTAGGAGCCCAACTAGAGCCCCTAGCAGAGCTGGTGGGTGCAGCAGCAGTGAGTTGGATCCAGCCGCAGAATTTCTGCGGCTGGCACCCATGAATCCAACCACGTACCACCTCATCCACCAGCCTGCAGGCTGAGCTAAACTTCCCAGGTTTAAGACTTGAAGTCTGCACAGTTAAATAGATCAAGTAAACATAAAAATGAAAAAAAAAAAAAAAAAAAAAAAAAAAAAAAAAAAAAAAAAAGAAATAATGGATAAACTATTAACATAGGGCCCCATTTAAAATAAATAAAAACCAGAGCTGTTCCCTACCAGAGTGGGTTGGATCCAGCAGTAGTGAGTTGGATCCAGCTGCAGTAAATCTGCAGCTGGCACCCATGAATCCAGCTCACTCACCACCAGATCCAACAGTCTGCAGGCTTCTGAGAAAAATGAACATTCAAAATAGCACCAGATGAGGGAAGGAACATTCAAAATAGCACCAGATGAGGGAAGGAACATTCAAAATGGCACCAGATGAGGGAAGGAACCATCCGTGTAGGAGCCCAACTAGAGCCCCTAGCAGAGCTGGTGGGTGCAGCAGCAGTGAGTTGGATCCAGCCGCAGAATTTCTGCGGCTGGCACCCATGAATCCAACCACGTACCACCACATCCACCAGCCTGCAGGCTGAGCTAAACTTCCCAGGTTTAAGACTTGAAGTCTGCACAGTTCAATAGATCAAGTAAACATAAAAAAATGAAATAATGGATAAACTATTAACATAGGGCCCCATTTAAAATAAATAAAAACCAGAGCTGTTCCCTACCAGAGTGGGTTGGATCCAGCAGTAGTGAGTTGGATCCAGCTGCAGTAATCTGCAGCTGGCACCCATGAATCCAGCTCACTCACCACCAGATCCACCAGTCTGCAGGCTTGCACAATTTGTGTTGTGTTCAGAGAGACCTTAGGACAGGTTCATCTGTGTCATTTGGCTCATTCAGATCTGATGTGAAAGTGTTTGGTGTGTGTGTTGTGTGATAGTATGGCATGTGAGGAGTGTGTGCCTGCCATGTGTTGTTATAAAACGGTGGTTGTGCAATCTGCTCAGCTTCGTAAGCGTCATATATGAGACCAAGGATCTTCCGACGTAGACGCACCTTTGTGACTGGGTCTTTGACACGTTTAATTTCTCCTGTAACCTGCCTCCCAAACAACTCATCCACGTCATTTGTCGCGCTAAGAAGTGTTTTAGACACATTCTTTAAAATTTCAACTTTTTCAATCTCGAGAGTGTCCTGATCCTGATAGTTCTCTTTTGGCCTTTTTATGGTCTTTTTAGGCACTTTCGCACCCCTACCACCTGACTCACTAGACTGCGGGACCTCCCTTGAGGTGGTGGGAGGTGAGTCCGGTGGCAGGTATGCGTTGAGAGCTTCCAACTCAGAGTCAGAGTCTTCGATAGCGTTTTCTTTCTCTTCATTCAAACCACCTGGCCTCGTGGACTCCTCACAATCATCCATCTGTAAAAGAAAAAAAAAAGTAAAAAGAAAAAAAAAAAAAAAAAAAAGGAATTAATAAGTGAACACTGATTATCCCAATCAGGACAGCAGGAACCCCTTTTGGTGTCTATTAAAGCAAGACTTTTTTATGCAAATGGAGAACCTCTTGCTTCTCTATTGGCATAAAAAGGGTTTGTAAACATACACATTCAGAGTTTAAGTTTTAACTGACATATTTACTTGTTACATATTTTCGGGGAATCCTTGACATGAAAACAACCGAAAGAAACGTTTTTTGATCAGGATTGCCCTTAGAAATGGAGTGGTCTGGCTATCAGGCACTGGGGATTTAACAAATTGGATAGAAAATGTACACTGCTCTTTCAAGCAGACTTACATTGAGGGTGGTCTGTGATGGTCTGTGGACCATGTGCGGTAGCAGGAAGTTGAGATTCTTCAATATCCATTTGGACCTGAGGGACGCCTGAGTGTATCCACTCCCACTTGGCGCGGGATGTTGGAGCTTTCCATACTGCGTCCGCAGTGATGTGGCTTTTGTTTGTACCTCTTGGATGGTCACTGCAAAAGAAAAACAATTCCAGGCTAGATTTGAGAAACAAAACAGTGGAGACTAGTGTAAACATGAAACCATTTCTACGCTTTCAAAGAGTTACATATGGTTAATCAACTTTCCATCATTTAGCTGGGGACCACCTGGAACTCTCTCAAGGACCTCGGAGCTGTGTGTGTGTATGTATATATATATATATATATATATATATATATATATATATATATATATATATATATATATATATATATATATATATATATATGAAGATGTGCAAACTGACACTAGGATTATGTTACACTTTAGAGTCATCATAATGAGAAAGATATTAAAAGTAATAGCGATATCATGAGCCAATATGCAGGGCTTGACACTAACACTTGCCCACTTGGCAAGTAAAAAAAAATGGTGGGGCAAGTGAAGACTGCTACCTGGTTGCCCAATCGGGCAAGTGTGCAACATAGTGCACTATAACACAACACAAGATAAATTTGTCTTGAAGGCAGTCATTGCACTCTGCCTCTGTGTCTTTCACTGCTTTCTAGATATCCACAATTCCAGGCTGGATTTGGGAAACAAAACTCACAAATTAACACAACAACATGACCATTAATCTTCTACAGTGTAGACCTGGGCTACTTGAGATGAATTTTAACTCTTGAGTGTAAAAATGAAACCAAATGAACCCGCAAGGGTCCATTTGGTTTCATTTTTACGTTCTCAAGAGTTACATCTGGTTAAAAACCAACTTAACTGGGGACCACCTGGAACCTGGGGCAAGTGACCATGACCTGAGGGCAGGTCTAACCCGACTTTTTTTTCAGTAATATAAATTCCAACACAAGAAGTACTTCAGATACATTGGAAAATCAAAGAAGATGCATCAACATCGTTTCATAAAAAGCTACATTTGATTGAATCAAACCCAAACAAAATCAGCTTTTTTTTCTATTCAAGTGCAACATGTACTGTAGTAGCATGCTACTGTGCATGGTAGGCCGTATGTTACGTTCTCCACACACACACACACACACACACACACACACACACACACACACACACACACACACACACACACACACACACACACACACACGGCAGGCATAGCAGCTAGCGCTGGCTAAACCCAGCGTGTTGCATACGTGGGCTTGTAATCAACTATTTTGATAAATATAGGAAAAAATACACCACAAAGCCGAACAAAATGTTCAAATCGAGGCGGAATTACTTCGAGGCTCGAAGTAAAAAACGCAAAAAAAAAAAAAAAACTCGTAGTAACTTACCACCAGGACGATACTGTTGGAGCTCCTCGGTGATTTCTCTCCACGCCCGGGACTTTTTTATTTTGTCGTGGTATGATTCCAATTGTATGTCGTACAGACACGGTTTTGACTCCCAGAGTTCAATGAATGCTTGCTCTTCCTCTGTCTTCCACTTGTTCGTGTTATTAGTTTTCTTTTTTGCTTTTTTCCCTCCTGTCGCGTCCGCCATGATGACCTCCTTCCTTCACCCTGTCCTTCACGTCCCGGGCCCCGCGGAACTGTGGGAAGTTCTAGAAGATAGTGGGCAGTGCCAAATTCTATTGGTCAATATTTGCCAGCACAATGCAAGTGTCGGGGGCTTGTCAGAAACTATGTCACACTGGACGAGGAAATGTCGCAAAAATCAAATTTTTTTAATATTGCCGATGTTTTGTCGGGTGGGTCCCGACGGCAAAATCAGGCCGATTTTTTGTCTTTTTGAGCTGTCACACTACAAGACGAAAAGACGGCCGTCAAACTGTCGGGAGTTGAAAAATCGTCCCCGACAGAGGAATTTTGTCGTGAGTCCAAAATCGGGGCTATATCGGGCTAAAAATCGCGCAGTGTGTACTAGCCTTAAGGTTTTATGTTAGCAATGTTGAGAATCCCCTACCCAATATTGCAACATAAAGCCTTGGTGTACTCTAAATGCCTGGGTTCACATTCTGGCAAATAGACTGTAAGGCTGAGAAGAGTATAAAATCACAAAACATTTTTTGAAAGTGAAATATCCCTTTTACCCCAAACATTAATCCTATTATACATTTGGCAAGCTGCGCCGGAAGCTGCAATGGTGACGCTGGCTGCGTTGCAATGGTTGCAACATTACTCTATGGGTTGCAATGGTGCGCTGCAATGGTGACGCTAAGCTGCACCGGAAGCTGCAATGATTACGCTGGGAAAACGGCTGCGCTGCAATGCTGACGCTATGCTGGCTGTAGCTCCTCACAAGTAGCCTACCGTTCCGTGAGCAAGGGTCTCGGAACGCTGTTCTCCTCACATCCCTCCTCCAAACAAACCATGGATTTTAACACGACATTTTGGAAACGACATCTCTAAGGCCAAAAGTTGGAAAGGACATCTAACGGCAGCAAAAAAAGGTAATACCGTAAATCCTCTAATATAGTCCTCCTTTCTATTATTTACCGGCCTCCTATTAATTTCCGGGAACGGCGTTGGATTTAACGTACATATTCCGGCCTCCTTTTATTAGCCGGTATTTTTTTCTTTTGTTTTTTATTTTCTGCGAGTGTGGGCTTATCCGACGCGCCTCCTCCTCCTCCTCCTCCTCCTCCTCCCGATTCTGCTCGCCCTTTTTTCTCTCTATAAACCACTGGTTTTAAACCAGTGGTCCTTTTAGATCTGTAACTCTTGAGATCGTAAAATGAAACCAAATGGACCCGCGAGGGTCCATTTTTACAGAGCGCACCATCGCATTCCAATGCACTTACTGTGAGTGTGAGCCGAGATGAAGAAGTAATCCATATCTGTTTATAATCCCGGTGAATCTTCCGTTATCCATTATATCGACTGACTGACTGACTGACTGACTGCAACGATCGAAGCATAGCCTTGTCAATACTTTCGTAGTAGGCCTACTAATAACCATGCGAGATTTCTTCCAGTTTTATCCATGCCATTGTCCAGATATAGTAGTCCTTTCCATCATTTGAATATGCCTGCCAACCATTCCTAAACATCAACTACATACGATAACTTTATCTAGTCTTTTTTTTTTTTCTTTCACTTTGATACAGGGGCGGATTGGCACATATTTCCCCAGCTGGTTAACCAGATGTAACTCTTTAGAGAGAAAACTACAGGGAGTTTTCTCTCTAAAGACTCCAGATGGCCAATCCAGTGTTTAAACACGGACGCATTGCGTTCTCATACACTTCAATAGGCGAGCTGCACTGTTTTCACTTGACAGAATACTTGGTTAGAACGGTATCAAAGACGATACGTCGTCACGGTCACGCTGGTTTTTAGCCAAGCTATGGTCATTGTTGCGCAACTTGCGCCAACGAGGGGCAGAAAACGGGCTGGTCACGTGGTTCATGTATTCGCGTGAGCTCATAGACTCCAATGCATTCCCTACACGGTTGTCCCATTTCTTTGTCCCTATTCAATCCACGTCTATGTAGAAAATCGGCCATTTGACGGGACCTATAAAGTGAACTGAGTTTTCGTAACTCAGTTGTTCTCCCATACCGCCGTCATATGTCCGTTCATCTCCAGCTGTGAACAATGTTTAATGATGTTTAATGATATTATGATGTTGGCGATCTACAAGGTGTGTGTGTGTGTGTGTGTGTGTGTGTGTGTGTGTGTGTGTGTGTGTGTGTGTGTGTGTGTGTGTGTGTGTGTGTGTGTGTGTGTGACATGTCAATTGCACTTAAAGGGAAATTCCACCCATTTGCAACATTTTACTGTAGTAATACACCTTACAGACACATTCAAAACAAATACTCCCATTCTGTGTCCTCTAACCAACACATTAAGTGCCATTGCCCAGTTTCATTGTAGTTCACACCCAGCAGAGAACAATTGCCAATCCAATAGCCAATCGCACTCATTATGCAAATGCTTAATGGCAGCTCTATACCAACACTCACTTTAAGCACTGACTGGCCCAGGGCTATGTTGGATTACACCAAGGTGTTGTTGAGACTTTCTTCATCTACAGTCTGTCTTTTGCTATTGCATGCACACTTTCCCATTCTCATTTCTATCTACTGTATATACAGTACATGGATGGTGTGTGACTCTAAACCTGTTTGTTACATTGATCATTCAAGGCAATGACTGATATAGTTACTATTGACATCAATAGCTATGTACTCACTCTCCACATATTTTTCTGTCTTCCATTTAACAGTTTCATGGGCTCATATCACAGACCACCAAGTGCAGATCAAGACTGACCTCCCAATCTACTTCCAACAACTTCAAACCACTCAGCCTTCCACCCTACAGCCAGGATCTTTCGGTTAAGAAGGACTCATTCTCTACCACTGTTGCAAAACTGCTTGCGGGTGTACACATCACTTAAGACAACCTCTTCAGATTTCATATGTCAATAAATTGATTTGTAACACCATTTATAATATTACTTATTATTTATGCGTTGTCTATGTCAATGTTGATTACTTTAATGTATGGTTTGCAATCCACTACTTCAGAACCCCTGCAGTTTTCCACCAACTAGGTATTTGATTAAAAACAATGAACTCATGACATTTAGTTCCTCACAGATCCAACGCGTGGCGCTAGAGGTTCGGGGCGCGAAGCGCCCCGAACTTCTAGTTAACATACAAAGGTGGAGTCAGAAACACAGACATGGTCATTTGAACAACTTGCAGACACATATCATTTGCTTGGTCTCTGTGGCTTCTGCAGAACAATAGTAAGTGTTTACACTCTCACCTGGGCTGGCTCAAAGCCATCAATACAATACTGTAGATCTGAATGGTAATGCAAATGCCTAAAGCCCCCAACTGGAGTTAGCAGACGGTTGTCTCTTCACTTTACAGACATACTGTCTCCTGACTTTCTTGATTGTGTTGATTCAAATGTGACCTGTGTTTGGACATTGCACTATATGGATAATATACAGACATATGGATAAATATGGATAATATGGATTCTTCATACTTATCACTAACAAGCTATCTAAAAATACATTCATTTTTTATACTCAGAAACAATTACTTTTGTATAATCCCACTAAATTAGTCCAACTGTTGGCACATCCATTCAGCAATAGTTACACAGGCTCAGCCTGACCCAGTATCACCTGTCCATTAACAATGGGACAGACATCTCTCAAAACATTCCACAACATTCACACCTATTTTTATCACATGCAAATGAGATTTGGTAGCGGGAACTATGCAAAATGTAGTCCACACAGTACCTTTCATTTCATCATTTCCTGATGTGTATTATTAACAAAAAACCCTGTGTTGTCATTTATGTGTAGAATTAGTACTTTGACAGCTCATCATTGTGTCTCGTTTTCGAAATCATGTTCCATTACGTGTAATAGTAGTTTAGTGTCTGAGATAAGGTGACTGACTCTGTTTATTCTTGTGGTGTACATTTATGAACAATGAAGTGAACAATGTTTTTTGGGGAGATGTTTTGATACCTACAATGTAAACAGGGTGATTTAGTACATGTATTGAGTCTGTTTTGTATTGAGTTCTGATGCTTTCGAGCACTTTCAAATAAAATGTGCCTTAAAAGGAGTGACAAAGAGTGATAAAGAATTGTAATTGTGTTTTGTTTTGATATTGGATATAACTGGGCTGTTGAAGAAAGTAAATTGAATGTACTGTATATGGAATGTAACGTGTCTAGATCGACAGCAGGGGAAATAACAGTATTATTTATTGCAGAATGAAATACGGCATGAAGTAGTATTAATATTCTGGGTAAATATGAGCAAAACAACATTACAGTGAAGAGGCTACCTATGTTCTGTTGTCTCCATCATTTAACATCTTTTTATCTCTATCATTTATGAAAAAAAAAAACACACACACACACAATAAAAAATCTACTGGTTATATTGGAAAACAAAGACTACTGTAGGTTTGAGAAGCTCAGACAGTGAGAACAATTGTATCTGCAAATAAAAATGTACTACACAAATCAGTAAAAGACAGTAAAATACATTCTCATATATATGTATTGTGTTCAAAACAGCTTAGACTCTTTAATAGATGGTTGCTTGAAAAATAAATGGATCGGTATGCTACACTTCATGGTATATGTATTTTCTGATGTACCTGTTCTAAAGAAGCTTTTGTCACTAAACAGGCGCGTTTTCAAGGCTGAGAGAAGTGTTGTTTGCAGTGATACATGTGCTTTCCATCCAGTGTGAAGTTTCTGGTGTTTTTTAAGGCTGCTCATATGTATCTCCTGTGTGGATTCTCTGGTGTGTTTTAAGGCTGTACAAGCTAGAGAAGTGTTGTCCACACTGGTCACATCCATAAGCTTTATCTCCGGTATGAACTCTCTGGTGTCTTTTGAGGTTTGACATGTGAGAGAAGTGTCGTCCACAATGGTTACATCCATAGGGTCTCTCTCCTGTGTGAATCCTCTGGTGTTTTTTAAGGCTGGAAGAGTCAGAGAAGTGTTGTCCACAGTGGTCACACCCATAGGGTTTCTCTCCTGTGTGAATTCTCTGGTGTTTTTTAAGGCTGGAAGAGTCAGAGAAGTGTTGTCCACAGTGATCACACCCATAGGGTTTCTCTCCTGTGTGAATTCTCTGGTGTTTTTTAAGGCTGGAAGAGTCAGAGAAGTGTTGTCCACAGTGATCACACCCATAGGGTTTCTCTCCTGTGTGAATTCTTTGGTGTTGTTTAAGTTGTTCAATTCGAGAGAAGTGTTGTCCACATTGATCACACCCATAGGGTTTCTCTCCTGTGTGAATTCTTTGGTGTTGTTTAAGGTGTTCAATTCGAGAGAAGTGTTGTCCACATTGATCACACCCATAGGGTTTCTCTCCTGTGTGAATTCTTTTGTGTTTTTTAAGGGATTCCGTTTGAGAGAAGCGATGTCCACATTGATCACACCCATAGGGTTTCTCTCCTGTGTGAATTCTTTGGTGTGTTTTAAGTCTGGACATCGTAGGGAAGCGTTTTCCACATTGATCACAGCAGTGGTCTTTTTGTTTGGCCAAACTTCTTTGTTCATTCACCTCTGGTAGAACAGAGAAGTCAGTCTGATGATGCAGCACTGAATTGGAAAGAGAAATATTGTTATAGATATGTTAGATATGTCATGTGATATTTATAAGTCAACACACGCACTCAACAGTTCACCAGCCATTCAACATTTCTCATAGAAATCTGTATTCGCCCTCCCTCATGGCATGAATAGTATGCATGCAGTTACTGTCTCCCTTTACCATTCATCATACATTTTGTATGATCAAGATTCTAGGCTAAGAATAGCCAAATTGTTATAAAACCTTGCACATGATGATGCTGGTCTCTACATGGATGAAAATATTACAATGCATTGATTACTTGCAATAACATTTTGTGCATTTTAGAAAGAGATAAAGAACAGATTGTCTTAGTTTGTCCTAATTAAAACAAAAACAGTAATTAAGTAAGAAATGTATTGGCTGCCACTGACATGCTGTATATGAATTTAAAAACAGTTATAACTTACAGAGGTCTTGATGATCATCCTGTTGAGCAGAATTGTCCATGGTGTGGTTGAGAGAGTTCATCTTCACCTGAAGTCTGGAGACCACTGTCAGATGTGTTCAGAAATGATTGATATCCTGGAGATGATGTGGAGAAATTCCAACTACAATCTCTTCTTATACTAGAGAGCTTGAGTTGTCACCACTAACTGCTTTGGATTGATTGGCCAAAGGAGAGAACAATAGAACAACCTCTCAACCAATCAGAAAGTAACAGACTGCTGCATGTGCTCCACCCCTCTCTCCTCCCCCAGGTCATGCTCTATGCAAAAATATAGACATTTGAGATTGCATTGTAAGCTTCATATTTCATCTAACTAAACTTAATGATACATTGATGTATGAACTGGAGTAAATTCAAAGCATGAATGGGCACGGAGCTTTGACAATAACACACTACAGGAGTTATAATAGAGTCCTTTAGGATATATAAGGGGTAAAGAGCAGAGAGAATTGTGGCATTGCAGCATGAACATAGTGAGGACCAGATATGTTGAAAAGTGATACAATGTATTACCTTACAATATTATGTGGCACCACCTTCTGAATCACTGACAATTGTGACTATTAGTGTTGTTGTTTTTTTTAGGATATCTTGTCACAAACTATAAACAACACACTGCTATAGTATAGTATAGTATAGTATAGTATAGTATAGTATAGTATAGTATAGTATAGTATAGTATAGTATAGTATAGTATAGTATAGTATAGTATAGTATAGTATGTAAGGGATAACACCCGACGAGCCGGTATTTGTTTCCTATTAACTGACCGAGGCGCAGCCGAGGTCAGTTAGTTAGGAAACAAATACCGGCTCGAAGGGTGTTATCCCGCTTATTACATGGCTTACATTAATACATAAACATATAAATAAATACTTAAATAAATAAGACAGTTGACAGAAATAGTACATAACAAGACTGTTTTTATTTATCTGGAGTTGTGTAGCGTAAGCTACGTTCTTCCGCCAAAAAAAATAGTGCCACACCGCAGGGCGAAATCAAATAGGCTACAGTCTCTCTGCAGTCTGTGAGCATTTCATCATTTGCATTGTTAATACAACAGGTCATTGGCCTATTTAGAGTCGGTATTAACATTAAACTGAACATTTCCATTAAAGGTACAGTTGGACAGGGTGAATGGGACATCTTTGGGTACACTGAAGTTAACGCTTCTGTCATGACCCTCGACGTGCGCTTCTAGCCACGGCTTTGCAGCAGCTGACGCACCTAGAAACACAACAACAATGACTACATTAGGCTACAGCAGGTAGCAGAGCCGTATAGACATGATACACTAGGCTATTACTGCATATCGCGTCATATCGTTATTTATTCAGTCAGAGAGAGACTCACCAGACGTGCTGCTGCAGTTGCTTGGGTTAGAGGACAGGATCCTGCTCCACTTCTCCCTCTCTGTGGTGGTGGGAGCCCAGTAACTCCGCAGACTTGACTCGCATCTGTGTCCAGTCACAGACATGATCTCCCTACTTTCCAGGCCAGCCTGAGAGAGGAGTTGAACGGCCGTGCTCCTCAGGCTGTGATTAGTGTACCTTGTTGACAACCCAGCAGCCTGGCTGATTTGGGGTAACATTTGCCCGAGGAAATTGTGTCCCATCGGCTCACGGGAATACCACACTGCTTGAGCGTTAAGTAGCTGTTGGTCTTTCTTCAGCGGGTGGAGGTAGAACGCTTTAGCGTCAGCAGGGCAAAGGGACAGATACTTTTTAAAACTGGCAACAGGGCAGTTGGGATTATTAGGCTCTGCAAAGATGCCCCCCTGTGATTTTCTTTGCACGGGTCTCTGGGATCTTTGTGGTTCTTGGTCTCGGCGTTGTGAGCGAGTGATATATATTCACGGCCATTCTCATCATGTTTGAAAATAAACGAGTCCCTTGCCAAGTCTCTGTTCCCCTCTCGGCCTCGCCTTGCAAGATGCAGCTGTACATCAAACCACACTTTACGGACCAGTCCTGTTGCTGTGTTTGGGGACAGCGCTGGTGATTTTCTAATGAGCAGGAGATCTGTGGCTGAGATGGGGGGGTGGCGGTGGCTGACATCTTTGCCGGTTTTCCTCATGTTTTTTATGACCGATGTAAACACCGCGTTGCTGGACTTGAAGGTGGAACTGTTCATTATATCCAGTTTGGAGAAGTGACGACACAGCCCGGCTCTAAGTACTATATAACTGGACACAGAGTAGGTTTTGCCGTCTTTGTTTTGTACAGAGGCATAAAATGAACGCAGCACTCCGTTCAGGGTTTCAGAATCCGCTCCATATGCTTCCAAGTCTGTGGACATTTTCTTCTCTCTTAACCAGTCACTAAACACGCCCATGGCCCATTCTGTGCTTTTCTTTGTGTTTATTTCATGTCTGTCTTCTTCTATTTTGTTCAGTTCTTTGTCAGAGACCTCCCTGTGTCTTTTAACGGCTGGGTTGCCGGTCTTCGTCTGCGCTGTTTTCTTCTCTCTCTCTCCGGGGACCACCTCCTCTCTCCTTTTCTTCGTCTTTGCAGGCGACTCGTCGCTGTCTTCCGCCTCTAACCACGCATCGAAGGTTTCATATTTTCCAAATATGTTGAAATTAATGTTGAAGTCATCCATCTTTTTTTCTTTCAAGAAGTGCTGGCACCGGATGTAAACAAAGCAGTGTGCCGGAACTAAATGCGGAAGCACACCGCGGATTGATATGAACACAGCTGTTTGCACTTTAGGGAACTTTTTATGCAGCTGTCAATAATAGCGCGGTGCGGTGAACTATAGTGTATTATGTGACCGGTCACATGACCAGAACGCTGGCTTCTGATTGGAGCATTCATTCAAGCCATGTAATAAAGTATAGTATAGTATAGTATAGTATAGTATAGTATAGTATAGTATAGTATAGTATAGTATAGTATAGTATAGTACTATCTATCTAGCTTATGTCATATACTGTATTATGGTTTAATTCCAGCTGCAGTAATATGGTGACACCTATAGGACTACTCTACATTTACTGTACTTATCATACTAATAGGAACATGTGCAAATCGGTTGGCCATTTAAATTAAAGTGCCTATATTTAAAATGAGTTGAAACTGCTACTAACTGCAGTTGTGCCACCACTAAACCAAGTGGTTAATAACACCGTCAGATTTATTTTTCAAACTACAAATGCCAAATAATAAAGTAGCCTATTTAAAAAAGGAGACGTAACAGTGAAAGTAACGGCGATGCTATACTTTCTCTAATTGGGTAGATTTCTTGTAATGCATTGAATCTAATAAGA
The DNA here is from genome assembly GCA_039105355.1 of Benthosema pterotum. Lineage (NCBI taxonomy): Eukaryota > Metazoa > Chordata > Actinopteri > Myctophiformes > Myctophidae > Benthosema > Benthosema pterotum. Next base: position 50,226,830 of record CM076972.1, on the reverse strand, counting down.
AAATGTGGCATCCGTCATGTTCCATCAGGTGTTATAGTAGTTTAGTGTCTGTCTGAGATAAGATGGCTAACTCTGTTTATTATTTTGTGTACATTTATCAACCACAATGAAGTGAACAATGTTTTTGGGGAATGTTTATATACCTAGAATGTAAGCAGGGTGATGTATTGAGTCTGTTTAATATTGAGTCCTGATTATGCTTTCAAGCACTTTAATATAAAATGCACCTTAAAGGGCAAGTTTACAGTATTGGTCCAAAAGGATTTAAAGGAGAAATGCATGTACTATCTAGCTTATGTGGGATATAACGTTCATATCCAGCTGCAGTAATATGGTGACACCTCTGTTGTACAAGTGTTTTCTGAAATGACAAAAAAAAAACTTCACTATGCTGGAATGTAAGATGTTGTGTGGATGTATTTTTTCCACACATTCAGTGCATTAGTTTAATTATGTCCTGGTCAAACGATTCCCTATACTATGTAAATATTCCACTCCATCCACACAATACTATAGGACTACTCTACATGCACTCTACTTATCATACTAATAGGAGCATGTGCAAATCAGTTGGCCATTCAAATCAGTTGGCCATTCAGCAATATGTTGAACACGATACTGCAGGAGTATCGGCTATAAGCACTCAACTTATCATACAAAAGGACCTCATGCAAACTGGTTGTCCATCCATCCAGCAGGGTTACACACCTGGCCTAACCCATTCTCACCTGCCATTAACAATGGGACAGACATTCCCCAGAGGTTCCTAATGTGTTTTTGACCATGCAACATAACAGGATAACCCCTTTCACAGAAACACAGTGGTATTTTGCATTGATCCCTACTAAAGGCCGATTAAACATACACAGTCTGCCCTCTCTCTCTCTCTCTCTCTCTCTCTCTCTCTCTCTCTCTCTCTCTCTCTCTCTCTCTCTCTCTCTCTCTCTCTCTCTCTCTATATATATATATATATATATATATATATATATATATATATATATATATATATATATATATATATATATATATATATATATATATATTTAAAATATATACAGAATTAGTAGCATAGCACTGGCGAAGGTCATAGGACAATAATGTTTTCTACTTTCTACTAATTGCAACATTAGCACAAATTAAATATTTTGTTTTTCTTAAGCTGCCATCTAAGGAGTTCTTCTTTATACACTGAGCAATTATTTTCCTGCCAGCTCTCCTCTCTCCTCTATATTTAAAATAGTCTCACACACACACACACACACACACACACACACACACACACACACACACACACACACACACACACACACACACACACACACACACACACACACACACACTAGAAGTCCCTAAAACATGCACAATATTCACAACCTGTGTCTACTAACAAGCTATCTAAAATGACATTCATATCCTATACTCAGAAACAATTACTTTTGTATAATCCCACAAAATTAGTCCAACTGTTGGCACATCCATTCAGCAATAGTTACACAGGCTCAGCCTGACCCAGTATCACCTGTCCATTAACATCTCTTAAAACATTCCACAACATTCACACCTATTTTTATCACATGCAAATGAGATTTGGTAGCGGGAACTATGCAAAATGTAGTCCACACAGTACCTTTCATTTCATCATTTCCTGATGTGTATTATTAACAAAAAAAAACCCTGTGTTGTCATTTAGGTGTAGAATTAGTACTTTGACAGCTCATCATTGTTTCTCATTTTCGAAATCATGTTCCATTAGGTGTAATAGTAGTTTAGTGTCTGTCTGAGATAAGGTGACTGACTCTGTTTATTCTTGTGTGTACATTTATGAACAATGAAGTGAACAATGTTTTTTGGGGAAATGTTAACAGGGTGATTTAGTACATGTATTGAGTCTGTTTTGTATTGAGTTCTGATGCTTTCGAGCACTTTCAAATAAAATAAGCATTGGTCCAAAGGGATTTACAGTAAAGGGGTAATGCAGATGGGAGTGACAAAGAATGATAAAGAATTGTAATGGAGTTTGTATTTTGATATTGGATATAACTGGGCCGTTGAAGAAAGTAATTTGAATGTACTGTATATGGAATGAAACATGTCTAGATCGACAGCAGGGGGAAATAACAGTATTGTTTATTGCAGAATAAAATACAGCATAAAGTAGTATTAATATTCTGGGTAAATATGAACAAAAACAACATTACAGCAGTCAGGAAATTTATTGTGCACCTTGAATAAAAACATACAGAAGACACAGTGAAGAGGCTACCTATGTTCTGTTGTCTCCATCATTTAACATCTTTCTATCTCTATCATTTATGGAAAAAAACACACACACAATAAAAAAAAATCTACTGGTTATATTGGAAAACAAAGAATACTGTAGGTTTGAGAAGCTCAGACAGTGAGAACAATTGTATCTGCAAATAAAAATGTACTACACAAATCAGTAAAAGACAGTTAAAGCTAACGTCGCCCAGTCAGCCAATCAACGTTTGATCTAGACTCAACATTCTCATATATGTCTTGTGTTCAAAACAGCTTAGACTCTTTAATAGATGGTTGCTTGAAAAATATATGGATCGGTATGCTACACTTCATGGTATATGTATTTTCTGATGCACCTGTTCTAAAGAAGCTTTTGTCACACTAAACAGGCGCGTTTTCAAGGCTGAGAGAAGTGTTGTTCGCAGTGATCCATGTGCTTTCTATCCAGTGTGAAGTTTCTGGTGTTTTTTAAGGCTGCTCATTTGAGAGAAGTGTTGTCCACACTGGTCACATCCATATGGTTTCTCTCCTGTGTGGATTCTCTGGTGATTTTTAAGGGTGGACAAGCTAGAGAAGTGTTGTCCACAGTGGTCACATCCATAGGGTTTCTCTCCTGTGTGAATTCTCTGGTGTTTTTTAAGGCTGAACAAGCTAGAGAAGTGTTGTCCACAGTGGTCACATCCATAAGCTTTCTCTCCAGTATGAACTCTCTGGTGTGTTTTGAGGTTTGCCATTTGAGAGAAGTGTCTTTCACACTGGTTACATCCATAGGGCTTCTCTCCTGTGTGAATTCTCTGGTGTATTTTAAGGCTGGAAGAGTCAGAGAAGTGTTGTCCACACTGGTCACATCCATATGGTTTCTCTCCTGTGTGAATTCTCTGGTGTTTTTTAAGGCTGGAAGAGTCAGAAAAGTGTTGTCCACACTGGTCACATCCATATGGTTTCTCTCCTGTGTGAATTCTTTGGTGTTTTTTAAGGTGTCCCATTTGAGAGAAGCGTTGTCCACATTGATCACACCCATAGGGTTTCTCTCCTGTGTGAATTCTTTGGTGTATTTTAAGGTGTCCCATTTGAGAGAAGCGTTGTCCACATTGATCACAACCATATGGTTTCTCTCCTGTGTGAATTCTTTGGTGTTTTTTAAGGTATTCCATTTGAGAGAAGTGATGTCCACATTGATCACACCCATAAGGTTTCTCACCTGTGTGAATTCTCTGGTGTGTTTTAAGTCTGGACATCGTAGGGAAGCGTTTTCCACATTGATCACAGCAGTGGTCTTTTTGTTTGGCCAAACTTCTTTGTTCATTCACCTCTGGTAGAACAGAGAAGTCAGTCTGATGATGCAGCACTGAATTGGAAAGAGAAATATTGTTATAGATATGTTAGATATGTCATGTGATATTTATAAGTCAACACATGCACTCAACAGTTCACCAGCCATTCAACATTTCTCATAGAAATCTGTATTCGCCCTCCCTCATGGCATGAATAGTATGCATGCAGTTACTGTCTCCCTTTACCATTCATCATACATTTTCTATGATCAAGATTCTAGGCTAAGAATAGCCAAATTGTTATAAAACCTTGCCCATGATGATGCTGGTCTCTACATGGATGAAAATATTACAATGCATTGATTACTTGCAATAACATTTTGTGCATTTTAGAAAGAGATAAAGAACAGATTGTCTTAGTTTGTCCTAATTAAAACAAAAACAGTAATTAACTTAAGAAATGTATTGGCTGCCACTGACATGCTGTATATGAATTTAAAAACAGTTATAACTTACAGAGGTCTTGATGATCATCCTGTTGAGCAGAATTGTCCATGGTGTGGTTGAGAGAGTTCATCTTCACCTGAAGTCTGGAGACCACTGTCAGATGTGTTCAGAAATGATTGATATCCTGGAGATGATGTGGAGAAATTCCAACTACAATCTCTTCTTATACTAGAGAGCTTGAGTTGTCACCACTAACTGCTTGGGATTGATTGGCCAAAGGAGAGAACAATAGAACAACCTCTCAACCAATCAGAAAGTAACAGACGGCTGCATGTGCTCCACCCCTCTCTCCTCCCCCAGGTCATGCAAAAATATAGACATTTGAGATTGCATTGTAAGCTTCATATTTGATGTAACTAAACTTAATGATACATTGATGTATGAACTGGAGTAAATTCAAAGCATGAATGGACACGGAGCTTTGACAATAACACACTACAGGAGTTATAATAGAGTCCTTTAGGATATATAAGAGGTAAAGGGCAGAGAGAATTGTGGCATTGTAGCATGAACATAGTGAGGACCAGATATGTTAAAAAGTGATACAATCTATTACCTTACAATATTATGTGGCACCACCTTCTGAATCACTGACAATTGTGACTATTAGTGTTGTTGTTTTTTAGGATATCTTGTCACAAACTATAAACAACACACTGCTATAGTATAGTATAGTATAGTATAGTATAGTATAGTATAGTATAGTATAGTATAGTATAGTATCTATCTAGCTTATGTCATATACTGTATATGGTTTAATTCCAGCTGCAGTAATATGGTGACACCTATAGGACTACTCTACATTTACTGTACTTATCATAATAATAGGAACATGTGCAAATCGGTTGGCCATTTAAATTAAAGTGCCTATATTTAAAATGAGTTGAAACACTACAACTGCTACTAACTGCAGTTGTGCCACCACTAATCCAAGTGGTTAATAACACAGTCAGATTTATTTTTCAAACTACAAATGCCAAATAATAAAGTAGCCTATTTAAAAAAGGAGACGTAACAGTGAAAGTAACGGCGATGCTATACTTTCTCTAATTGGGTAGATTTCTTGTAATGCATTGAATCTAATAAGAAAATGTGGCATCCGTCATGTTCCATCAGGTGTTATAGTAGTTTAGTGTCTGTCTGAGATAAGATGGCTAACTCTGTTTATTATTTTGTGTACATTTATCAACCACAATGAAGTGAACAATGATTTTGGGGAATGTTTATATACCTAGAATGTAAGCAGGGTGATGTATTGAGTCTGCTTTGTATTGAGTTCTGATGAGCTTTCAAGCACTTTAATATAAAATGCACCTTAAAGGGCAAGTTTACAGTATTGGTCCAAAAGGATTTAAAGGAGAAATGCACGTACTATCTAGCTTATGTGGGATATAATGTTCATATCCAGCTGCAGTAATATGGTGACACCTCTGTTGTACAATTGTTTTCTGAAATGACAAAAAACACTTCACTATGCTGGAATGTAAGATGTTGTGTGGATGTATTTTTTTCCACACATTCAGTGCATTAGTTTAATTATGTCCTGGTCAAACGATTCCCCATACTATGTAAAAATTCCACTCCATCCACACAATACTATAGGACTACTCTACATGCACTCTACTTATCATACTAATAGGAGCATGTGCAAATCAGTTGGCCATTCAGCAATATGTTGAACACGATACTGCAGGAGTATCGGCTATAAGCACTCAACTTATCATACAAAAGGACCTCATGCAAATTGGTTGTCCCATCCATCCAGCAGGGTTACACACCTGGCCTAACCCATTCTCACCTGCCATTAACAATGGGACAGACATTCCCCAGAGGTTCCTAATGTGTTTTTGACCATGCAACATTTTCACAGAAACACAGTGGTATTTTGCATTGATCCCTACTAAAGGCCGATTAAACATACATAGTTTGCCCAATGTTGTGCTTTATATGTTTTTAATGGTTTTACTGTAAATACATCTTTGAGTTGCAGTTCTTTTGATTTAATAAAAAGGTCATTAAATCTCTCTCTCTCTCTCTCTCTCTCTCTCTCTCTCTCTCTCTCTCTCTCTCTCTCTCTCTCTCTCTCTCTCTCTCTCTCTCTCTCTATATATATATATATATATATATATATATATATATATATTACTTTTTACACTAAGTTACAATACATGGGCATTTGTACATATATTTAAAATATATACAGAATTAGTAGCATAGCACTGGCGAGGGAGGGTCATAGGACCATAATGTTTTCTACTTTCTACTAATTGCAACATTAGCACACATGAAATAAAGTTTTTTTTTCTTAAGCTGCCATCTAATGAGTTCTTCTTTATACACTGAGCAATTAATTCCCTGCCAGCTCTCCTCTGTATTTAAAATAGTCACACACACACACGCGCGCGCGCACACACACACACACACACACACACACACACACACACACACACACACACACACACACACACACACACACACACACACACACACACACACACCTTAGAATTCCCTAAAACATGCACAATATTCACAACCTGTGCCTACTAATGTGGTGTATTTTCCCATAAATAGTGCAAAATATTACACTATAAAACCCAAAATGAGAACTGAGAATTGTTCCCAAATTAAACAGACAACGGTGAAAAATGGATGATGAATGGAAAAAGCAGAGATGAAGAGTTGGTCTTCCCGTAGAATTTATTGAAGTTGAAGATGGATTCCCACTGGGCCAAGGCCCAGGAGAGCCGTGGCTCCTGACCTGCGTGGTCAGTTGCCCAAAAGACACACTGACACTGATTTGAATGCTCAGAACACAGTCAAGATATACGTTTTCTAATAGACGTAAATCCTATTATACATTTGGCAAACTGCGCCGGAAGCTGCAATGGTGACACTGGCTGCGTTGCAATGGTTGCAACATTACTCTATGGGTTGCAATGGTGCGCTGTAGTGATGCGCGGGCCGGCCCAAACCCGGCGGGCCCCGCGGACCCCCGCGGGGGGCGGGCGGACGGGTTCATGATTTTTAAGTAATTATCACCCCGCGGGCGGGGCGGGCTGACCCCGCTGCACATGCAAAAAATAAAACAAAGAAATCACATGCTCTTTTTGTTTTTATTACCCTCTCAGTGGTGGTCCTCAGACCACCCGTTGAAAACCCCTGAAATAAACGAAAATATGAGCCTAAATTGACAGGTAATTAGTGATGACGGGCAGTTGTTTTTACTACCAGAACTTGCATTGAGAAGACGGAGAATGTTCATGGAGTGGGACACATTAGGCCTACCTACAGCCTCACTTCACCGTGGAACAGTGCCATCCTCGCCGCTTTACATTCCCACTCCTCTCCCTGCTAGCCCAAGACATTGGACTCTCGTAGAGAGGTGTTTGCGATTCTGACGTGAGTGATCACGTCAGAATCGCCAACACCTCTCTACGAGAGTCCAATGTCTTGGGCTATCTCCCTGCTTGTTGTGCATTCCAGCATCTAGTGAGCGCGCATTCAGCTCATCTGGTCCTTAAATCCTGGAGCCCTTGATTCCATTCTTTTTCTGCACAGCGCAGCCGGCCGTCGCAAAGGAGACTGGCTTGGACGCACAGCTAATAGAGTATTAAGCCGTATGGTTTCGTATGTGCGAGAGAGAGAGAGAGAGAGAGAGAGAGAGAGAGAGAGAGAGAGAGAGAGAGAGAGAGAGAGAGAAGCTGACAGCGCGTCTCAAATGTGGTCTTGTATATCGCATAATAAGGTTATCTGCACATCACCTCTGCACATCAAGAGGATACGATGGTAGAACGCGCCCCAAAAGCACTCTTGTACATCGCGTAAGATACGACGATTGAGGCTTGATGATCAAATATTTGGCATGGGCATTTAATAGCCTAGGCCTACTATTGATTGCAGCTGGGTGCGTTTCCAGCCCATCAATGCAAACTATGATAGCAAACGAAGCGCTGTTGAGTTGACTACGCATGTTTTAGTCGCTGTCTGACATGACAACAAGTTACGGGATGCAAGTTATATAACCTTTTTTGTATATATTGTAATATTGTAATATCAATAGCCTCGGTGGACATGGGGGGGGGAGAGAGACAGAGAGAGCGCTGACAGAGAGACAGAGAGAGCGCTGTGGTGTTTTTTTTTTTTTTTTACCTGTGTTGTAAGTTATTTCACATTGCTGAGTGACTGTGTGATCTACAAGAAGTTGTAGAACAGGGACAATCTGTCGCGAGGAAAATAAGTCCATGCAGTATACTATAAGGAAGTCCAATGTTCTCTTCAGACGTTCATATTTTTGCTAGTGTAGGCTATATAAGCTGGTCTGAGTCTGATTAAATGAATGAAGGAGGATGCGGCATTCGTGCATGCGGTCCATAGTTTGTTTTATCATTTTCGATCTATCACCGACAGCCGCCTTTTATTTATTTTCCATGCGTCTTAGAAAGACATAGCTATTTAGAGCCAAGACTGTCGATTTTACTGTCATTACAGAACCATTCTGAACAACATGCTTGTTTCTTCAGCCCATGACAAATATCATTTATAAAGCTGCTATAGTATTTTAAAGCTTGGGGTACTCACAAGAACAAATCATTATATATTTTTTTTTAATTGCGGGCTGCGGGCTGGGGCGGGCCGTTGATTTAAATTTTGCGGGGCGGGCTGCTGCGGACGGGTTGGCAGAATTGGCGCCGCGGACTGGGGCGGGTTGTGAAAAAAAGCCGGCCCGCGCATCACTAGTGCGCTGCAATGGTGACGCTAAGCTGCACCGGAAGCTGCAATGATTACGCTGGGAAAACGGCTGCGCTGCAATGCTGACGCTATGCTGGCTGTAGCTCCTCACAAGTAGCCTACCGTTCCGTGAGCAAGGGTCTCGGAACGCTGTTCTCCTCACATCCCTCCTCCAAACGGTCGCACGAGAAGTCGGCCCGCCGCGAAGTCGGCCCGAATCGTGTGGAGAGGTCGGGCCGCGGCTGTGGAGAGGTCGGGCCGGGGGAGTGGAGAGGTCGGCCCATGTCTGTGGAATAGTTAGTTACTTAGTGAGCTAGTGTCAGCTGTTTTAGGCCCTTGTATATCATTATCCTTATTATTGTGCACTTTTAAAGGCTACAACAGAATGTAGAAGATTAATTGTCATGTTGATCTAGTGAATGCATATGTCTTGATAATGGTTGATATGCAGTGATAATGGTGCCTATACATGTCTATTGTCATGACTTGATAATGGTTGATATGCAGTGATAATGGTGCCTATATACATGTCTAAATGACTATGGTATTTGAAAAGACATGATCATAATGAACATAAAAAAGCTTTATTGTTTTACTTTTAATGCAAACACATGCTAGATATATCCCTTGGACATGAAAAGTCCCGCAATTTGATATTGACCCACTTACTGTTGAGTGTGGAAGAATAAGGAATTGTAAACTGTTTCTTCAATAAACGACATGAAATTGTGGTGATTGTGTTATTGTGTTACTTACTGTTGAGTGTGGAAGAATAAGGAATTGTAAACTGTTTCTTCAATAAACAACATGAAATTGTGGTGATTGTGTTATTGTGTTACTTACTGTTGAGTGTGGAAGAATAAGGAATTGTAAACTGTTTCTTCAATAAACAACATGAAATTGTGGTGATTGTGTTATTGTGTTACTTACTGTTGAGTGTGGAAGAATAAGGAATTGTAAACTGTTTCTTCAATAAACAACATGAAATTGTGGTGATTGTGTTATTGTGTTACTTACTGTTGAGTGTGGAAGAATAAGGAATTGTAAACTGTTTCTCGTTGTCTGGAGGAATGTGTAGAAGCTTGTAAGTGCACAATCATATTCCACATTAAACACAAAATGTGCTTTAAAAAGTTCATCAAATTTTTAAGAGGAGAAAGCACAACAACAAAATCACACAGCTTTTTTTGGGGGGGGGGCGCAGGCATGTTTCAATGAATCTACACAGAAAGAAGAAACTAGTGCGATTAGAATTATATCAGGGTGAAAAAGTATAATGTAAGCGTTCACTGTTTATATAGTCTTTACAGAATAAACTTATATTTTCAATGCCAAACGACCACCAGACCACAGACTCAGGGAGTTCAGGCATGTGTCAACCTTTTGTATCCTAAAGCATAGAATGTATCCTTTTAGCCACATTACTGCAATCTGAAGCATAGATTTACATGAATTACTTCAATAACTTTAAAGTAAAATTAACTCCAGACAACTCTGACATGATCAACTCTATGAAATAACTCCAACACTGAAGCCAATTTAACTCTAAAGGTGTTTAAAATACACTTTGGGAGTTGAAATCAACTCTGAAATATGTAATCCTGAAATTTTAACTCTCCAATTTTTGCTGTGTACTGTTTCCCACAATTGGGAAATGAAAATTACGTAATTCAGATGTTTAAGTATAATGTAACATTATACTTGGGAGCTCAAAGTGTATAAAAGTGATTATTACATTATTCTTGTCTAAAGTTCCGTTTCCTTTCCTCAACCCTAGTCCTGCTGCAGTTTGGAAGAACACATCCACAATGTTTCAAACTGTTTTAAATATGTGTTATTGTCTAATTAGGCTACTTTAACTCTGGTAAAGAGTAAAACATTTAATTATTCAACTCTAGTTGAGAGTAAACCAGTATTATTGACATGCATATGTCTTGATAATGGTTGATATGCAGTGATAATGGTGCCTATACATGTCTATTGTCATGACTTTATAATGGTTGATATGCAGTGATAATGGTGGCTATGCATGGCTATGATATGCAGTGATAAAGGTGCCTATGCATGTCTAATGGGCCGACCTCTCCACACCCCCTGGGCGACTTCTCCACACCACCTAGCCGACTTCTCCACACCACCTAGCCGACTTCTCCACACCACCTAGCCGACTTCTCCACACCACCTAGCCGAGATCTCCACAGTTTTGCTCGGTCCGAGTTCGCGGCGGCCCGAGATCTCCTGTCCCCCATTTAAACAATACCACTGGCTAAACAATACTACTATATATTTTATTCAACAATAAACACTACTGTTATTTTTCTCACTGTCTGTCTAGACATTACTTTCCATATACATTCACATTTTCTTTTCTTTTGTTCATAGAACAGTCCAGTTACTTTCAATATCAAAGAAAATACAATAAACAGTGACTTCGGGTGGTCATTCGGTTCTTCAACACATTACAAATAAACTCCATTTCAACTCTGTATCACTCTTTGTCATTACTCCTTTAAATGCGTTTTGGACCGTTTTGGACCAATAGGCTACTGCCTTATATGATTTTCAACTATTGAGTGGAAAAAACATTCCTTTGGCTTTTTTGACTGTGTTATTACCCACTTTGAATCAAATCTATATAGTTTAAGCATGTTTGGCCAGCAGTTATGAGAAAGGGTGTCAGCACACTGTCTTTACATCTAGAGCACTAGTTCATTACGCAGAATGAACTGGTGTGTAAGTGAAGACAAGACAAATCCAGGACATTTTCTAATGTCATCATTACTAAGACACATCAGGAAATGATTAGGTGGCCGACAGTACATTATGCATAGTTTCCACCACCACATCTCATTTGCATCATGTGATAAAAAAATGGTAGTGAATGTTGTGGGATGTTTTAAGATGTCTGTCCCATTGTTAATGGACAGGTGATACTGGGTTACAGGGACGGATGTAACCTTTCCCTATTGAGAGGGCAGGAGAAAATGCTATGGGTGCGGCTTCATCGCCCATGACGCTTCGTGCCATGGCGATGAAGCCGCACCCATAGCATTTTCTGTTACAATGTTTTCTGTTTTCAATGATGAAATGCTGTTGGTTTAGTGGTGGCACAACTGCAGTTAGTAGCAGTTGTAGTGTTTCAACTCATTTTAAATATAGGCACTTAAATTTAAAATGTCTTCAGTTGTTTTGCATGCCATCATTTTTGGTGGGGCAGTGAGGGCATTTAGGGGGGCATTGCCCCCCCATGGCTATGCCTAGATGGGTTAGGGTGTGTAGCCATATTGCTGAATGGCCAACTAATTTGAATGGCCAACCGATTTGCACATGTTCCTATACGTATGATAAGTACAGTAAATCTAGAGTAGTCTTATAGGTGTCACCATATTACTGCAGCTGGAATTAAACCATATACAGTATATGACATAAGCTAGATAGATAGTCCTATTTAATAGCAGTGTGTTGTTTATAGTTTGTGACAAGATATCCTATACCAATTATATATCCTAATACACTCTATTATAACAAGCAAAACATGAAGTTGAAGTAATAAATGGATCCAAACAAATTGTGAACACAGGGTATTTTTACAACTTGTAAATGTATGTTGTCTGGGACCAACACACCATGCTAGTTCATGATTGTGTAGCACCCAGCCATGAGCCAGCGACAACAGCCCCGCCAATCGGGCTCAGCCCTATTGGCGCGACTTGTTGTGCGTTGGACTGGCGAGTGGGAGTCCCGGGTTCGATCCCCGCTTCTGCGTAATACTACAATCTGGCGTAGTCGGCAGGATTTGGAGTGCGGGTGTTATCCCAAATATACCCGTATACGTCCTTGCGGGTCCACATGAGGGACATCACGTACGGGGGTCCGTGGTGTGAAGTGTGAAGCGCGAGGACACGCTCCAAAAAGATCAAGGGGGTGAATGTAGCACCCAGCCATGAGCCAGCGACAACAGCCCCGCCAATCGGGCTCAGCCCTATTGGCGCGACTTGTTGTGCGTTGGACTGGCGAGTGGGAGTCCCGGGTTCGATCCCCGCTTCTGCGTAATACTACAATCGCATTACACACATGAAACACTGGCAAATGTACCTTTATTTTACTTTACAGGTGTTACAAAACAAAAGGCTACCATATGGGTCCTCTGTGCATATTTTGTGCAAAGTGTCATCTTTATTTTTTTATTACACCAATAACTCCTGTAGTGTGTTATTGTCAAAGCTCTGTGCCCATTGAATTTACTCCAGTTCATACATGTATCATTAGGTTTAGTTACATCAAATATGAAGCTTAAAGTGCAATCTCAAATGTCTATATTTTTGCATAGAGAATGACATGGGGGAGGAGAGAGGGGTGGGGCACATGCAGCAGTTTGTTACTTTCTGATTGGTTGAGAGGTTGTTCTATTGTTCTCTCCTTTGGCCAATCAATCCCAAGCAGTTAGTGGTGACAACTCAAGCTCTCTAGTATAAGAAGAGATTGTAGTTGGAATTTCTCCACATCATCTCCAGGATATCAATCTGACCACATCTGACTGTGGTCTTCAGACTTCAGGTGAAGATGAACTCTCTCAACCACACCATGGACAATTCTGCTCAACAGGATGATCATCAAGACCTCTGTAAGTTATAACTGTTTTTAAATTCATATACAGCATGTCAGTGGCAACCAATACATGTCTTAAGTTAATTACTGTTTTTGTTTTAATTAGCACAAACTAAGACAATCTGTTCTTTATCTCTTTCTAAAATGCACAAAATGTTATTGCAAGTAATTAATACATTGTAATATTTTCATCCATGTAGAGACCAGCATCATCATGTGCAAGGTTTTATAACAATTTGGCTATTCTTAGCCTAGAATCTTGATCATAGAAAATGTATGATGAAAGGGAGACAGTAACTGCATGCATACTATTCATGCCATGAGGGAGGGCGAATACCGAATTCTATGAGATATGTTGAATGGCTGGTGAACTGTTGAGTGTGTGTGTTGACTTATAGATATATGACATATCTAACATATCTATAACAACATTTTTCTTTCCAATTCAGTGCTGCATCATCAGACTGACTTCTCTGTTGTACCAGAGGTGAATGAACAAAGACGTTTGGCCAAACAAAAAGACCACTGCTGTGATCAATGTGGAAAACGCTTCCCTACAATGTCCAGACTTAAAACACACCAGAGAATTCACACAGGAGAGAAACCTTATGGGTGTGATCAGTGTGGACAACGCTTCTCTCAAATGGGACACCTTAAACAACACCAAAGAATTCACACAGGTGAGAAATCTTATGGGTGTGATCAATGTGGACAACACTTCTCTCAAATGGGACACCTTAAAATACACAGAAGAATTCACACAGGAGAGAAACCCTATGGATGTGACCAGTGTGGACAACACTTCTCTGACTCTGCTAAGCTTAAAAGGCACCAGAAAATTCACACAGGAGAGAAACCCTATGGATGTGACCAGTGTGGACAACACTTCTCTGACTCTGCCAAGCTTAAAAGGCACCTGAAAATCCACACAGGAGAGAAATCCTATGGATGTGACCAGTGTGGGCAACACTTCTCTGACTCTTCCAAGCTTAAAAGGCACCAGAAAATTCACACAGGAGAGAAACCCTATGGATGTGACCAGTGTGGACAACACTTCTCTGAAATGGGACACCTTAAACAACACCAAAGAATTCACACAGGTGAGAAACCCTATGGGTGTGATCAATGTGGACAACACTTCTCTCGAATTGGACATCTTAAACAACACCAAAGAATTCACACAGGAGAGAAACCCTATGGGTGTGATCACTGTGGACAACACTTCTCTGACTCTTCCAGCCTTAAAAGACACCAGAGAATTCACACAGGAGAGAGGCCCTATGGATGTAACCATTGTGGACGACACTTCTCTCAAATGTCAACCCTCAAAACACACCAGAGAGTTCATACCGGAGAGAAAGCTTATGGATGTGACCACTGTGGACAACACTTCTCTAGCTTGTCCAGCCTTAAAACACACCAGAGAATCCACACAGGAGAGAAACCCTATGGATGTGACCAGTGTGGACAACACTTCTCTCAAATGAGCAGCCTTAAAAGACACCAGAAACTTCACACTGGATAGAAAGCACATGGATCACTGCGAACAACACTTCTCTCAGCCTTTTAGTGACAAAAGCTTCTTTAGAACAGGTGCATCAGAAAATACATATACCATGAAGTGCAGCATATCGATCCATCTATTAAAGAGTCTAAGCTGTTTTGAACACAAGACATATATATATATATATATATATATATATATATATATATATATATATATATATATATATATATATATATATATATATATATATATATATATATATGAGAATGTTGATTGCTGACTGGGCGACGTTAGCTTTAACTGTCTTTTACTGATTTGTGTAGTACATTTTTATTTGCAGATACAATTGTTCTCACTGTCTGAGCTTCTCAAACCTACAGTATTCTTTGTTTTCCAATATAACCAGTAGATTTTTTATTGTGTGTGTTTTTTCATAAATGATAGAGATAGAAAGATGTTAAATGATGGAGACAACAGAACATAGGTAGCCTCTTCACTGTGTCTTCTGTATGTTTTTATTCAAGGTGCACAATAAATTTCCTGACTGCTGTAATGTTGTTTTTGTTCATATTTACCCAGAATATTAATACTACTTCATGTTGTATTTTATTCTGCAATAAACAATACTGTTATTTCCCCTGCTGTCAATCTAGAGAGAGAGGGAGAGAGAGAGATAGAACCAATAACATTTTTATTAAATTAAAAGAACTGCAACTCAAAGATGTAATTACATTTAAACCATTAAAAACATATAAAGCACAACATTGGGCAAACTATGTATGTTTAATCTGCCTTTAGTAGGGGTCAATGCAAAATACCACTGTGTTTCTGTGAAAGGGGTTATCCTGTTATGTTGCATGGTCAAAAACACATTAGGAACCTCTGGGGAATGTCTGTCCCATTGTTAATGGCAGGTGAGAATGGGTTAGGCCAGGTGTGTAACCCTGCTGGATGGATGGGACAACCAGTTTGCATGAGGTCCTTTTGTATGATAAGTTGAGTGCTTATAGCCGATACTCCTGCCGTATCGTGTTCAACATATTGCTGAATGGCCAACTGATTTGAATGGCCATTCGATTTGCACATGCTCCTATTAGTATGATAAGTAGAGTGCATGTAGAGTAGTCCTATAGTATTGTGTGGATGGAGTGGAATATTTACATAGTATAGGGAATCGTTTGACCAGGACATAATTAAACTAATGCACTGAATGTGTGGAAAAAATACATCCACACAACATCTTACATTCCAGCATATGTAGGATAAGGCAAAGCCACCCCCTATTTTTCGTGTTTATTTCTTTTGATTATTTCTCTATAACCCATTCTAATAATCCTACACAAGTTCATAATGGGAATACAAGTTAAAATAGTTAAAACACAATAGTTAAAAGGATAAAAGTTCATGCATATATGTATTTTGTTTTTGTCATTGTTTTATATAATGGTTTATACTCAAATAGTAGATTTATTTTTTTGCCTGCTTGAAAATGTAGACCACTCGAAGGCAATACACTCCAGTGAGAAGTGGGTTGCTACCAGTCAGTCAACGGGAAGTCAGTGCATTCCCGTTGAGTGAGGGCTGGGCAGAGCATCATTGTGTGAGTAAATTTATGTTTTGCAGGTGAGATATCAAAGTGGGTTCATACAGACATATGAAACAGTATATTGGATTATATGGGCGTATGATTGGAGTAGGAAAGATGGCCATATGCGACCACAATATGATGATATGTACTGCATGTGCTGCTTGGTATTCTGGTTAGCTCAGCTAATGCTAATTAGAGGTCAGGCTGCAGTAGGCCCTAAAGCAGTTACTGTACGTGTGCGTCTGTTATGAATATAATATTCTCAACTCACTGCGATGGTAATATGCCATATTAGAGAAATAGTACTATTTGAAAGACTGTAATTTTGTCACATAAACCAAATTAGTGATATGATTTATGTTTATGGATTATGCATTTGTCCAGTCATGTCCAGTCAGTCAGTCAGCGGGAAGTCTGTTTATTCCCGTTGAGTGAGGGCTGGGCAGAGCATTTCGTCACATTGTGTGTGTAAATTTATGTTTTGCAGAACTATCCAGTAAAACACTCAAACCCAACCACACTGATGTGCACTCAAACTTCATTGAAGTGTGTGACAAAAATTGGTGGCAGTGGTGGGATCATGATGACTATTTTAACTCTCACAAGTTACACCTGTTTAACCAACCTAGCTGGGGACCACCTGGAACCCTCTCAGGGACCACTGGTGCTCCCCGGACCACCTGTTGAAAACCCCTGCTGTACATGCTTGCCCCTTTCCCTTTTTCCTCTTAGTTTTTGTACTTACCTACACTTTCATTTGACTGTGCAATCTGTTAATACCATTTACAATTCAAATCCAATCAAAAATCTGAACTTGAACACCTCAGATCAAATGCTTGGCAGTGCAATGTGGTAATAAAATACATTTTAAGGTGATTCCTCTAGTGGGTCTTAAAAGAATTGTCCTTTATGCTGTGTTTCTTGAATGTTTTTATTATTATTATCAACCCATTGAGCCTGACCTAAGTCTTATGGGAGAAAAAAGTCAAATATGTATATAGCTGCATGAAATTTGGAAATACTCTACAGAACTCGAAAATGGATTCCCAGCCTCAAGTTCAAATGAAGTGAAAAGAAGAGTTACATAGTGAGGGCTAGAACTCTAGAACTTCTTCGATAACAGTAGAACTTTGGTTAGCATGTAAGGAAGGTCAGTTGTCCAGTCATGTTTTTATCATTTCCAAAATCAAACCAATTCTCACTTCCCAAGACCTAAAACAAATTATTCATGTTTCCAACTCTTCATGTTTCTCTGGACTCTACTGTCTACACACCACCCTCAGCTCCTCAGTTCACAAACTGCATTTATAGTACAAGTGAAATTAGAATATAGAGCTAGGATTCTCACTAACATTTATAGTACAAGTGAATTTAGAACACAGAGCTAGGATTCTCACTAACATTTATAGTACAAGTGCATTTAGAACACAGAGCTAGGATTCTCACTAACATTTATAGTACAAGTGCATTTAGAACACAGAGCTAGGATTCTCACTAACATTTATAGTACAAGTGCATTTAGAACACAGAGCGAGGATTCTCACTAACATTTATAGTACAAGTGCAATTAGGACACAGAGCTAGGATCCTCACTAACATTTATAGTGCATGTAAACAATACTACTGGCTAAACAATACTACTATATATTTGATTCAGCAATCAACACTACTGTTATTTTTTCTCACTGTCTTCTAGACATATTACTTTCCATATACACTCACATTTTCTTTTCTTTTGTTCATAGAACAGTCCAGTTACTTCCAATATCAAAAGAAAATACAATAAACAGTGACTTCGGGTGGTCATTCGGTTCTTCAACACATCACAAATAAACTCCATTTCAACTCTGTATCACTCTTTGTCATTACTCCTTTAAATCCGTTTTGGACCAATAGGGTACTGCCTTTTAAGGTGCATTTTACATTGGAGCCTTTTAAGGTGCATTAAGGTTCCTTTGGTTCCATTTTACACTCAAGATATGCATTGCATTACATTTACAAGAACTCTACCCAATTATAGAAAGTATAGAGTCACTGTTATTTTCACTGTCACCTCTCCTTTTAGGCTACTTTATTATTTGGCATTTTGTAGTTTGAAAAATAAACCTGGCTGAGTGTGACTGTGTTATTACCCACTTTGAATCAAATCTAGTTTAAGCATGTTTGGCCAGCAGTTATGAGAAAGGGTGTCAGCACACTGTCTTTACATCTAGAGCAGTAGTTCATTACGCAGAATGAACTGGTGTGTAAGTGAAGACAAGACAAGTCCAGGACATTTTCTAATGTCATCATTACTAAGACACATCAGGAAATGATTAGGTGGCCTACAGTACATTATGCATAGTTCCCACCAACCACATCTCATTTGCATCATGTGATAAAAAAATGGTTGTGAATGTGGGATGTTTTAAGATGTCTGTCCCATTGTTAATGGACAGGTGATACTGGGTTACAGGGACGGATGTAACCTTTCCCAATTGGGGGGGCAGGAGAAAATGCTATAGGTGCGGCTTCATCGCCCGTGCCGTTTCGCGCCACGGCGATGAAGCCGCACTCATAGCATTTTCTGTTACAGGACTTTTATTAGGCAAGTAAAACATCAATAATAACATCAGTTGTTGATGAAGTTGCAACAGACACGCAGCATGCATAAAGCTAAAGCTCTGACTCAGAGAGTTTTCTGTTTTTAATGATGAAATGCTGTTCGTTTAGTGGTGGCACAACTGCAGTTAGTAACAGTTGTAGTGTTTCAGATTGTATGGAATTGTATCACCTTTTAACATACAGTACCTGGTCCTCACTATGTTCATGCTACAATGCTACAATTCTTTCTACTCTTTACCCCTTATATATCCTAATGCACTCTATTAAAACAAGCAAAACATGAAGTTGAAGTAATAAATGGATCCAAACAAATTGTGAACACAGGGTATTTATACAACTTGTAAATATATATTGTCTGGGACCAACACACCATGGTAGTTCATGATTGCATTACACACATGAAACACTGACAAATGTACCTTTATTTGGCTTTAAAGTTGTTACAAAACAAAAGGCTTCCATATGGGTCCTCTGTGTATATTTTGTGCAAAGTGTCATTTTTTTTGTTTGTTTTTTTATTATTTTTTTTAATTATTATTATTACACCAATAACTCCTGTATTATGTTATTGTCAAAGCTTCATGCCCATCCATGCTTTGAATTTACTCAAGTTCATACATCAATGTATCATTAAGTTTAGTTACATCAAATATGAAGCTTAAATGCAATCTCACATCTCTATATTTTTGCATAGAGCATGACCTGGGGGAGGAGAGAGGGGTGGGGCACATGCAGCAGTCTGTTACTTTCTGATTGGTTGAGAGGTTGTTCTATTGAGATGATGTGGAGAAATTCCAACTACAATCTCTTCTTATACTAGAGAGCTTGAGTTGTCACCACTAACTGCTTGGGATTGATTGGCCAAAGGAGAGTTTGGCCAATCAATCCCAAGCAGTTAGTGGTGACAACTCAAGCTCTCTAGTATAAGAAGAGATTGTAGTTGGAATTTCTCCACATCATCTCCAAGATATCAATCATTTCTGAACACATCTGACAGTGGTCTTCAGACTTCAGGTGAAGATGAACTCTCTCAACCACACCATGGACAATTCTGCTCAACAGGATGATCATCAAGACCTCTGTAATTCTGTGTGCCTGCCAGTATGGCAGAAGCACACAGGTTGTGATTCGTCAACTTAATCCATAATCAGACATATTTATATCCAAAATTTTGACCGCTATGGCCGGCCGCACCGTTTGCACAATCCCCGCAATATATACATCGAAACGTGCGGCTCGGCCGGGAAAGATGTGCTTGTGCTTTTCTTTCCGATACGCGTTACCGTGCCAACGTAATTCGCAATAAACGACGCAAAAAATCCCCATTCGAAATGAATGGGGGCACACCGAAAAAATCAGAAAAAGAAGCGCTTATTTGGAGCCACATTACTCTGGCACACTGTGGCGTAGAAACACGATTTTAACTTTAAACAGCAGGCGCGGCTGTCGACTTCGTCACGGTTCAGACGGTATTCGAATATGCTGCACGGTTTGTCCGCTATCGCAGTTCAAAGTGTGCATGGTTCGAGAATTTAGCGGAGCTTAGAGGCTCGCACGACCAGTGAGCGAGTGAAACAGAGTGCGAGATGCAGTGTCTCGAGGTTCCGGTCATGACCGAACAAATCGTCCTCACGGCCACAATATTTGCTTTACACGCGTGGTTTTCGGACATTTTGTAGACAAACTTCTCGCCTTTCACCCAATGTGACCACCAAAGCCCAGTCAGGTACAGAACCGGTGCTACGGGCCTCAGAGCGAGATGATGTAACCTCCCGTCTCCATATTAATTACATTGTAATGTGCTGCATTTTGGCGTTTGACGTTTCTTTTTAAACGCAAATTCTTAAATCGCTCTCACGACCACGTCTTTTATCGTACCAATACCACGATCGCACACAACATAGCTTGCGAAGTCGTAACGCCCACATCGAAAAAAGTAAACTCTTACGAGTTTTAATTTTCGCGTGAGAGGCCTTCGTTCCAAGAGAGTGCTACCCATGGACTCCCTGTTTAAACTAATGGACAATAGTATCTGTACTGACGCACTGAACACAGGTGTAACAGATTAGGCCCTAATTAGATGGCTGCCACTAGCCACACGCGCGCAGAGACACGCACACACATGCTCTCCTCTCCAGTCTATGCTTTGCTGCATAGTGTACTTGCTCATGGAGTTCTCCATATTTGGGCTTTGAGTGTGTGACGCACACACACACACACACGCGCGCGCATGCACACACACGCGAGAGTGTGTGTGTGTGCATGCGCACACACACACACTCTCGCGCGCGCGCACACGCATGCACACACACAGTCCGGGTCCTCTCTGAGGTCACCTGATGGGCCACAACTAGTTATTCATGCATGCAGCCACACACGCACACACACATACACACACACACACACACACGCAAGCACACATGCACACTCACGCACACACACATTGGCAAGTCAGTTGGCAAAACATCCTCTCTCTCCTGTATTAAGCTTATGTCGCGCGCCCTGACACCCTCTCTCTCTTGTATTAAGCCTATGTCGCTCGCCCTGACACCCTCTCTCTCCAGTATTAAGCCCATGTCGGTCGCCCTGACACCCTCTCTCTCCTATATTAAGCCTATGTCGCTCGCCCTGACACCCTCTCTCTCCTATACTAAGCCTATGTCGCTCGCCCTGACACCCTCTCTCTCCTATACTAAGCCTATGCCGATCACCTCATCAGCCTCTCTCTCCTGTATTAAGCCTATGTCGCTCGCCCTGACACCCTCTCTCTCCTATATCAAGCCTATGTCACTCGCCCCAACACCCTCTCTCCTATATTAAGCCTATGTTGATCGCCCCAACAGCCTCTCTCTCCTGTATTAAGCCTCTGCATTAATTGGCATAACTTAGGATTATTAACTACATTTAGCATTAGCTTAACTTAGCATTATTAGCATTACTTAGCATTATTAGCATTTTCACAATAGTTAGCATTATTAGCATTATTAACAA
Organism: Benthosema pterotum; assembly: GCA_039105355.1. Lineage (NCBI taxonomy): Eukaryota > Metazoa > Chordata > Actinopteri > Myctophiformes > Myctophidae > Benthosema > Benthosema pterotum. The sequence continues at coordinate 50,204,761 of CM076972.1, read as the reverse complement.
TGCTTAGCATTACCATGACTTAGCTTTATTGGCATTACTTAGCATTATTAGCATTTCACAATACTTAGCATTACTTAGCATTATTAACAATGCTTAGCCTTAGCATTACTTAGGACTCTCACATGGAAACCCCCCATTTACAATATTTTGAAATATGTAATGCTTATTTACCTGGCAAGCATGTTAGCATGCAGGTAGTATGTTAGCATAGCTTTAGCATGTTAGCATGCTACTACGTTAGCATAGCATGTTAGCATGCCAACTCCCGCGAAAGTTTGCACAGACTTGGCGAGTGGCAGGCACACAGTAAAATTTCTTAGAAATTTTGTTTCTAGTTTATAACTGTTTTTAAATTCATATACAGCATGTCAATGGCAGCCAATACATTTCTTAAGTTAATTACTGTTTTTGTTTTAATTAGCACAAACTAAGACAATCTGTTCTTTATCGCTTTCTAAAATGCACAACATGTTATTGCAAGTAATCAATACATTGTAACATTTTCATCCATGTAGAGACCAGCATCATCATGTGCAAGGTTTTATAACAATTTGGCTATTCTTAGCCTAGAATCTTGATCATACAAAATGTATGATGAATGGTAAAGGGAGACAGTAACTGCATGCATACTATTCATGCCATGAGGGAGGGCGGATACAGATTTCTATGAGAAATGTTGAATGGCTGGTGAGTGCATGTGTTGACTTATAGATATATGACATATCTAACATATGTATTTCTCTTTCCAATTCAGTGCTGCATCATCAGACTGACTTCCCTGTTCTACCAGAGGTGAATGAACAAAGAAGTTTGGCTAAACAAAAAGACCACTGCTGTGATCAGTGTGGAAAACGCTTCCCTACAATGTCCAGACTTAAAACACACCAGAGAATTCACACAGGAGAGAAACCCTATGGGTGTGATCAATGTGGACAACACTTCTCTCAAATGGGACACCTTAAACAACACCAAAGAATTCACACAGGTGAGAAACCCTATGGGTGTGATCAATGTGGACAATGCTTCTCTCAAATGGAATCCCTTAAAAAACACCAAAGAATTCACACAGGAGAGAAACCTTATGGGTGTGATCAATGTGGACAACGCTTCTCTCAAGTGGACCACCTTAAAATACACCAAAGAATTCACACAGGAGAGAAACCCTATGGGTGTGATCAATGTGGACAACACTTCTCTGACTCTTCCAGCCTTAAAAAACACCAGAGAATTCACACAGGAGAGAAACCCTATGGATGTGATCACTGTGGACAACACTTCTCTGAATCTTCCAGCCTTAAAAAACACCAGAGAATTCACACAGGTGAGAAACCCTATCGGTGTGATCACTGTGGACAACACTTCTCTGACTCTTCCAGCCTTAAAAAACACCAGAGAATTCACACAGGAGAGAAACCCTATGGGTGTGATCACTGTGGACAACACTTCTCTCGAATTGGACATCTTAAACAACACCAAAGAATTCACACAGGTGAGAAACCCTATGGGTGTGATCACTGTGGACAACACTTCTCTGACTCTTCCAGCCTTAAAAAACACAAGAGAATTCACACAGGAGAGAAACCCTATGGATGTAACCATTGTGGACGACACTTCTCTCAAATGTCAAACCTCAAAACACACCAGAGAGTTCATACTGGTGAGAAAGCTTATGGATGTGACCAATGTGGACAACACTTCTCTAGCTTGTTCAGTCTTAAAAGACACAAGAGAATTCACACAGGAGAGAAACCCTATGGATGTGACCAGTGTGGACAACACTTCTCTCGAATAAGCAGCCTTAAAAAACACCAGAAACTTCACAGTGGATAGAAAGCACATGGATCACTGCGAACAACACTGCGACAAAAGCTTCTTTGGAACAGGTGCATCAGAAAATACATATACCATGAAGTGTAGCATACCGATCCAGATATTTTTCAAGCAACCATCTATTAAAGAGTCTAAGCTGTTTTGAACACAAGAGATATGAGAATGTTGAGTCTAGATCAAACGTTGATTGGCTGACTGGGCGATGTTAGCTTTAACTGTCTTTTACTGATTTGTGTAGTACATTTTTATTTGCAGATACAATTGTTCTCACTGTCTGAGCTTCTCAAACCTACAGTATTCTTTGTTTTCCAATATAACCAGTAGATTTTTTTATTGTGTCTTTTTTTTCATAAATGATAGAGATAGAAAGATGTTAAATGATGGAGACAACAGACCATAGGTAACCTCTTCATTTTGTATGTTTTTATTCAAGGTGCACAACAAAATTCCTGACTGCTGTAATGTTGTTTTTGTTCATATTTACCCAGAATATTAATACTACTTTATGTTGTATTTTATTCTGCAATAAACAATACTGCTATTTCCCCTGCTGCCGATCTAGACATGTTACATTCCGTATACAGTACATTCAATTTACTTTTCTTCAACAGCCCAGTTATATCCAATATCAAAACAAAATACAAACTCCATTACAATTCTTTATCACTCTTTATCACTCCCATCTGCATTACTCCTTTAAATCCTTTTGGACCAATACTGTAAACTTGCCTTTTAAGCCACATTTTATTTTAAAGTGCTCGAAAGCATCAGAACTCAATACAAAACAGATTCAATACATGTACTAAATCACCCTGTTCACATTGTAGGTATCAAAACATTTCCCCAAAAACATTGTTCACTTCATTGTTCATAAATGTACACACAAGAATAAACAGAGTCACCTTATCTCAGACAGACTACTACTATTACACCTAATGGAACATGATTTCGAAAATGAGAAACAATGATGAGCTGTCAAAGTACTAATTCTACACCTAAATGACAACACAGGGTTTAATAATAATACACATCAGGAAATGATGAAATGAAAGGTACTGTGTGGACTACATTTTGCATAGTTCCCGCTACCAAATCTCATTTGCATGTGATAAAAATAGGTGTGAATGTTGTGGAATGTTTTGAGAGATGTCTGTCCCATTGTTAATGGACAGGTGATACTGGGTCAGGCTGAGCCTGTGTAACTATTTCTGAATGGATGTGCCAACAGTTGAAGTAATTTAGTGGGATTATACAAAAGTAATTTTAGTTTTTGAGTATAGGATATGAATGTCATTTTAGATAGCTTGTTAGTAGACACAGGTTGTGAATATTGTGCATGTTTTAGGGACTTCTAAGGTGTGTGTGTGTGTGTGTGTGTGTGTGTGTGTGTGTGTGTGTGTGTGTGTGTGTGTGTGTGTGTGTGTGTGTGTGTGTGTGTGTGTGAGACTATTTTAAATACAGAGGAGAGCTGGCAGGGAATTAATTGCTCAGTGTGTAAAGAAGAACTCCTTAGATGGCAGCTTAAGAAAAAAAAAACTTTGTTTGTGCTAATGTTGCAATTAGTAGAAAGTAGAAAACATTATGGTCCTATGACCTTCGCCAGTGCTATGCTACTAATCCTGTATATATTTTAAATATATGTACAAATGCCCATGTATTCTAACTTAGTGTAAAAAGTAAGATGTATTTACATTAAAACCATTAAAAACATATAAAGCACAACATTGGGCAAATGATATTTGTTTAATCGGCCTTTAGTAGGGATCAATGCAAAATACCACTGTGTTTCTGTGAAAGGGGTTATCCTGTTATGTTGCATGGTCAAAAACACATTAGGAACCTCTTGGGAATGTCTGTCCCATTGTTAATGGCAGGTGAGAATGGGTTAGGCCAGGTGTGTAACCCTGCTGGATGGATGGGACAACCAATTTGCATGAGGTCCTTTTGTATGATAAGTTGAGTGCTTATAGCCGATACTCCTGCAGTATCGTGTTCAACATATTACTGAATGGCCAACTGATTTGCACATGCTCCTATTAGTATGATAAGTAGAGTGCATGTAGAGTAGTCCTATAGTATTGTGTGGATGGAGTGGAATATTTACATAGTATAGGGAATCGTTTGACCAGGACATAATTAAACTAATGCACTGAATGTGTGGAAAAAATACATCCACACAACATCTTACATTCCAGCATAGTGTTTTTTGTCATTTCAGAAAACACTTGTACAACAGAGGTGTCACCATATTACTGCAGCTGGATATGAACGTTATATCCCACATAAGCTAGATAGTACATGCATTTCTCCTTTAAATCCTTTTGGACCAATACTGTAAACTTGCCCTTTAAGGTGCATTTTATATTAAAGTGCTTGAAAGCATAATTAGGACTCAATGCAAAACAGACTCAATACATCACCCTGCTTGCATTCTAGGTATATAAACATTACCCCAAAAACATTGTTCACTTCATTGTGGTTGATAAATGTACACAAAATAATAAACAGAGTTAGCCATCTTATCTCAGACAGACTAAACTACTATAACACCTGATGGAACATGGCAGATGCCACATTTTCTTATTAGATTAAATGCATTACAAGAAATCTACCCAATTAGAGAAAGTATAGCAACGCCGTTACTTTCACTGTTACATCTCCTTTTTTAAATAGGCTACTTTATTATTTGGCATTTGTAGTTTGAAAAATAAATCTGACTGTGTTATTAACCACTTGGTTTAGTGGTGGCACAACTGCAGTTAGTAGCAGTTGTAGTGTTTCAACTCATTTTAAATATAGGCACTTTAATTTAAATGGCCAACCGATTTGCACATGTTCCTATTAGTATGATAAGTACAGTAAATGTAGAGTAGTCCTATAGGTGTCACCATATTACTGCAGCTGGAATTAAACCATATACAGTATATGACATAAGCTAGATAGATAGTACTATACTATACTATACTATACTATACTATACTATACTATACTATACTATACTATACTATACTATACTATACTATACTATACTATACTATACTATACTATACTATAGCAGTGTGTTGTTTATAGTTTGTGACAAGATATCCTAAAAAAACAACAACACTAATAGTCACAATTGTCAGTGATTCAGAAGGTGGTGCCACATAATATTGTAAGGTAATAGATTGTATCACTTTTCAACATATCTGGTCCTCACTATGTTCATGCTACAATGCCACAATTCTCTCTGCTCTTTACCCCTTATATATCCTAAAGGACTCTATTATAACTCCTGTAGTGTGTTATTGTCAAAGCTCCATGCCCATTCATGGTTTGAATTTACTCCAGTTCATACATCAATGTATCATTAAGTTTAGTTACATCAAATATGAAGCTTAAAATGCAATCTCAAATGTCTATATTTTTGCATGACCTGGGGGAGGAGAGAGGGGTGGAGCACATGTAGCAGTTTGTTACTTTCTGATTGGTTGAGAGGTTGTTCTATTGTTCTCTCCTTTGGCCAATCAATCCCAAGCAGTTAGTGGTGATAACTCAAGCTCTCTAGTATAAGAAGAGATTGTAGTTGGAATTTCTCCACATCATCTCCAGGATATCAATCATTTCTGAACACTGACTGTGGTCTCCAGACTTCAGGTGAAGATGAACTCTCTCAACCACACCATGGACAATTCTGCTCAACAGGATGATCATCAAGACCTCTGTAAGTTATAACTGTTTTTAAATTCATATACAGCGTGTCAGTGGCAACCAATACATTTCTTAAGTTAATTACTGTTTTTGTTTTAATTAGCACAAACTAAGACAATCTGTTCTTTATCTCTTTCTAAAATGCACAACATGTTATTGCAAGTAATCAATACATTGTAATATTTTCATCCATGTAGAGACCAGCATCATCATGTGCAAGGTTTTATAACAATTTGGCTATTCTTAGCCTAGAATCTTGATCATACAAAATGTATGATGAATGGTAAAGGGAGACAGTAACTGCATGCATACTATTCATGCCATGAGGGAGGGCGAATACAGATTTCTATGAGAAATGTTGAATGGCTGGTGAGTGCATGTGTTGACTTATAGATATATGACATATCTAACATATGTATAACAACATTTCTCTTTCCAATTCAGTGCTGCATCATCAGACTGACTTCCCTGTTCTACCAGAGGTGAATGAACAAAGAAGTTTGGCTAAACAAAAAGACCACTGCTGTGATCAGTGTGGAAAACGCTTCCCTACGATGTCCAGACTTAAAACACACCAGAGAATTCACACAGGAGAGAAACCCTATGGGTGTGATCAATGTGGACAACACTTCTCTCAAATGGGACACCTTAAACAACACCAAAGAATTCACACAGGTGAGAAACCCTATGGGTGTGATCAATGTGGACAACGCTTCTCTCAAATGGGACACCTTAAACAACACCAAAGAATTCACACAGGTGAGAAACCCTATGGGTGTGATCAATGTGGACAACACTTCTCTCAAATGGAATCCCTTAAAAAACACCAAAGAATTCACACAGGAGAGAAACCTTATGGGTGTGATCAATGTGGACAACGCTTCTCTCAAGTGGAACACCTTAAAATACACCAAAGAATTCACACAGGAGAGAAACCATATGGGTGTGATCAATGTGGACAACACTTCTCTGACTCTTCCAGCCTTAAAAAACACCAGAGAATTCACACAGGAGAGAAACCCTATGGATGTGATCACTGTGGACAACACTTCTCTGAATCTTCCAGCCTTAAAAAACACCAGAGAATTCACACAGGTGAGAAACCCTATCGGTGTGATCACTGTGGACAACACTTCTCTGACTCTTCCAGCCTTAAAAAACACCAGAGAATTCACACAGGAGAGAAACCCTATGGGTGTGATCACTGTGGACAACACTTCTCTCGAATTGGACATCTTAAACAACACCAAAGAATTCACACAGGTGAGAAACCCTATGGGTGTGATCACTGTGGACAACACTTCTCTGACTCTTCCAGCCTTAAAAAACACAAGAGAATTCACACAGGAGAGAAACCCTATGGATGTAACCATTGTGGACGACACTTCTCTCAAATGTCAAACCTCAAAACACACCAGAGAGTTCATACTGGTGAGAAAGCTTATGGATGTGACCAATGTGGACAACACTTCTCTAGCTTGTTCAGTCTTAAAAGACACAAGAGAATTCACACAGGAGAGAAACCCTATGGATGTGACCAGTGTGGACAACACTTCTCTCGAATAAGCAGCCTTAAAAAACACCAGAAACTTCACAGTGGATAGAAAGCACATGGATCACTGCGAACAACACTGCGACAAAAGCTTCTTTGGAACAGGTGCATCAGAAAATACATATACCATGAAGTGTAGCATACCGATCCAGATATTTTTCAAGCAACCATCTATTAAAGAGTCTAAGCTGTTTTGAACACAAGAGATATGAGAATGTTGAGTCTAGATCAAACGTTGATTGGCTGACTGGGCGATGTTAGCTTTAACTGTCTTTTACTGATTTGTGTAGTACATTTTTATTTGCAGATACAATTGTTCTCACTGTCTGAGCTTCTCAAACCTACAGTATTCTTTGTTTTCCAATATAACCAGTAGATTTTTTTATTGTGTCTTTTTTTTCATAAATGATAGAGATAGAAAGATGTTAAATGATGGAGACAACAGACCATAGGTAACCTCTTCATTTTGTATGTTGCACAACAAAATTCCTGACTGCTGTAATGTTGTTTTTGTTCATATTTACCCAGAATATTAATACTACTTTATGTTGTATTTTATTCTGCAATAAACAATACTGCTATTTCCCCTGCTGCCGATCTAGACATGTTACATTCCATATACAGTACATTCAATTTACTTTTCTTCAACAGCCCAGTTATATCCAATATCAAAACAAAATACAAACTCCATTACAATTCTTTATCACTCCCATCTGCATTACTCCTTTAAATCCTTTTGGACCAATACTGTAAACTTGCCTTTTAAGGCACATTTTATTTTAAAGTGCTCGAAAGCATCAGTACTCAATACAAAACAGACTCAATACATGTACTAAATCACCCTGTTTACATTTCCCCAAAAAACATTGTTCACTTCATTGTTCATAAATGTACACACAAGAATAAACAGAGTCAGTCACCTTATCTCAGACAGACTACTACTATTACACCTAATGGAACATGATTTCGAAAATGAGAAACAATGATGAGCTGTCAAAGTACTAATTCTACACCTAAATGACAACACAGCGTTTAATAATAATACACATCCGGAAATGATGAAATGATAGGTACTGTGTGGACTACATTTTGCATAGTTCTCGCTACCAAACCTCATTTGCATGTGATAAAAATAGGTGTTAATGTTGTGGAATGTTTTGAGAGATGTCTGTCCCATTGTTAATGGACAGGTGATACTGGGTCAGGCTGAGCCTGTGTAACTGTTTCTGAATGGATGTGCCAACAGTTGAAGTAATTCAGTGGGATTATACAAAAGTTTTAGTTTTTGAGTATAGGATATGAATGTCATTTTAGATAGCTTGTTAGTAGACACAGGTTGTGAATATTGTGCATGTTTTAGGGACTTCTAAGGTGTGTGTGTGTGTGTGTGTGTGTGTGTGTGTGTGTGTGTGTGTGTGTGTGTGTGTGTGTGTGTGTGTGTGTGTGTGTGTGTGTGTGTGTGTGTGTGTGTGTGTGCGTGTGTTTCTGTGAAAATGTTGCATGGTCAAAAACACATTAGGAACCGCTGGGGAATGTCTGTCCCATTGTTAATGGCAGGTGAGAATGGGTTAGGCCAGGTGTGTAACCCTGCTGGATAGATGAGACAACCAATTTGCATGAGGTCCTTTTGTATGATAAGTTGAGTGCTTATAGCCGATACTCCTGCAGTATCGTGTTCAACATATTGCTGAATAGCCAACTGATTTGAATTGCCAATCGATTTGCACATGCTCCTATTAGTATGATAAGTAGAGTGCATGTAGAGTAGTCCTATAGTATTGTGTGGATGGAGTGGAATATTTATATAGTATAGGGAATCGTTTGACCAGGACATAATTAAACTAATGCACTGAATGTGTGGAAAAAATACATCCACACAACATCTTACATTCCAGCATAGTGAAGTGTTTTTTGTCATTTCAGAAAACACTTGTACAACAGAGGTGTCACCATATTACTGCAGCTGGATATGAACGTTATATCCCACATAAGCTAGATAGTACATGCATTTCTCCTTTAAATCCTTTTAGACCAATACTGTAAACTTGCCTTTTAAGGTGCATTTTATATTAAAGTGCTTGAAAGCATCATCAAAACTCAATACAAACAGACTCAATACATCACCCTGCTTACATTCTAGGTATATAAACATTCCCCAAAATCATTGTTCACTTCATTGTGGTTGATAAATGTACACAAAATAATAAACAGAGTTAGCCATCTTATCTCAGACAGACACTAAACTACTTTAACACCTGATGGAACATGACGGATGCCACATTTTCTTATTAGATTCAATGCATTACAAGAAATCTACCCAATTAGAGAAAGTATAGCATCGCCGTTACTTTCACTGTTACGTCTCCTTTTTTAAATAGGCTACTTTATTATTTGGCATTTGTAGTTTGAAAAATAAATCTGACTGTGTTATTAACCACTTGGTTTAGTGGTGGCACAACTGCAGTTAGTAGCAGTTGTAGTGTTTCAACTCATTTTAAATATAGGCACTTTAATTTAAATGGCCAACCGATTTGCACATGTTCCTATTAGTATGATAAGTACAGTAAATGTAGAGTAGTCCTATAGGTGTCACCATATTACTGCAGCTGGAATTAAACCATATACAGTATATGACATAAGCTAGATAGATAGTAGTATTATACTATACTATACTATACTATACTATACTATACTATACTATACTATACTATAGCAGTGTGTTGTTTATAGTTTGTGACAAGATATCCTAAAAAACAACAACACTAATAGTCACAATTGTCAGTGATTCAGAAGGTGGTGCCATATAATATTGTAAGGTAATAGATTGTATCACTTTTCAACATATCTGGTCCTCACTATGTTCAAGCTACAATGCCACATTTTTTTCTGCTCTATATCCTAATGGACTCTATTATAACTCCTGTAGTGTGTTATTGTCAAAGCTCCGTGCCCATTCATGATTTGAATTTACTCCAGTTCATACATCAATGTATCATTAAGTTTAGTTAGTCAAATATGAAGCTTAAAATGCAATCTCAAATGTCTATCTTTTTGCATAGATCATGACCTGGGGGAGGAGAGAGGGAGGAGCACACGTAGCAGTCTGTTACTTTCTGATTGGTTGAGAGGTTGTTCTATTGTTCTCCTCTTTGGCCAATCAACCCAAAGCAGTTAGTGGTGACAACTCAAGCTCTCTAGTATAAGAAGAGACTGTAGTTGCAATTTATCCACATCATCTCCAGGATATCAATCATTTCTGACCACATCTGACTGTGGTCTCCAGACTTCAGGTGAAGATGAACTCTCTCAACCACACCATGGACAATTCTGCTCAACAGGATGATCATCAAGACCTCTGTAAGTTATAACTGTTTTTAAATTCATATACAGCGTGTCAGTGGCAGACAATACATTTCTTATGTTAATTACTGTTTTTTGTTTTAATTAGCACAAACTAAGACAATCTGTTCTTTATCTCTTTCTAAAATGCACAAAATGTTATTGCAAGTAATCAATGCATTGTAATATTTTCATCCATGTAGAGACCAGCATCATCATGGGCAAGGTTTTATAACAATTTGGCTATTCTTAGCCTAGAATCTTGATCATAGAACATGTATGATGAATGGTAAAGGGAGACAGTAACTGCATGCATACTATTCATGCCATGAGGGAGGGCGAATACAGATTTCTATGAGAAATGTTGAATGGCTGGTGAACTGTTGAGTGTGTGTGTTGACTGACTGTAGATATATGACATATCTAACATATCTATAACAATATTTCTCTTTCCAATTCAGTGCTGCATCATCAGACTGACTTCTCTGTTCTACCAGAGGTGAATGAAAAAGGAAGTTTGGCCAAACAAAAAGACCACTGCTGTGATCAATGTGGAAAATGCTTCCCTACGATGTCCAAACTTAAAAGACACAAGAGAATTCACACAGGAGAGAAACCCTATGGGTGTGATCAATGTGGACATCGCTTCTCTCAAATGGGACACCTTAAAAAACACCAAAGAATTCACACAGGAGAGAAACCCTATGGGTGTGATCAATGTGGACAACGCTTCTCTCAAATGGACCACCTTAAAAAACACCAAAGAATTCACACAGGAGAGAAACCTTATGGGTGTGATCAATGTGGAAATTGCTTCTCTGACTCTTCCAGCCTTAAAAAACACCAGAGAATTCACACAGGAGAGAAACCCTATGGGTGTGATCAATGTGGACAACGCTTCTCTCAAATGGACCACCTTAAAATACACCAAAGAATTCACACAGGAGAGAAACCCTATGGGTGTGATCAATGTGGACAACACTTCTCTGACTCTTCCAGCCTTAAAAAACACCAGAGAATTCACACAGGAGAGAAACCCTATGGATGTGACCAGTGTGGACAACACTTCTCTGAAATGTCAAACCTCAAAACACACCAGAGAGTTCATACCGGAGAGAAACCATATGGATGTGACCAGTGTGGACAACACTTCTCTAGCTTGTCCAGCCTTAAAAAACACCAGAGAATTCACACAGGAGAGAAACCCTATGGATGTGACCAGTGTGGACAACACTTCTCTGAAATGTCAAACCTCAAAACACACCAGAGAGTTCATACCGGAGAGAAACCATATGGATGTGACCAGTGTGGACAACACTTCTCTCAAATGAGCAGCCTTAAAAAACACCAGAAACTTCACACTGGATAGAAAGCACATGGATCACTGCGAACAACACTTCTCTCAGCCTTGAAAACGCGCCTGTTTAGTGTGACAAAAGCTTCTTTAGAACAGGTGCATCAGAAAATACATATACCATGAAGTGTAGCATACCGATCGATATATCTTTCAAGCAACCATCTATTAAAGAGTCTAAGCTGTTTTGAACACAAGACATATAGAATGTTGAGTCTAGATCAAACGTTGATTGGCTGACTGGGCGACGTTAGCTTTTACTGATTTGTGTAGTACATTTTTATTTGCAGATACAATTGTTCTCACTGTCTGAGCTTCTCAAACCTACAGTATTCTTTGTTTTCCAATATAACCAGTAGATTTTTTTTATTGTGTGTGTGTGTGTGTGTGTGTGTGTGTGTGTGTGTGTGTGTGTGTGTGTGTGTGTGTGTGTGTGTGTGTGTGTGTGTGTGCGTGCGTGCGTGCGTGCGTGCGTGTGTGTGTGTTTTCAGAAATGATAGGGATAGAAATATGTTAAATGATGGAGACAACAGAACATAGGTAGCCTCTTCACTGTGTCTTCTGTATGTTTTTATTCAAGATGCACAATAAATTTCCTGACTGCTGTAATGTTGTTTTTGTTCATATTTACCCAGAATATTAATACTAGTTGATGCTGTATTTTATTCTGCAATAAACAATACTGTTATTTCCCCTGCTGTCGATCATTCCACATACAGTACATTCAATTTACTTTTCTTCAACAGCCCAGTTATATCCAATATCAAAACAAAACACAAACTCCATTACAATTCTTTATCACTCTTTATCACTCCCGTCTGCATTACTTTGGACCAATACTGTAAACTTGCCTTTTAAGGCACATTTTATTTTAAAGTGCTCAAACGCATCAGAACTCAATACAAAACAGACTCAATACATGTACTAAATCACCCTGTTTACATTGTAGGTATCAAAACATTTCCCCAAAAAACATTGTTCACTTCATTGTTCATAAATGTACACACAAGAATAAACAGAGTCAGTCACCTTATCTCAGACAGACACTAAACTACTATTACACCTAATGGAACATGATTTCGAAAATGAGAAACAATGATGAGCTGTCAAAGTACTAATTCTACAATTCTAATTGACAACACAGAGTTTTTTTGTTAATAATACACACCAGGAAATGATGAAATGAAAGGTACTGTGTGGGCTACATTTTGCATAGTTCCCGCTACCAAATGTCATTGGTAGCGGGTAGCTCATACATGTGATAAAAATAGGTGTGAATGTTGTGGAATGTTTTGAGAGATGTCTGTCCGTTTGTTTGAGAGATGTCTGTCCCATTGTTAGGAGAGAGGGTGGAGCACATGTAGCAGTTTGTTACTTTCTGATTGGTTGAGAGGTTGTTCTATTGTTCTCTCCTTTGGCCAATCAATCCAAAGCAGTTAGTGGTGACAACTCAAGCTCTCTAGTATAAGAAGAGATTGTAGTTGGAATTTCTCCACATCATCTCCAGGATATCAATCATTTCTGAACACTGACTGTGGTCTCCAGACTTCAGGTGAAGATGAACTCTCTCAACCACACCATGGACAATTCTGCTCAACAGGATCAGGATCATCAAGACCTCTGTAAGTTATAACTGTTTTTAAATTGATATACAGCCAATACATTTCTTAAGTTAATTACTGTTTTTGTTTTAATTAGCACAAACTAAGACAATCTGTTCTTTATCTCTTTTCTAAAATGCACAAAATGTTATTGCAAGTAATCAATACATTGTAATATTTTCATCCATGTAGTCGGTCAGACTCTAAACTGTGGCTTGGGGGAAGAAGAAAAAAAAAACTCACAAACCAGTAATTATCATTGGCTCATAATAACTGTCTGGAATGTGAATGTAACATGGCTTGGACTATGGTTCACTTAAAACATCAGTAATATGTTCCCTCTGCGCTTGCTTCAGTCATTAGTCATTTGTCATTTAACAGAGGAATCACTGCAAAACATATATACTGTAGTTCAAACCTTTACCCTTTGTGTACTAAACTCGTTTTGGTGTTTTAGCTGTTGAAAGATAGCAGATCTACAAGCTCATGTCGCGCCACCGAGTGGCGCGATATGAGCTTTTAGTTCTGCTATTTTTTATTTAAAAATGTGAAAAGCATCAGAAACTAGAATCTGATCAGGACACAATGGGTTAATTGTTTCTGTTTTTCCTAGACGGCCTCCACCTCCCTGTGTGTAAACAGGAGGAGAGGAGCTCCAGTCTGCTCCAGGAGCAACCAGAGCCTCCACACATTAAAGAGGAGCAGGAGGAACTACTACAAAGACCAGAAGAGGTTGCAGTGAAAGGAGAAGGTAATGATGGTAACATAGACCCAACAGAGCCTGTAGTCAGTCACATACTAACACAAACTGATGTAGAGGACTGTGGAACATCACAACCAGCTCCTCTCTTCACACTGTTCTGAATCTGACATCACTGAAGACAGTGATGAGTGGCAGCCCAGTGTAGCCGACAGAGATTGTCTTTGAGCAACAAGACGTCCCAGGACATCTAATATTTTTTGTAGGCTATGGGCTCCATTTTCGTTACCGCTAAACCCCTTATCCCTTAACTTCTTTGCCTTTTTAAAACTATTTAAAAACACATTTTCAGTAGTGGCCAGCCTACAAGCTCACAATGTGTTAGTAGATCGATATGTTGAAATATTCCAAAACGTTTTTCAAAATAGCAAAATCGAAATAAGGGATTTTGGATTAGGGGTTTAGCATGTAACGAAAATGGAGCTGACCTGTCAATCAACATACACACCTACCCAATTGAATTTGTCCAATAGCAGTGACATGTATCGTTAAAAATGTTACAATCAATGGGATTTGACCTACATTTAAGTAAAACACATTTCCATTTGTTTGTTACGTTATCAGTGTGCCATTGTCCGTGTTGGTTTTGTTTGCATCGCGGCTACAGCAACATTTAATGTAAACGTTTATTAGGCTATTATTTGTTTGTCAGTGTCAATGTTTTCATCAACACGAGTCTTCTAAACGTATGTCATGCACTGCATATTGAATGTGGCTTTAATGCATATCGCCTCACAATATATAGCTATTACTTTTAATATCTTTCTCACTATGATGAGAGTAGTCATAATCCTAGTGTCCTCCCACCCTTTGATAGTGTCGGTTTAGTGGCGCAACAATTGTACTTAGTACCATAGTGTTTCAATTAATTTTAAATATAAGCACTTTTATTTGCAGTCAGGGCATTTGGGCGGATATTACCCCTCACATGCCCATGCCTACACCTGGCCCTCAGAATAATTTGCACAATATTGCTCTATTGCAGACATGATGGACCGAACCGATTACGCCATCCTGTATCACAGACAAGCTCTGCGATTTCATCTGGACAAAATCAAAACGCCAGGAGCGCCAGAAGCCTACAGTGTTTTGAGCGACCCCAAGAAGAAGGACGGTGAGGAAGGCAAGTGTTGCATACGTTATTTGTATACATTATTTACTGTAAATGTATCGATTGCACAAACATCCACTGAGTCATTTTCCATCCAAACTTATCTAACCCCCTTTGTGGAAGAAGTCCGTGGAAGAAGTCAAAGGCACCATGGTCTTTTTTAGCCTTTCAATCCATCAAAGGTTGTACCTATGACAACTGGTGTGATGTCCACTTGTCATGGGTTTGATTTAAAAGGGAAGTCCACCCATTTTCAACATTTTGTCATTAATGTACCTTCAAGGTGTTGGGTGGACATGATAAAAAAAAAGTTCCCCCATTCTGTAATTCCAAGAAATGGAGGTCTGAAGAAAACCACTAACATGGTACAACATCTTGATGACATCATCAACATGTATTTTCACCATGTTAATGGATTTCTTTAGACACTTATTTTTTTCTGAGAGCATACAAATGGAACCAAATGAACCTGTTAGGGTTCATTTGGTTCCCCTTTAAGCATATTTGCATGAATTGAAATCTTATATTTTTATAATACTGGTATTTGGGATGATATACCATAAAACTGTATTATTATGAAAACTAGTTTAAAAATCAGATATTAGCTCTCTGACTGTTGTAAATGTTAAACCTGTTCAAAATAGCATAATAAAAGGTACACAAAATCGTAGTGTTTAATGTTTATTCAAGTATGATAATGCAGTTATTGGAAAGGAAAATGTAGGTTTTCAATTGAATTGCTGTTTGGAGATAGTTGATTTGTAAATTGTACTCATGTTATATTGCAAATGTCTGTTGTCTTTGTCTCTATAGGCAAATCCACCTGGATCGTGGGCTCGTCTCTGATTGCTCGGGCGCACCTCCGCGCATGCCAGACAATTGGCCCAGATCTTGGGTTGCCAGCAAAGATCCGATGGCTGGGGAAAGAGGGGCTGTGTTGGGGAGACGTCGTCCCTACATTGAAGACAGAACTGAGAAGGCAGCCTCCTCCTGATCTGCTGGTCCTGCACGCTGGAGGAAACGATTTGGGTGCAGTTCCGAGGCTGACCCTCTTCAATAAAATGAAAAGAGATGTGGCCTCCATTAAACAACTATGCCCACAAACACTGGTTGTTTTCTCTGGGATAGTCGCCAGGCGACATTGGCAGAATGTGAAAGATGCGAGGGCCTTGAATAGAACCCGGATCTGGCTGAACACAAAAATGGCGGCATTCTTAGAAAAAAATCAGGGGGCAGTGATTTTGCACAAGGGAATCTCCGCCTCTCTGGAAAACATTGATTTGTTTATAAGAGATGGTGTTCACCTCTCTGACACAGGCAATGACATCTTTATTGGCAATTTGCAAAATGCTCTTCTTTGTCTTTAAATGTCACATATGCATAATGGTTTTATTGTTTCAAATATAAGATGGTTTTGATTTGATAAAATGACCACGTTTTGTTAGGACTCAGTGTGGCACCAAGGGAGGAAAACTATTTTCTTCTTATTATTATTTTGTTCTATTAGTCATTCCAAGAAAACGGTACGATTTAGACTGTTTTTTTTTTTTCCTAAATTTTTGACCGAGAGGTTTTACTTTTCTGAATAGCCCACAATATTAAGGACATCCTTAGCTATAAGAAAAACATAATTTCCCATCTCAGGAATTCAGTATATATATATATATTTTTTTTTTTAATATGTCTCTTAACATGGTAATTGATAACGGAGTTGAAACGGTGTAAAATAAGGTTTTAAATTTCCACTTTCTGTAGCATGTTGGTCAGAAGAGTTGTAGAATACCACTTCCTATTGGTGATCAGTTAATTGTTGTTATAGTGGCAGAATGACTTGTGTAACGGAGTTTAGTGCAACTGAGGGACACAGCTATATAATGACATTTAAATGATTAATCATCTATTTATTCAAAAACTAAACATGCCCAGCAATGAAGTACAGATAGATATACTGTATATTCTCATGCGAGAATTTTGGGATTTTTGTTGATGTTTAATAGTCATTATGTCAAGTGAGGGGAAACAAGAAGTGAGGGGAAACATGCTGTTTACTAAATACTACATAAATATTCATGCTCTAAAAAGTAAAAAAATAAAAATAAATACAGGGAACCAATAGCTTTTTTTTATCAAATTAAAAGAAGTGCAACCCCAAGATGTATTGACATTAAAACCATTTAGAAAATGAATAAAGCACAACATTGGGCAGACTATGTACCTTTAGTAGGGAATCAATGCAAAATACCCTGTTTTTTCTGTGAAAGGGTTATCCTGTGGGAAACCTTTGGGAACTGGGGAATGTCTGTCCCATTGTTAATGGCAGGTGAGAATGGGTTAGGCCAGCTGTAACTTAGCTAATCTGATGAAACAACCAATTTGCATGAGGTCCTTTCAGTATGCTAAGTTAAGTGCTTACAGCCGATACGTGTGCAACATGTATGGGAATCATTTGCATTCACGTTGTTTAGACTGGAAAATTCTTAGCAACATCTCAAAGTCACTCTCTGTCTGACTGATCATAATGTGTGAAGTTCTTCATCAGAGGACACTGCACCCCCTCTATTGTTCTATACTGTACATGTTTTCCCCCTTTTCCCTAAGCATGTATCTATACTCGTTTGTATGCCGCTAAGAACTAAAAATGGAGGACCCTGATGTTTTTTTTTATTCATCTTCTTTGTTTTCGTAGTTACCTACACTTTCATTTGACTGTGCAATCTGTTAATACCATTTACAATTCAAATCCACCAATCAAAAATCTAAATTTGAACACCTCAGATCAAATGCTTGGCAGTGCAATGTGGTAATAAAATACATTTTAAGGTGATTCCTCTAGTGGGTCTTAAAAGAATTGTCCTAAGTCTTCTGGGTGAAAAAAAAGTCAAATATTTACAGTATATAGCTGCATGAAATGGAAATACTCTACAGAACCTGAAAATGGATTCCCAGCCTCAAGTTCAAATGAAGTGAAAAGAAGAGTTGCATGGTGAGGGTTAAACTCATGTTTTTTTCAGAAAAAACAAATATCCAGAACTTCTTCGACAACAGTAGAACTTTGGTTAGCATGTAAGGAAGGTCAGTTGTCCAGTCATGTTTTATAATTTCCAAAATCAAACCAATTCTCATTTCCCAAGACCTTAAACTAATTATTCATGTTTCCAACTCTCCATGTCTCTCTGGACTCTACTGTCTACACACCACCCTCAGCTCCTCAGTTCACAAACTGCATTTATAGTACAAGTGCATTTAGAACACAGAGATAGGATTCTCACTAACATTTATAGTACAAGTGCATTTAGAACACAGAGCTAGGATTCTTACTAACATTTATAGTACAAGTGCATTTAGAACACAGAGCTAGGATTCTCACTAGTACAAGTGCATTTAGAACACAGAGCGAGGATCCTCACTGACATTTATAGTGCATTTAAACAATACTACTGGCTAAACAATACTACTATATATTTTATTCAACAATAAACACTACTGTTATTTTTTCTCACTGTCTGTCTCGACATATTACTTTCCAAATACATTCACATTTTCTTTTCTTTTGTTCATAGAACAGTCCAGTTACTTCCAATATCAAAAGAAAATACAATAAACAGTGACTTCGGGTGGTCATTCGGTTCTTCAACACATCACAAATAAACTCCATTTCAACTCTGTATCACTCTTTGTCATTACTCCTTTAAATGTGTTTTGGACCGTTTTGGACCAATAGGCTACTGCCTTATATGATTTTCAACTATTGAGTGGAAAAAAGCCTTCCTTTGGCTTTTTTGACTGTGTTATTACCCACTTTGAATCAAATCTATATAGTTTAAGCATGTTTGGCCAGCAGTTATGAGAAAGGGTGTCAGCACACTGTCATTACATCTAGAGCAGTAGTTCATTACACAGAATGGACTGGTGTGTAAGTGAAGACAAGACAAATCCAGGACTTTTTCTAATGTCATCATTACTAAGACACATCAGGAAATGATTAGGTGGCCTACAGTACATTATGCATAGTTCCCACCACCACATCTCATTTGCATCAAGTGATAAAAAAAAATCGTTGTGAATGTTGTGGGATGTTTTAAGATGTCTGTCCCATTGTTAATGGACAGGTGATACTGGGTTACAGGGACGGATGTAACCTTTCCCAATTGAGAGGGCAGGAGAAAATGCTATGGGTGCGGCTTCATCGCCCATGACGCTTCGTGCCATGGCGATGAAGCCGCACACATAGCATTTTCTGTTACAATGTTTTCTGTTTTCAATGATGAAATGCTGTTGGTTTAGTGGTGGCACAACTGCAGTTAGTAGCAGTTGTAGTGTTTCAACTCATTTTAAATATAGGCACTTAAATTTCAGTTGTTTTGCATGCCATCATTTTTGGTGGGGCAGTCAGGGCATTTAGGGGGCATTGCCCCCCCATGGCTATGCCTAGATCCGCCCCTGCTGGGTTAGGGTGTGTAGCCATATTGCTGAATGGCCAACTAATTTGAATGGCCAACCGATTTGCACATGTTCCTATTAGTATGATAAGTACAGTAAATGTAGAGTAGTCCTATAGGTGTCACCATATTACTGCAGCTGGAATTAAACCATATACAGTATATGACATAAGCTAGATAGATAGTCCTATTTAATAGCAGTGTGTTGTTTATAGTTTGTGACAAGATATCCTGTACCCATTATATATCCTAATGCACTCTATTATAACAAGCAAAACATGAAGTTGAAGTAATAAATGGATCCAAACAAATTGTGAACACAGGGTATTTTTTACAACTTGTAAATGTTGTAAATGTTGTAAATGTAAATGTTGTCTGGGACCAACACACCATGCTAGTTTATGATTGCATTACACACATGAAACACTGGCAAATGTACCTTTATTTGACTTTACAGGTGTTACAAAACAAAAGGCTACCATATGGGTCCTCTGTGCATATTTTCTGCAAATTGTCATCTTTATTTTTTTATTACACCAATAACTCCTGTAGTGTGTTATTGTCAAAGCTCTGTGCCCATTGAATTTACTCCAGTTCATAGATGTATCATTAAGTTTAGTTACATCAAATATGAAGCTTAAAATGCAATCTCAAATGTCTATATTTTTGCATAGAGCATGACCTGGGGGAGGAGAGAGGGGTGGAGCACATGTAGCAGTCTGTTACTTTCTGATTGGTTGAGAGGTTGTTCTATTGTTCTCCTCTTTGGCCAATCAATTCAAAGCAGTTAGTGGTGACAACTCAAGCTCTCTAGTATAAGAAGAGATTGTAGTTGGAATTTCTCCACATCATCTCCAGGATATCAATCATTTCTGAACACATCTGACTGTGATCCAGATCAGCTGAAGATGAACTCTCTCAACCACACCATGGACAATTCTGCTCAACAGGATGATCATCAAGACCTCTGTAAGTTATAACTGTTTTTAAATTCATATACAGCATGTCAGTGGCAACCAATACATTTCTTAAGTTAATTGCTGTTTTTGTTTTAATTAGCACAAACTAAGACAATCTGTTCTTTATCTCTTTCTAAAATGCACAACATGTTATTGCAAGTAATCAATACATTGTAATATTTTCATCCATGTTGAGACCAGCATCATCATGGGCAAGGTTTTATAACAATTTGGCTATGCTTAGCCTAGAATCTTGATCATACAAAATGTATGATGAATGGTAAAGGGAGACAGTAACTGCATGCATACTATTCATGCCATGAGGGAGGGCAAATACAGATTTCTATGAGAAATGTTGAATGGCTGGTGAACTGTTGAGTGCATGTGTTGACTATAGATATATGACACATCTAACATATCTATAACAATATTTCTCTTTCCAATTCAGTGCTGCATCATCAGACTGACTTCTCTGTTCTACCAGAGGTGAATGAACAAAGAAGTTTGACAAAACAAAAAGACCACTGCTGTGATCAATGTGGAAAACGCTTCCTTACAATGTCCAGACTTAAAACACACCAGAGAATTCACACAGGAGATAAACCCTATGGGTGTGATCAATGTGGACATCGCTTCTCTCAAATGGGACACCTTAAAATACACCAAAGAATTCACACAGGAGAGAAACCCTATGGGTGTGATCAATGTGGACATCGCTTCTCTCAAATGGGACAACTTAAACAACACCAACGAATTCACACAGGTGATAAACCCTATGGGTGTGATCAATGTGGACAACACTTCTCTCGAATTGGACACCTTAAACAACACCAAAGAATTCACACAGGAGAGAAACCCTATGGGTGTGATCAATGTGGACAACACTTCTCTGACTCTTCCAGCCTTAAAAAACACCAGAGAATTCACACAGGAGAGAAACCCTATGGGTGTGATCACTGTGGACAACACTTCTCTGACTCTTCCAGCCTTAAAAAACACCAGAGAATTCACACAGGAGAGAAACCCTATGGGTGTGACCACTGTGGACAACACTTCTGTGACTCTTCCAGCCTTAAAAAACACCAGAGGATTCACACAGGAGAAAGACCTTATGGATGTAACCATTGTGGGCGACACTTCTCTCTCATGTCAAACCTCAAAAGACACCAGAGAGTTCATACCGGAGATAAAGCTTATGGATGTGAACACTGTGGACAACACTTCTCTCAAATGAGCAACCTTAAAAAACACCAGAGAATTCACACAGGAGAGAAACCCTATGGGTGTGACCACTGTGGACAACACTTCTCTGACTCTTCCAGCCTTAAAAAACACCAGAGAATTCACACAGGAGAGAAACACTATGGATGTAACCATTGTGGACGACACTTCTCTCACATGTCAAACCTCAAAAGACACCAGAGAGTTCATACCGGAGAGAAAGCTTATGGATGTGACTACTGTGGACAACACTTCTCTCACATGTCAAACCTCAAAAGACACCAGAGAGTTCATACCGGAGAGAAACCCTATGGATGTGACCAGTGTGGACAACACTTCTCTCAAATGGAATCCCTTAAAATACACCAAAGAATTCACACAGGAGAGAAACCCTATGGGTGTGATCAATGTGGACAACGCTTCTCTGACTCTTCCAGCCTTAAAAAGCACCAGAGAATCCACACAGGAGAGAAACCCTATGGATGTGATCAATGTGGACATCGCTTCTCTGAAATGGGAAACCTTAAACAACACCAAAGAATTCACACAGGTGAGAAACCTTATGGGTGTGATCAATGTGGACAACGCTTCTCTCAAGTGGACCACCTTAAAATAAACCAAAGAATTCACACAGGAGAGAAACCCTATGGATGTGATCAATGTGGACAACACTTCTCTCAAATGGATTCCCTTAAAAAACACCAAAGAATTCACACAGGAGAGAAACCTTATGGGTGTAATCAATGTGGACAACGCTTCTCTCAAATGTCAAACCTCAAAAAACACCAGAGAGTTCATACCGGAGAGAAACCATATGGATGTGACCAGTGTGGACAACACTTCTCTGACTTGTCCAGCCTTAAAACACACCAGAGAATTCACACAGGAGAGAAACCATATGGATGTGATCAGTGTGGACAACACTTCTCTCAAATGAGCAGCCTTAAAAAACACCAGAATCTTCACACTTGATAGAAAGCACATGGATCACTGCGAACAACACTTCTCTCAGCCTTGAGAACGTGCCTGTTTAGTGTGACAAAAGCTTCTTTAGAACAGGTGCATCAGAAAATACATATACCATGAAGTGTAGCATACCAATACCGATATATCTTTCAAGCAACCATCTATTAAAGAGTCTAAGCTGTTTTGAACACAAG
The DNA here is from genome assembly GCA_039105355.1 of Benthosema pterotum. Taxonomy (NCBI): domain Eukaryota; kingdom Metazoa; phylum Chordata; class Actinopteri; order Myctophiformes; family Myctophidae; genus Benthosema; species Benthosema pterotum. The sequence continues at coordinate 50,181,745 of CM076972.1, read as the reverse complement.
ACATATATATGAGAATGTTGAGTCTAGATCAAACATTGACTGGCTGACTGGGCGACGTTAGCTTTAACTGTCTTTTACTGATTTGTGTAGTACATTTTTATTTGCAGATACAATTGTTCTCACTGTCTGAGCTTCTCAAACCTACAGTATTCTTTGTTTTCCAATATAACCAGTAGATTTTTTTATTGTGTGTGTGTTTTTTTTTTCATAAATGATAAAAAGATATTAAATGATGGAGACAACAGAACATAGGTAGCCTATTCACTGTAATGTATTTTTTTGTTCATATTTACCCAGAATATTAATACTACTTATACTGTATTTTATTCTGCAATAAACAATACAGTCATTTCCCCTGCTGTCGATCTAGACATGTTACATTCCATATACAGTACATTCAATTTACTTTCTTCAACAGCACAGTTATATTCAATATCAAAACAAAACACAAACTCCATTACAATTCTTTATCACTCTTTATCACTCCCATCTGCATTACTCCTTTAAATCCCTTTGGACCAATACTGTGAACTTGCCTTTTAAGGCACATTTTATTTTAAAGTGCTCGAAAGCATCAGAACTCAATACAAAACAGACTCAATACATGTACTAAATCACCCTGTTTACATTGTAGGTATCAAAACATTTCCCCAAAAAACATTGTTCACTTCATTGTTCATAAATGTACACACAAGAATACAGAGTCAGTCACCTTATCTCAGACAGACACTAAACTACTATTACACCTAATGGAACATGATTTCGAAAATGAGAAACAATGATGAGCTGTCAAAGTACTAATTCTACACCTAAATGACAACACAGGGTTTAATAATAATACACATCAGGAAATGATGAAATGAAAGGTACTGTGTGGACTACATTTTGCATAGTTCTCGCTACCAAATCTCATTTGCATGTGATAAAAATAGGTGTGAATGTTGTGGAATGTTTTGAGAGATGTCTGTCCCATTGTTAATGGACAGGTGATACTGGGTCAGGCTGAGCCTGTGTAACTATTGCTGAATGGATGTGCCAACAGTTGGACTAATTTTGTGGGATTATACAAAAGTAATTGTTTCTGAGTATAGGAAATTAATGTCATTTTAGATAGCTTGTGTGTGTGTGTGTGTGTGACTATTTTTAAATACAGAGGAGAGCTGGCAGGAAATTAATTGCTCAGTGTATAAAGAAGAACTCCTTAGATGGCAGCTTAAGAAAAAAAAACTTTATTTCATTTGTGCTAATGTTGCAATTAGTAGAAAGTAGAAAACATTATGGTCCTATGACCTTCACTGCTATGCTACTAATCCTGCATATATTTTAAATATATGTACAAATGCCCATGTATTCTAACTTAGTGTAAAAAGTAATATATATATATATATATATATATATATATATAATATATATATATATATATATATATATATATATATAATATATATATATATATATATATATATATATATATAGAGAGAGAGAGAGAGAGAGAGAGAGAGAGAGAGAGAGAGAGAGAGAGAGAGAGAACCAATGACCTTTTTATTAAATTAAAAGAACTGCAACTCAAATATGTATTTACATTAAAACCATTACAAACATATAAAGCACAACATTGGGCAAACGATGTATGTTTAATCGGCCTTTAGTAGGGATCAATGCAAAATACCACTGTGTTTCTGTGAAAGGGGTTATCCTGTTATGTTGCATGGTCAAAAACACATTAGGAACCTCTGGGGAATGTCTGTCCCATTGTTAATGGCAGGTGAGAATGGGTTAAGCCAGGTGTGTCACCCTGCTGGATGGATGGGACAACCAGTTTGCATGAGGTCCTTTTGTATGATAAGTTGAGTGCTTATAGCCGATACTCCTGCAGTATCGTGTTCAACATATTGCTGAATGGCCAACTGATTTGAATGGCCAACTGATTTGCACATGCTCCTATTAGTAAGTAGAGTGCCTGTAGAGTAGTCCTATAGTATTGTGTGGATGGAGTGGAATATTTATATAGTATAGGGAATCGTTTGACCAGGACATAATTAAACTAATGCACTGAATGTGTGGAAAAAATACATCCACACAACATCTTACATTCCAGCATAGTGAAGTGTTTTTTTGTCATTTCAGAAAACACTTGTACAACAGAGGTGTCACCATATTACTGTAGCTGGATATGAACCTTATATCCGACATAAGCTAGATAGTACATGCATTTCTCCTTTAAATCCTTTTGGACCAATACTGTAAACTTGCCCTTTAAGGTGCATTTTATATTAAAGTGCTTGAAAGCATAATCAGGACTCAATACAAAACAGACTCAATACATCACCCTGCTTACATTCTAGGTATATAAACATTCACCAAAAATATTGTTCACTTCATTGTGGTTGATAAATGTACACAAAATAATAAACAGAGTTAGCCATCTTATCTCAGACAGACACTAAACTACACCTGATGGAACATGACGGATGCCACATTTTCTTATTAGATTCAATGCATTACAAGAAATCTTCCCAATTAGAGAACGTATAGCATCACTGCTACTTTCACTGTTACGTTTTTTAAATAGGCTACTTTATTATTTGGCATTTGTAGTTTGAAAAATAAATCTGACTGTGTTATTAACCACTTTGGATCTATTCTAGTTGAAGCATGTTTTGCCAGCAGTTTTTCGAGAAAATGTGCCAGCACACTGTCTTTACTTTTAGAGCAGTGGTTTATTATGCAGAATGAACTGGTGTGTAATTGAAGACAATTAAAGTCCAGGACCATTTTCATTACAAGACACACCAGGAAATGATTGGTTGGCCTACATTATGCATAGTTCCGACCACCACATCTCATTTGCATCATGGGATAAAAAATGGTTGTAAAAGTTCTGTGATGTTTTGAGAGATGTCTGCCCCATTGCAATGAACAGGTGATGCTGGGTTAGGGTGTGTCTGTGTAACCATATTGCTGAACATATTTGCACATTTCTATTAAGTATGATCAGTAGAGTGCTATATAGAGTAGCTTATTCCTATAGTACCGTGGGGCATGAGTTGTGCTTGTTTAAATGTTTTTTTGTCTGTTTTTTATCTATAGCGCCCCCACTTGAGCAATTGTAGTAATTCTGGATTTAGTGCTATTTGACATCCTACCCTCTACCAAACTGTAAAATCTCATAAACATCCTGGATCCTATGTCTTGTTATGAACTTTGTTATGAACGAACAGTAGATTTTGATTACTATGTAATCTTGCTTCCCAAGACCTAGAAGAAATGATTCATGTTTCCAACTCTTCATGTCTCTCTGGACTCTACTGTCTACACACCACCCTCAGCTCCTCAGTTCACAAACTGCATTTATAGTACAAGTGCATTTAGAACACAGAGCTAGGATTCTCACTAACATTTATAGTACAAGTGCATTTAGAACACAGAGCTAGGATTCTCACTAACATTTATAGTACAAGTGCATTTAGAACACAGAGCTAGGATTCTCACTAACATTTATAGTACAAGTGCATTTAGAACATAGAGCTAGGATTCTCACTAACATTTATAGTACAAGATTGCATTTAGAACACATAGCTAGTATTCTCACTAGCATTTATAGTACAAGTCCATTTAGGACACATGGATAGCATTCTCAACATTTATAGTACAAGTGCATTGAAACAATACTACTGGCTAAACAATACTACTTAATACTACTATATATTTTATTCAGCAATAATTTCCTTAATGTCTTCAGCAATTTTCCTTATGTCTGTCTAGACATATTACTTTCCATATACATTTACGTTTTTTTTTTTCTTGAGTTCATCGAACAGCCCAGTTACATCCAATATCAAAAGAAAATAGAATAAACATTGACCATCAGGTGGTCATTCTGTTCTTCAACACAAATCACAAATAAACTCAATTTCAACTCTGTATCACTCTTTGTCACTCCCATCTGCATTACTACTTTAAATCTGTTGTGGACCAATACTGCCTTTTAATGTGCATTTTACATCAGAGCCTTTTAAGATGCATTTTATAAAGCATCATCAGGACTCAAAACAAAATGTGCCACATTTTCTTATTTGATTTTCAACTATTGAGTGCCATTTTGTAGTTTGAAAAGTAAACCTGAGTCTGACTGTGGGCTATTACAAATTTTGAATCAAATCTACTTGAAGCACGTTTGGCCAACAGTTATGAGAAAGGCTGCCATGCATAATGAACTGATGTGTAAGTACAGCCAATATCCAGGACCATTGTTCATTACTAAGACACATCAAGAAATGATTAGGTGGCCTACATTATGCATAGTTCCCACCACCATATCTCATTTGCATCATGTGATAAAAAAAATGGTTGTGAATGTTGTGGGATGTTTTGAGAGATGTCTGTCCCATTGTTATTGGACAGGTGATACTTGCTTAGGGTGTGTCTGTGTAACTGTATTGCAATGTTTGTTACTTTCTGATTGGTTGAGAGGTTGTTCTATTGTTCTCCTCTTTGGCCAATCAATCCAAAGCAGTTAGTGGTGACAACTCAAGCTCTCTAGTATAAGAAGAGATTGTAGTTGGAATTTCTCCACATCATCTCCAGGATATCAATCATTTCTGAACACATCTGACTGTGGTCTCCAGACTTCAGGTGAAGATGAACTCTCTCAACCACACCATGGACAATTCTGCTCAACAGGATGATCATCAAGACCTCTGTAAGTTATAACTGTTTTTAAATTCATATACAGCATGTCAGTGGCATCCAATACATTTCTTAAGTTAATTACTGTTTTTTTTTTTTTTTTTTAATTAGCACAAACTAAGACAATCTGTTCTTTATCTCTTTCTAAAATGCACAAGATGTTATTGCAAGTAATCAATGCATTGTAATATTTTCATCCATGTTGAGACCAGCATAATCATGTGCAAGGTTTTATAATAATGGCTATGCTTAGCCTAGAATCTTGATCATAGAAAATGTATGATGAGTGGTAAAGGGAGACAGTAACTGCATGCATACTATATGCCATGAGGGAGGGCGAATACAGATTTCTATGAGAAATGTTGAATGGCTGGTGAACTGTTGAGTGCATGTGTTGACTTATAGATATATGACACATCTAACATATCTATAACAATATTTCTCTTTCCAATTCAGTGCTGCATCATCAGACTGACTTCTCTGTTCTACCAGAGGTGAATGAACAAAGAAGTTTGGCCAAACAAAAAGACCACTGCTGTGATCAATGTGGAAAACGCTTCCCTACAATGTCCAGACTTAAAACACACCAGAGAATTCACACAGGAGAGAAACCCTATGGGTGTGATCACTGTGGACAACACTTCTCTGACTCTTCCAGCCTTAAAAAACACAAGAGAATTCACACAGGAGAGAAACCCTATGGGTGTGATCACTGTGGACAACACTTCTCTGACTCTTCCAGCCTTAAAAAACACCAGAGAATTCACACAGGAGAGAAACACTATGGATGTAACCATTGTGGACGACACTTCTCTCACATGTCAAACCTCAAAAGACACCAGAGAGTTCATACCGGAGAGAAAGCTTATGGATGTGACTACTGTGGACAACACTTCTCCCACATGTCAAACCTCAAAAGACACCAGAGAGTTCATACCGGAGAGAAACCATATGGATGTGACCCACACTGGTCACATCCATATGGTTTCTCTATGGGCGTGATCAATGTGGACAACGCTTCTCTGACTCTTCCAGCCTTAAAAAACACCAGAGAATTCACACAGGAGAGAAACCCTATGGGTGTGATCAATGTGGACATCGCTTCTCTCAAATGGGACACCTTAAACAACACCAAAGAATTCACACAGGTGAGAAACCTTATGGGTGTGATCAATGTGGACAACGCTTCTCTCAAGTGGACCACCTTAAAATACACCAAAGAATTCACACAGGAGAGAAACCCTATGGGTGTGATCAATGTGGACAACACTTCTCTCAAATGTCAAACCTCAAAAAACACCAGAGAGTTCATACCGGAGAGAAACCATATGGATGTGACCAGTGTGGACAACACTTCTCTGACTTGTCCAGCCTTAAAACACACCAGAGAATTCACACAGGAGAGAAACCATATGGATGTGACCAGTGTGGACAACACTTCTCTCAAATGAGCAGCCTTAAAAAACACCAGAAACTTCACACTGGATAGAAAGCACATGGATCACTGCGAACAACACTTCTCTCAGCCTTGAGAACGTGCCTGTTTAGTGTGACAAAAGCTTCTTTAGAACAGGTGCATCAGAAAATACATATACCATGAAGTGTAGCATACCAATACCGATATATCTTTCAAGCAACCATCTATTAAAGAGTCTAAGCTGTTTTGAACACAAGACATATATATGAGAATGTTGAGTCTAGATCAAACGTTGATTGGCTGACTGGGTGATGTTAGCTTTAACTGTCTTTTACTGATTTGTGTAGTACATTTTTATTTGCAGATACAATTGTTCTCACTGTCTGAGCTTCTCAAACCTACAGTTTTCCAATATAACCAGTAGATTTTTTTTATTGTGTGTGTGTGTGTGTGTTTTTTTTTTTCATAAATGATAGAGATAAAAAGATGTTAAATGATGGAGACAACAGAACATAGGTAGCCTCTTCACTGTAATGTTGTTTTTGTTCATATTTACCCAGAATATTAATACTACTTTATGCTGTATTTTATTCTGCAATAAACAATACTGTTATTTCCCCTGCTGTCGATCTAGACATGTTACATTCCATATACAGTACATTCAATTTACTTTTCTTCAACAGCCCAGTTATATCCAATATCAAAACAAAATACAAACTCCATTACAATTCTTTATCACTCTTTATCACTCCCATCTGCATTACTCCTTTAAATCCCTTTGGACCAATACTGTAAACTTGCCTTTTAAGGCACATTTTATTTTAAAGTGCTCGAAAGCATCAGAACTCAATACAAAACAGACTCAATACATGTACTAAATCACCCTGTTTACATTGTAGGTATCAAAACATTTCCCCAAAAAACATTGTTCACTTCATTGTTCATAAATGTACACACAAGAATAAACAGAGTCAGTCACCTTATCTCAGACAGACACTAAACTACTATTACACCTAATGGAACATGATTTCGAAAATGAGAAACAATTATGAGCTGTCATATACACATCAGGAAATGATGAAATGAAAGGTACTGTGTGGACTACATTTTGCATAGTTCCCGCTACCAAATCTCATTTGCATGTGATAAAAATAGGTGTGAATGTTGTGGAATGTTTTGAGAGATGTCTGTCCCATTGTTAATGGACAGGTGATACTGGGTCAGGCTGAGCCTGTGTAACTATTGCTGAATGGATGTGCCAACAGTTGGACTAATTTAGTGGGATTATACAAAAGTAATTGTTTCTGAGTATAGGAAATGAATGTAATTTTAGATAGCTTGTTAGTAGACACACGTTGTGAATATTGTGTATGTTTTAGGGACTTCTAGGGTGTGTGTGTGTGTGACTATTTTAAATATAGAGGAGAGAGGAGAGCTGGCAGGAAAATAATTGCTCAGTGTATAAAGAAGAACTCCTTAGATGGCAGCTTAAGAAAAAAAACACTTTATTTCATTTGTGCTAATGTTGCAATTGGTAGAAAGTAGAAAACATTATGGTCCTATGACCTTCACCAGTGCTATGCTACTAATTCTGTATATATTTTAAATGTATGTACAAATGCCCATGTCTTCTAACTTAGTGTAAAAAGTAATATATATATATATATATATATATATATATATATATATATATATATATATATATATATATATATATATATATATATATATACTAGAGAGAGAGAGAGAGAGAGAGAGAGAGAGAGAGAGAGAGAGAGAGAGAGAGAGAGAGAGAGAGAGAGAGAGAACCAATGACCTTTTTATTAAATTAAAAGAACTGCAACTCAAAGATGTATTTACATTAAAATCATTAAAACATATAAAGCACAACATTGGGCAAACTATGTATGTTTAATCGGCCTTTAATAGGGATCAATGCTGTTATCCTGTTATGTTGCATGGTAAAAAGCACATTAGGAGCCACTGGGGAATGTCTGTTCCATTGTTAATGGCAGGTGAGAATGGGTTAGGCCAGGTGTGTAACCCTGCTGGATGGATGGGACAACCAATTTGCATGAGGTCCTTTTGTATGATAAGTTGAGTGCTTATAGCCGATACTCCTGCAGTATCGTGTTCAACATATTGCTGAATGGCCAACTGATTTGAATTGCCAATCGATTTGCACATGCTCCTATTAGTATGATAAGTAGAGTGCATGGAGATTAGTCCTATAGTATTGTGTGGATGGAGTGGAATATTTATATAGTATAGGGAATCGTTTGACCAGGACATAATTAAACTAATGCACTGAATGTGTGAAAAAATGCATCCACACAACATTTTACATTCCAGCATAGTGAAGTGTTTTTTGTCATTTCAGAAAACACTTGTACAACAGAGGTGTCACCATATTACTGCAGCTGGATATGAACGTTATATCCGACATAAGCTAGATAGTACATGCATTTCTCCTTTAAATCCTTTTGGACCAATACTGTAAACTTGCCCTTTAAGGTGCATTTTATATTAAAGTGCTTGAAAGCATAATCAGGACTCAATATTAAACAGACTCAATACATCACCCTGCTTACATTCTAGGTATATAAACATTCCCCCCAAAAAACATTGTTCACTTCATTGTGGTTGATAAATGTACACAAAATAATAAATATAGTTGGCCATCTTATCTCAGACGGACACTAAACTACTATAACACCTGATGGAACATGACAGATGCCACATTTTCTTATTAGCTTCAATGCATTACAAGAAATCAGTGATTCAGAAGGTGGTGTCATATAATATTGTAAGGTAATAGATTGTATCACTTTTCAACATATCTGGTTCTCACTATGTTCATGCTACAATGCCACAATTCTTTCTGCTCTTTACCCCTTATATACCCTAATGGACTCTACCCACATAGCAAAATTGGTGCGGCCCAGTTCTGGCCCACATGATTCACTTACGTTTGGTCCAGATGCGGCACCGGCATTACACAGCCGGGCCGGGCATGGACCAGACATGGGCCAGCTGTGTAAAAACTGCTCTGTTCCAGAGCTGGGCCAGAACAGTATGTCCACAGCTGGCCCATACCGTCCTACCCAGAGCTGGGCCAGAACAGTATGTCCACAGCTGGCCCATAGCGTCCTACCCAGAGCTGGGCCAGAACAGTGTGTCCACAGCTGGCCCATACCATCCTACCCAGAGCTGGGCCAGAACAGTGTGTCCACAGCTGGCCCATACTGTCTTACCCAGAGCTGGGCCAGAAGAGGATGTCAACAGCTGGCCCATACCGTCCTACCCAGAGCTGGCCCAGAACAGTAGGTCCACAGCTGGCCCATACCTTACATTCGGCCCAGATGCGGCAACGGTTCGCCGGCACGTACAAGGCCCGGCTGTGGTATGCCAGAGCCAGGCCTTCTACTTGCCGGACATGGACCAGCTGAAGGAAACTTCTGTGGAGAAAACATTCATCTCAATGGGTGAGAGAAAAGTTACATTACACAGACCATTTACAATGGGCCAGTCATGTACAGACGTAAAATGGTCTATGTGTCATGTAACATTTCTCTCACCCATTGAGATGAATGTTTTCTCCACTGGTAGCAAGACCTTCAAAATGTCTTCAGTTGACCATGCACTGGAAATAAGAAACCCAAAGTGAGAAATCAACTTTTCAATAAACACATTTTATTCACAGACTAGCAAATATTGGCCAAAAATAATTGATTTAACCCTTTGTGTACTGAATGGTGTTTTAGCTGTCGAAAGATAGCAGATCTACAAGCTCATATCGCGCCACCGAGTGGTGCGATATGAGCTTGTAGTTCTGCTATTTTTGAAAATTTGTGAAAATGTGGTGCAAATCTTTGAATACATTATTTCAGAAGCAAACATTTTTAACTCAAATCTTTGCTTCTGGGGGATCCACTAGAACAACATGTTTTTAGATGAGCTTCTGCAGCTAAATAATAGATATTTCTGGGGGTCCTTCCTATGAAATATGTTAAGCATCACTGACACAGAAAGAGATTTTTCCAGAAAAACTACAGTAGAACCTCGCGCCAGGGACTAGAATTTAGTGTCACAAACTAGAATTTAGTGTCATGGACTACAATCTAGTGTCCAGTTTCTGACACTAGATTCTAGTTCCGAACTAGAATCTAGTGTCAGTAGACTGTAGTTTCTGAAGTTGGATTCCAGTTTCTGAGAGGAAGTACAATCTACCGTGGGGAAGCGGAATCTGGCATGAGGAACTACAATCTAGCATCAGAAACTAGAATTTGATCAGGACAATGGGTTAAGTGCATGAGGGCTATCAAACGGAATGTTCAAACTTTCAAATGAGCAGCAATACAAACACAAATGAGCAGCAAACAATACAAATGAGCAGAAAGACAATATTTACTCAACAGGGGTTTTAAACAGGTGGTCCCCCCAGCTAAATGATGAAGTTGGTCAACCAGATGGAACGCTTGAGTGTAAAAATCAAACCAAATGGACCCTTATGGGTCCATTTGGTTTCATGTTTACACTCTCAGGAGTTAATATTCAGCATGTGATTTATCCCAAGTCTACACACCTAGAGATTGTGGAAGATTAATGTTCATTTTTGATCTGTATGTTTGACTATTTTTCCTACATTTCCTAAATCCAGCCTGGAATTGTGTATAAAAGCAAAATAAATCTTTAGTTTTCGTCTGTGGGGCTAAAATGTCAAAGGGTGAACACAGGAACACAAAGAGCGAACAAAAACAGTTCGCTCTTTGAGAGTGTAAACATGAAACCAAATGCCAAATGGGTGTGCTGCATGCTTTCTAAATACAGGCTATGAAATTGAAACTGTAATAAAACCAAATAAAACCAAACTATTCACGAACAAGATAACAGTTTGCTCTTTGAGTGTAAAAATCAAACCAAATTGACCCTTGTGGGTCCATTTGGTTTCATGTTTACACTCTCAAGAGTTAAAATATTCATCATTCCTTGGAATTATCCCAAGTCTACACATCTAGAGAATGTATAAGAATGTTCATATTGATCCGTTCGTTTGACGGTTTTGTTTCCCCAAATCCAGCCTGGAATTGTGTACAAAAGCAAAATAAATCTTTAGTTTTGGTGTCTTAAAATGTCAAAGGGTGGTCTGTGGAAATTGAACTTTGAAAACCGAAACTGTAAAGCACAGAAATGAAACCAAACTATTCAAGAACAGGAGAAAAAACAAAAACAGTTCGCGAACATGAAACCAAAAGGACCCACAAGGGTCCATTTGTGTTTTTTTTTTTTTTTTTTTTTTTACTTTTTTTACTTTTTTTTTTTTTTTAAACACACTCTTAAGAGTTCATTGGAATCCTCCCCAAGTCTGCACACAATGTATAAGATTAATGTTCATTTTGATCTGTATGTTTGACTGTTTTGTTTCCTAAATCCAGCCTGGAATTGTGTACAAAAGCAAAATAAATCTTTAGTTTTGGTGTCTGTGGGGCTAAAATGTCAAAGGTGGTCTGTGGCTGGCATGCTTTCCAAAGTGTAAAGCCCCAAAACACAAGACAAAAACAGTTACAACACAGCTTACAGAGCTGCTGGCTGATCTCCAGGCTCCCCTGCATTTGATCTTCCCTGCATCCTCGCCAACCGTCCACCATCTCTGTCACTGGCCAACTGCAGCCATTTAGTCATGTAACGTTCGATCTCTTGGTCCGTAGCATGACGGGATGGCGCATTACGCCGCACAGCCGCTAAAAGACACAGACAAAAAATTACTTTATCACGAAATACAGGAGTAACTTGTGGTACAATGTAGAGCTTTAATTGGGCCTAAAATGTTGAGCCTGGTCCTACAATAAGTTCAGCCAGGCCGACTCGAAGCAGATACATAGACTGTGTTCCAATTACGCAAATGTTTGTTTGATTTTCCAAAATATTTGATGATCAGCATAATTTTCAAGTCACTAGCTGTCAATTTTTACTCCAAATGTTATTGAACAAACCTCCTAATGAAAACAGAATTTAGAAAAATAAAAAACTTAAACACACTGTTCCAAATTATTATGCACAACATAGTTCAATACATTTTCTAGTTTGTAAAGAACTGAAAATAGTAATTTGTTAAATTTGTTGCAATAATGAGGACATAGGTTCAGAAAAAAAGCTATTTCAATCCAAAACATCTTAACAGGTCAAGTTACATGTTAACATAGGACCCCTCGTTTAATAGCAGCTTTACAATTCTTTCATCCATAGAACTTGTGAGTTTATGGAGAGTCTCTGCTTGAATGTCTTTGCAGGATGTCAGAACAGCCTCTCAGAGTTACTGTTTGGATGTGAACTGCCTCCCACCCTCATAGATCTTTCGCTTGAGGATGCTCCAGACATTATCAATACGATTGAGGTCAGGGGAGGATGGGGCCACACCATGAGTTTTTCCCCTTTTATGCCCATAGCAGGGAAAAAAAAAACTCATGGCGTGGCCCCATCCTCCCCTGACCTCAATACATGGCCATCACAGGTTTCTATGAGTAGCAGTAGTGAACAAAGTTATTGAGCACAATATATAAATGCAAGTGAGTCCAAGGGGGAGACGATGAATCTCAATATAAACTTACCAACCACAACGCCCTTGACACGTAGGTCCTTGAACCCAATTTTGCCGTTAATGCCACGCATGTTTGTCCTTTTGGCCAGGGAGTTGGTCAGTGTTGCTGCCATGATCCGCCAAACGCTCTCCTTGACGTTCAGCCCCCCTTTAAGCGCCAATAGATGACTCTGTGAATTGACATTTGTTATTGACATTTGTTAGTTCATTCCAGGACGATATACTGTATGGACATTCTAGCAATACAATCCAATGATTTGAAATCGATATAGTTAACCATTTAAAATGCTTTGGCATCGTCTTAAACAAAGTAATTAAACCACTCCTTTTCTTTTTTTCCCCCTTTAAAAAAAATGCAAAATTCGATGCAGTATTAATGCAATTGATTATCTGCAATGAAAACTACTCGATACAGATTTGAATGGCAAACTATAGTTAATGTTGCCGTTTGCATCGAAGAAACAACTTTTAATTTCAAAAATCCAAGTATATCGAAATGAAGTTACTATATTGTTACACACCTATTGCCAAGTCATTCTTTATCTTAACATGCCAACATTAGAATCAGGGAAGGAAACGTTCACTCGATGTAACTTAACCACACACAGTGAAACAGCATGCACGCCGTTTTGTGCAAGCCACTGTAAGATAACGGTTAGTAGGGCTGCAAATATTTGCCAAAAATGATAATTGAACATTCCTTTCGATAGCCCTCATGAACTCGAATGAATATCAAACGGTTCAAAATAAATATATTTTTATTAAGGCTGTTGAGATTAAAGTTAATTAGTTAAATTCATTTTGTTAATTAATCAGATTAAAAAAAATAACACAATTAACTCGTGTGCACAGTGACTCAACTGACCATTTTCTCATTGGTTAAAAAAATAAATAAAAAAAGAAAATCTGGGGGAAAGAAAATCTGTTTATTTCTCAAATACTTAAAAGTCCCCAATGCTTGTAGCTTTTTATTTTTTATGTTCAAATCCTGTACAGGAAAACATGGCATATATTGTACATCAAATACGTTCAAATGGTGATTAAATTAATTTAGAAGCTGGAATTAATTTGATAACATATCATTCAACAGCCATATTTTTATATAGAATACAGATCACATATTGGGCTGCTGCTGGAAACGTACTGTACTAATGTCCAGTAAAACTTTCCCTGTAGGACATCTGTCATGCAGTGCGCAGTTATAGACACAAACGGGAAATCAAAGCAATGCATTTTGATGATTTTGATGTTTTTGGTTTAAATCAAATTAAGCTGAGATTAAACGTGTGTGTTTTTCACTGTACCAAGTTAGTCAACAGAGCAGTGTCAAAGCAGGTCTGTGTGGACAGTGCGTTGAAGAAGAGAGCATTGGGCAACCTCCCGTAAGAGGGCACTTCTGTGTTTTAGACACAGAAGTGCTTTAACTGTATAAATACAACTGATCTACAAGTTCACCACACATTGCATGAATGACACATTTTAACTTTTAATTATTCTCTCATTTCCACACGGCATCGTTGTGTGGTAAACCTAGACTCCTCTCATGCAGCCATCAAAAAAGGGTTTGTCTGTGTTTCCAAGTAAACACTGAAATCTTACCAGCTGGTTTTTAAGCTCAGGGGTGTTTTGAAGGAGCTCTTCCAGCTTTTGAAGGGCTTCGGCGTCCTTCACTGGCAGGAGTTCTGGATCAACACCTGTTAGAATGATAATCAGAAAAGGTTTCATCACATCACTGGTTTATATGGTATCCGTACTATAGCCTTGAAGGTATAGTACGTGATTTGGAAAAACCTCCAGCCCCCTGGGTAGCAAGATGTACACACTCTGAGATTAACGTGTGTGCTTTTCATTGGACGAAAGGCTATTCTCCCAAAGCCCAAACTGGAACTAGGGTGTTTTGACCCCAGGGGCTCACTGGGGACAGGGAGGAACACCACACTATAGTAGGGAGGATTCCCCCAGTTTCTCTGGTGCAGCATCTACCTGAGGTCAGACATAAGGACCGTGGACCATGGGCATAGCAGCAGATACATGACAGATAGAGATGTATGAATAGAAAAAAGAAATACAATTACCAATCTGTTCTTCTGTCATTGTTTTTAATCCTTGGACAGTTTGTAAGATACTCTGCATCTGGACCTTCATCACCTCCTGATTGGTCAAGATATTTTGCAGTAGCGCTGGGAGAAAAAAAAAAATGTTTTAGCATTTAGTATTCAAACAGCTGATTCTATAAAGTGTGGAGCAGAGACATAAATACAATTAAATATTCTTACATAAACAAAGGGAGGGTGATGCTTTCTTCGCTACTGCAGAAGTTTTCACATGCAGCCCTGGGGATAGTAGTGCATTTAATTAATATATAGATCAAACACCTAGCAAAACGATCAACAGAGCTGATACATCTACGGTATACTATAGAGCCCGACCAATATAGAATTTTAAGACCAATATAGGAATACAACCACCGATAACTGATTTGTGACCGATATTATTTTTTTAAGCTAGGATTAAAACACTTTGTGTGAATTGTGCAAACATTTGGTGCCTATAGGATTATGCAGGGGCGGCAGTGGCTCAGAGGTAGAGTAACCGGATGGTAACCACAAGGTTGCCGGTTCGATCCCGGGCTCCCGCAGAGTTAGTGTTGATGTGTCCCTGAGCAAGACACTTAACCCCTAATTGCTCCTGATGTGCTAGTAGGTGCCTTGCATGGTTTCCATTGCCATCAGTGTATGAATGTGTGTGTGAATGTGTTGAATGTGATGCACAATCTATGTAAAGCGCCTTGGATAAAGGCGCTATATAAATGCACCATTTACAGTCAAATTGACAGTAGTACATGGTAGACAAACTGCTGCCTTAAACCAATGTCTTTGAACAAATATAAAAAACAGGTCTTGAATAGTCAACCTGTCTGTAACAAAAGTGAAGAAAAACAGTAGAGTCAAGTGACATAACAGTCCAACTCTGCAGCACCATTGGCATCACTTTGCCACTTAATAAACATAAAAAACACTATAGCAACTAGTAGTCTGCGTTGTGCACATTGGCACCACTTTGCCACAAAATAAATAGAAGCTGCCAGTCAATTTCTGACTCTTTCTTCACTTTGACACAAGAACAAAGTGAATAAAATACAGTATATTACAATGTTTCAAACTACTGACGAATTAAACAAGGAATGTTGACCATTTAAAAAGTATATTAATGTATGCAGTTAATACCTGGTCTGGGCTACTTTATGCATGCATGGAGGTGATCAACCTGTGGCACTCTTTGTGTTATGCAAGCCCAGTTTTGCTTCAATAACAGCCATAAATTAATTTGTATTGTTCATTCTTATGTCTCACACCTTCCTCTTGACAATACAACCCAGATTCTGGCTTGTATTGTCAAGAGGAGGTGTGAGAGGTGTGAGACATAAGACTGAACAATACAAATTCATTTATGGCTGACGCAAAACTGGGCTTTCATAACAACTCAACAGTGCCACAGGTTGATCACCTCCATGCCACGCCCCATTGATGAAATCATCTGTTCCAAAGTAGCCCAGACCAAGTATTAACTGCATACAATAATATACTGTAGACAAATAGTCAACATTTCTTGTTTAAAACACATTTTTAGTAGTCTCATAAAATATTCAAATTTTTTGAAATCCTGATTTGGTGGGTTTTCTGAGCTGGAAGCCAAAATTATGTAAAAACAAAAATACTTGAAATCATTTATAATGTGAGCACTGGATCTATAATTAATGAAAGTTTTTAATGGAATTGTGGAAATAATTCAACTTTTTGATGATATTCTAATTTACTGGCCAGCACCTGTAGTTTGTGTTTAGGAATGGTTAGCATATTCAAATAAAGAAACGGGGTGCTATATCTGGACAATGGCATGATAAAACTGGAAGAAATCTTGCATGGTTAAACGCATTATATTGACAGGGCTAGGCTTCGTTTTGCAGTCAGTCGGTATAATGGATAACGGAAGAATGATCAACTGTACATAATCAACAGACAGTTTTGACGATTAATTGGGCCGATTCATAGTCTAGTATACAAGAGTTATCTGAGTGGTCAGTGTTGACAAATGTACTATGGTTAACATTATCAAAGCCCCCTTGCAAGTTGCAATGCACTCCTTTCCCAGACCTCTGGTTAGGATGTTTAGACATGTTATTTGAAGGTGAAGTGGTTAATTCACTTGGGCATTATACTTTGAAGTTTCACCCTAAAAATGGCAGAACCAATCAGAGCATTGTAAACATCCAGGCTAGGGCTTCACAATCAATCGAAATTAAATCGAGGTTTCAGAATTTGGACAATGTAAAATTGAAATTCGAAAACCGTGTTTTCCCCTTTCCTACCACATGTATGGTAGAACTGTGTCACACTGGCTCACAGCCTGCCTTACTGTAAAAAGTGTCCTGGTAAATAAAAAAAATGCAATGTGTTCTGCTGTTTACTTTAAGGAAAGGTATTGCAAGACTCCAATAAGAGAAAAGAAATACCACCCCATTACCTATTGGAGAGAGGAGAATCAAATAAAAACCTATTTAACATAAATAACTTTTTCATAATGTAGTCGTTTTATCCCCAAAATCCCCACTTTTTTAGGCAAAATCGTGAAGCCCTACTCCAGGCTATGGGAGCCTTAAAGCCCATCTCTTGCATGCTATGGAGAATCATTCATAAACAAAGTGAGAGCCACTTTGTTCACAATTCAGCATACGGGAATAAAACAGGCAAGCTTAATTTCTTTTGTTGGTATAGGCCTCTACACATTATCAGAGTAGGCTTATGGAAATAGTTTTTTTATCTACTGTGCCCCCCCCCCCCCCCCCCCCCATTTTTGGCATCTATTATTAAACCACAGGTGTGTGTAGTGTGTGAGTGCGTGCGTGTGTGCGTCAGGCAGGTCCTACCTGGGGGTGTTGTCTCATCTGGATTCACTTGGCTTCTGTAGTGCAGGCCAGAAGTAGCAGGAGAGTCATAATTTGGTGGATGACCAGGAGTTGTGAGGCGTCGGTGTTGCAGGCGTGGAGGCGACTGGCGGCTGTGGTGCAGGCCAGGAGGAGAAGGAGATTCACTGCGATGACCAGGAGTTGTGGCGCTTCGATGTTGCAGGCGTGGAGGCGACCGGCGGCTGTGGTGCAGGCCAGGAGGAGAAGGAGATTCACTGCGATGACCAGGAGTTGTGGCGCTTCGATGTTGCAGGCGTGGAGGCGACCGGCGGCTGTGGTGCAGGCCAGGAGGAGAAGGAGATTCACTGCGATGACCAGGAGTTGTGACGCTTCGGCGTTGCAGGCCAGGAGACGACTGGCGGCTGTGGTACAGGCCAGGAGAGGGAGATTCACTGCGATGACCAGGAGTTGTGACGCTTCGGCGTTGCAGGCCAGGAGACGAATGGCGGCTGTGGTACAGGCCAGGAGATTCACTGCGATGACCAGGAGTTGTGACGCTTCGGTGTTGCAGGCCAGGAGGAGAGGGAGATTCACTGCGATGACCAGGAGTTGTGACGCTTCGGTGTTGCAGGCCAGGAGGAGAGGGAGATTCACTGCGATGACCAGGAGTTGTGACGCTTCGGTGTTGCAGGCCAGGAGGAGAGGGAGATTCACTGCGATGACCAGGAGTTGTGGCGCTTCGGTGTTGCAGGCCAGCAGGAGAGGGAGATTCACTGCGATGACCAGGAGTTGTGAGGCTTCGATGTTGCAGGCAAGGAGGAGAGGGAGATTCACTGCGATGACCAGGAGTTGTGAGGCTTCGATGTTGCAGGCGAGGAGACGACTGGTGGCTGTGGTGCAGGCCAGGAGGAGAGGGAGATTCACTGGACACAAAGACAGAACAAAGCAGTTAATACATTTTTCAAATACATTAATATTTAACCCATTAAGGACGGGAATCCATATTTGGATCCTGTACAGTATGTACAGTATTCAAATATACATTGTGTTTTTGTGCTAATATAAATATTTAAAGTTTTTCAAAAACCTTAGGTTAGGCCTAAATGGGTTTAGCAAACTCAAAAAAAGTCAAAATATCGTGAGTTTACCATGGTGTTGCTCTAGCCTCCTCGCCCGGTTCATTCTGTACTGCATGACCAAATCGATGTTCAATTGTTGGCGCACAAGGTAGTTCAGGTGGACTGTAGTGACATAGCAAAACAAATATAGTATTAGCATGTTGCATAACAGGAATAATAAATAATAACACTAGTAATATTCTTACATCTTCCTTGGCTTATGACTTTGCATAGATCGTGGCTGTTCCATATCATGGTCTTCTTCCTCATCTTCACCAGGGAGGCTGAGGTTCTTTTGGCTAATGAAATATTTCAAGTTATTCAATAAGAAAATGTATAATGTGATAACTATTTGTACAGCATCTTTCATGGCATGGACTGTAATGACATAGCAAACCAAATATATTATCTGCATGTTGCATAACAGGAATAATAATCTTACATCTTCCTTGGCTTATGACTTTGCATAGATCTTGGCTGTTCCGTATCATGGTCTTCCGTATCATCTTCACCAGGGAGGCTGAGGTTCTTTTGTCTAATGAAATATTTCATGTTATTCAATTAGAACCACTCAAAGTGGTTTACAGAGCAATGGGGTGGGGGGACATGAATTACAAGGAATTTAAAAGATCAATTAAAGACAGAATAAAAGTAAGTCTTGAGCTGTGGTTTAAAGTCTACAGAGGCTGCCTGTTTACTACAGTGGGATTTTGTTCCATGCAGACAGCCTGTAGAAGCAAAAAACAGCTTCACCTCCGTGTTTTTTTAGTTGTCATTTTTTTGGCACAGCAAGCAGGCCAGCATTGAAGACCTGAGAGGTGGCGTATAGATTTGTAGAAATAAAACATAACATACCTTCTACGCCTTTTGGCTTTAATAGGAGAATGATCCTCATCTGTCCCAAGGTCAGTATGCAGAACTGCTTCTGGGAGCTTTAATCGTGCCTCATTGTAGTCACCTGCAAAACAACAGAGTTAATAGTTACGGGCCCTCACCATTAACTGGGGACCGCCTTCTATTTAGACATCCCGCTATTCCGACATTGATTTGTAATTGTCTGAATAGCAGGACGTTTCTAAAAAATAAAAAGTACCGCTATTTAGACACGGGAGACGTCCCGCTATTTAGACAAGGGAGACGTCCCGCTATTCAGACAGAGGGGGGGGGGGGGGGGGGGGGGGGTGCACAACTCGGCCAAAAATGCGCTCCAACCCCGCCCCCTCCCACGGAATATACAGCACAGATTGCAGATTGGAATATATGGACAGACCCTCCATGCTCCCCCAATTTACTTCCCAGTGTCGATCTCTCTCTCTCTCTCTCTCTCTCTCTCTCTCTCTCTCTCTCTCTCTCTCTCTCTCTCTCTCTCTCTCTCTCTCTCTCTCACGCACGCACGCACGCACGCTCTCTCGTGTGTGTGTTATAGGCTACTATATTTGTAGGCTACTACTATTTGTATGTATGTACTGTATCATGTATGCTGATCACCAGCGACAGCGTCATGTCGCCAACCCGCGGCTCTCTCTTTGGCTATAGTTTCATGCGGGGCACTTCCATAAAAAAAGAAAGAAAACATTGGTGGATTGGCGCGCCGCTGTCCTACCGTCTACAGCGCAGCGAGCGCGCGCGCATGTATATGTGTTTGTCCACCCGACCCGTCCACGTATGTCGTGCATGTTGGGACAACAGAGTAGATACTTTTCTCGGTGGTTCATTTTAATAAGGCAGTTCACTTCTCACTGTTGTCTGCCTGCCTGCCTGCCTGCCTGCCTGCCTGCCTGTTTGTCTGTTCTCTGTCTGCCTGTTTGTCTGCCTGTCTACCTGCTTGCCTGTCTGTCTGCTATTATAGTTAATCAAATTTGGAAGAGCTTCCCATGATTGTTGTCTGCTGTGATTGAACAGTAATGACCTAATTCCCTAAACATACAACTTGAAACTGGCTGTTTGTGGTACGACTGCACTGGCAGTGTTTGTCTTTTGTAAAGTCACACACATAAGTGTGTGTGTGTGTGTGTGTGTGTGTGTGTGTGTGTGGGGGGGTCTCAAAAACAAAAACAAAAATCAACAAAATCACTCTTTTAATAATAATGCAAAACAAAAATCGCCCTTATAAAAACACAAATTTAAGAACAATAAGAACAAGAACAATAATATAGCTGCAAGCAGTAATAAGACGGGACCAAGCAAGCAGCAATAAGGAGTCAGAACAATATGCACAAGCCATAGAAACATCACAACATTTTGTTTCGAAGTCAGACTGCCACTCTACTGACTGAACTATCCAGACTGAATAATTTCCTTCATTGTTGTTAACAGTATGGCAGTGCGACAAGCACAAATAAGCCATATGTAACCCAGGTTAAAACTCAATGTAATGGTAATGGTGGTTATAATAGCAGGCAGACAGACAGGCAGGCAGACAAACAGGCAGACAGACAGGCAGGCAGGCAGTGTTCCACCAATCTTTTCTTTTTTTTTCTACACCTATGCAGTCAACTTTGAATCGGTCTGCGGCCCTTAAGAGCCACATGAAACCAGCCAAAGAGCCGCATGTGGGTTGCGAGCCATGGGTTAGCCACCCCTGCCCTAGAAGGAGGAAGAGAGGGAGGCCCTAGACAGGAGAGGAGCGATTTTTCAGTTGCCACCCAAAATAAAGCAGCGGGGGTGGGAAGGAGCGCCTGTTTTATCTGCCGGCTACTACTAGTAGGGCGGGGCGAAGCATAATTTTACTGAGGTTATGTTTAGGGTTAGTTACCGCATAAAGCACCGTCTAACTCTAACCCTAACCTAATTTTAAAACTTAATACAACATTTCCACAGGGTTTAAACCACTATGAAAGATAATTAAGATTATTTATCTCAGACCTAGATAGACTCCTTCAACAAAGATGGCGAATGCAAACATTCTCTGTATTGTACTCCTACATAATGTTGTAAGAGAAAAAACATTGAAGTCTTTTACCACAAATCTAACCCTAACCTAAACTTCACCCTAAACTTAACCTCAGTAAACATATGCCTAAACCTAACCTAACGCTATAGCTAAGCGGAAACTTGATGCGATAGTTTAGTTGGTGATAGAAGCATGACATTTGGCACAGCTGATCTTCATATGATCCTAAACAATAATCAGCCTCGGGCCACACAGAATTCCAAGATGGCAGCCCCCAAAATCCAAGATGTCCGTCCAAAAATGTTTTTTTCCTTCATAACTCGAAATGCAAAGATTTTAAATTTATTTTATTTTAAATGTATTGAACGTTAATATAAAGTCGGGCATTACGGACATTTTGATCCCAAGTACATGTCTGTATGTACTACGGTTACAACATATACATAGTGATGAGGCACCATAAGTGTAACATTTTGGCACGTTTCACTCTTTAACTCAAAGATCGCTTCATCACCATATCTTCTATTTTCAGGAAATGGACCTACATGTATCTGCTATCATAAACCTTTTCAAGTTTTTCAATTGATGAAACGGGTCGGGAGTTATTAAACCGATCGTGAAGGGCTGTTTCAGTGCTAAATTTGCTGCGTAACATAAGCCACCCAGAAATGTCTGTCTGTGCATCTGTCCTTCACAATAAGTGTATATGTGACGCACCAAGTGTAGCATGTGTCATAGTATAATGGTATAATATGCTAATAGGCGTAATTGTGTAATGTATCTAATTGCAATAGTGAAATAGGGCTAATAGTGTAATAGTGTAATGTATGCAACAGCGGTATACATGTGTAAAAGTGTCATAGTGTAATAGGGTCATGGGGAAATATGTGTAATAGCGTCGTAGTGTAACTAGTGTAATATGTATAATAGTGTCATAGTGTAACATGTTTAATAGTGTTATAGTGTAACATGTGTAATAGCGTAATATGTGTAATAGTGTAATAGGGTAATATGTGTAATAGTGTCATAGTGTAACATGTGTAATAGCGTAGTATGCTGATTTTGTAATAGGCTAATACGTGTAATAGTGTAATATATGTGCATTAGGGTAAGAGTGTGATATATGCAACAGTGGTATAGTGTAATTGCCATATTACACTATTGCACATACATTATACTATTACACATATTAGCCTATTGCACTTATTACACATAATACACAACAGCATTATTACCCTATTACACTATACCACCATTGTATATATTGCAAGATTACACTAATTAACATATATAACACTATTACACCTATTAGCATATTGCAATTATTACAAATATTACACTATTACACATATTACCCTATTACACATGTTACACTATGACACTATTACACATATTACCCTATTACACTATTACACATATTACTCTATGACACTATGAGACTATAATACATTACCCTATTACACTTTTACACATGTTACACTATGGCACATTTACACATATTACCCTATGACACATGTTACACTATGACACTATTACACATATTAAGAAATTACACTATGAGACTATAACACATATTACCCTATTACACTATTACACATATTACCCTGTTACACTATTACAAATATTACCCTATTACAGTATACCACTATTACATATATTACACTATTAGCCCTATTACACTATTAGCCCTATTACACTATTACACCTATTAGCATATTATACCATTATACTATGACACATGCTACACTTGGTGTGTACGCGTCACATATACACTTATTGTGAAGGACAGATGTACAGACAGAAATTTCTGGGTGGCTTATGTTCGCAAAATATACACAGCAAATTTAGCACTGAAACAGCCCTTCACGATCAGTTTAATAACTCCCGACCCGTTTCATTAATTGAAAAACTTGAGGTTGTTTATTATAGCAGATACATGTAGGTCCATTACCTGAAAATAGAATATATGGTGAGTTAAATGTTACACTTATGGTGCCTCATCACTACGTATATGTTGTAACTCAAGAACCATAGTACATACAGACATGTACTTGAGATCAAAATGTCTGTAATGCCCGACCCCATATTAACGTTCAATACATTTCGAGTTATGACGGAAAAAACACATTTTTGGACGGACATCTTGGATTTTGGAGGCTGCCATCTTGGAATTTTGCAGGGCATGCAGTACTATTAGAAATTGCAGAGTGTGTGTGCCAATTTTCATACCTGTATCACCATTTGATTGACTTCATTTGTAACAAGAATCAATGTTACAAATGTCTTGCTCTCCTCAATCTGTGAAAGTACCTATATGCTGTATCTCACGAACCGTAGGAGATACAGACACGTACTTGGTACGTGTCTGTACCAGGTACGTGCCAACTTTGTATTAACTTTCAATACATCTATGGGGCATAAAATCAATGCATTTCAAGTTATGAAGGAAAAACCACATTTCTGGGCAGACATCTTGGATTTTGGCTGCCGCCATCTTGGAATTCTGCGTGGCCCGAGGTTGATTATTGTTTAGGGTCATATGAAGATCATCTGTGCCAAATGTCATGCTTCTATCACCAAATGAACTATCATGCATTAAAAACACCATTTTTCCGCTACTAACCATAACCTTAGTAAAACTTCCTTCGCCCCGCCCTACTAGTAGTAGCTGGCAGATAAAACAAACGCTCCTTCCCAACCCCGCTGCTTTATTTCGGGTGGCAACTGAAAAATCGCAGGAGAGGAGGGGGTCGGTCTGTCGGT
Source organism: Benthosema pterotum (assembly GCA_039105355.1). Classification (NCBI taxonomy): domain Eukaryota; kingdom Metazoa; phylum Chordata; class Actinopteri; order Myctophiformes; family Myctophidae; genus Benthosema; species Benthosema pterotum. The sequence goes on along the minus strand of CM076972.1, from coordinate 50,157,361 downwards.
CAACATGCTAATACCACTGCCAATGCCCAATGCTAACATGCTAACATTTCATGCTAACATGCTAATGCTAACATGTTAACATGCTAATGCTAGCAGGCTATCATGCTGCTAGCTAACATGCTAATGGTAGCATGATAAGACGCTAACATGTGAATGATAGCATGATAATGTTAAAATGGTAACATGCTAATATATTACTGTTAGCATTAGCATTGGTACATGCTAACATGCTAATTGGTACATTGGTACATGCTAACATGCCAATGCTAACATGCTAACAATAGCATGATAATGCTAATATGCTAATGATAGCATGCTAATGTTAACATGCTAATGCTAGTATTAGTATTGGTACATACTAACATGCTAATGCTAACATGCTAATGCTAGCATTACCATTGATACATGCTAATGGTAACATGTTAATGATAGCTTAATTATGTTAAAGGTAGGGGAAGTGATTTCACTTTTGTCAGATATCACCAAAAAATATTTTTTTTCTGTTAAAATGCTCTATTATAAGGTGTGGAAACCACATATGGAGTTTCCCCCTCCCCCACGTTAGCAGAGGAGCTAATAAAAGTTCCCCAGGTCACCACAATTCTCCTCCAATCAGGAGAGAGCAGCAGGTTCACATAGTGTAGCTACTTTTGGGGGCCCCTAGTGCACCAGGCTGGTACTACACCATGAATTTCAAATCACTTCCCCTACCTTTAAGAAGCTAACACGCTACATACATGCTAACATGCTAATGCTAACATGCTAACATGCTAATTCTAAAGATACTAACACGCTGGATACATTAGCATGTTAGCATTAGCATGTTAGCATGTTAGCATTAGCATGTTAGCATTAGCATGTTAGCATTAGCATGTTATCATTAGCATGTTCGTATTAGAATGTTAGCATTAGCATGTTGCTAGCATTAGCATTGGTACATGCTAACATGCTAACGCTAGCATTAGCATTGACACATGCTAACATGCTAATGCTAACAATTAGAATGTCTAAATAGGGGTATGTCTAAATAGGGGTATGTCTGAGTGGGGGTATGTCTAAATAGGGGGATGTCTGAATAGGGGGATGTCTAAATACCAGCATGTAACCCCATTAACTTTGGTCAGTCAGTAGTTATTTTGTTTAGCTCAACATGATAATTGGTGTCTAAAACTTATGAATGTAGTGCTATGAATGTACTAGTGAGTGTTTCTTAATTTTGCTCAATGTCTAATATAAAGTTGGCATTTTGCTAATATGCAGAAAGAATAAAAAGGCAAACAAATCAAATGTGTGCATTGTCATACAGTGAGAGGATATTGGGTTGACCTGTACCTGTTAAGTAAATATCATGCTCCAATTGCCCTCAACTTATAGTCACTTGCCCCCATTATGTATTGTACATTTTGCATTACTGTCAACTTTTTGTAGTGTACACTGTACAGTATAAAAATGTTCCAAAATGGACAGTTTTCAAACTTTTAAACTGAGAAAGGAGACGTTTCAAGCATGCAAGTAGAAAGTAAAAAATATGTTAAAATAAACAGTAATGCAAAATGTACAATACATTCTGGGAGGCAAGTGGCCTTGAGCCGAGGGCAAGTAGAACATGATATTTACTTGTCTGACAGGCACTTGCCCGTCAGACAAGTAAATGTAAATGACAAGTAAATGTTGACTTAGTGTCGACCCCTGAATCATTAACATCACTAAATGCAACACTCAAGCAGAATGGACTTACTTGATGTGTAAACAACTTTGACAGTGTATGATACCCAGTCTTCTCCAGGTGGTTCTCTATTCTTGGTGGCCTTCACAGGATCTACTTTGCATGGTGGCCACATGCATTCTTTTCCACTGAGCCAATTGGATGGCACGACTTCCACTTCATTTGTTTGCTCAAAAACTACTATGTGATACATTGCCTAAGGATAATTAAAACATAATGTTCTTTTCAGATATTTGTTAGAACTCACAACTTGGGAGCAATATGGGAGACACGTGCATATATGCAAGTCAGCATTTGTCCTCAGTCGTGCAAATGAGCACTGCAACAGAGCCAACATGGACCACTCCACACATTTTAAATTGTATCTTCATGTAATGCTCGTTTAAGATGGCGCCATTGTTTCCCTGCCTATATTCAATATTGTGTGGTGCCAACCACAGATTGATTGGTAGACCGACATGAAGAGGGAAAGAGAGAGAGAGAAAAAAAAAAAACCACACGTGTAGGTTCACATGTCTGACACATGCATGAGCATGAAAGCTCTCCCCTACAGGCCCACACTATCAGCTAGGGCAGGGGTTTTCAACCTTTTTCATCTCATGGACCACCATTTGAGAACATTTTAGCCCCACAAACCCCAAATCTAAAGATTTGTTTTGCTTTTGTCCACAATTTCAGGCTGGATTTTGCAAACAAAGCAGTGTAGACTTCTTAATTAAGTGGTGCTAATTCAGATGAATATTTTAACTCTTGCAAAAATGAAACCAAATGGACCCATTTGGTTTCATTTTTACATTCTCAAGAGTTAGATCTGGCTAAGCAACTTTCCATCATTTAGCTTGGGGACCACCTAAAACCCTCTCAAGGACCACTGGTGGTCCCCGGACCACCGGTTGAAAACCCCTGAGCTAGGGGAAACACTGGGCCCATGAATGCATCATTCTTCCTTGATTCAGTAACCTAGTGACTCATTTTAATGTATAAGGGGCACAACAACAAACTTGTCACGATATGGCAATCTGATGCACTTTTGTACACGTTCCTCCATCCGAAAGTACTTCACATTCAGAGACAGGTTAGAAACACATAGTATTCCTAACTCTCTGGAGTCAAATGGATATTCAAAGAATGCTTCCTTGCATTTGTATTCTTTACCTGCTGCATATTCTATATCTCCATCAACAACAAAGTTTTCAACCAAAACCACCTTTTCCCCAATTCGGATGCAGGAAGTACACCATCCATGGCCAACACTTTAAACTGGCGTACTTCTCCATTGAGTGACTGTGGCACAGGCCCATCTTTATGTTCCAACTTATATGTTTTAGCTGTTTGTGAAAAAACATCTTGGGTGCCATCCATTTCAGACAACCTGCGGATCACTTGTGTCAGGGGATTGCGGGGACCCCTAACCATCCTTTTAAGTTGTCCCAAGTAATTTTCGAAAGGAAATGCGGAAAAGTGATCCAAATTGCCATGCATTTTTACATCCTGGCTAAGATGCACAAGACAATGTATGTTGTAAACTAGAAACTCCTTCCCATAAAGACTGGCAAAATGCTCAACAAAAGAAACCAATAATGAATTTGCAAGATCATTCAACCTGAAACAATATTTCGAGCTTGCCAAAATGTAGACACCAACAGACAAAAGCATGAAATTGTCATAGATTTGAGACTTCAACGCATCTTTCAGTACAACAGGACCAGTATACAACAAAAATTGTCGTAGCTCTGTTGCTTTCCATCTGCCTCTCTCAGCCAGTGTACGTGGCCTTCTAGCAAACTCCGTTGGAATGTAATCGGTCAAAGCAAGTAGCTTCTCTGAAAGCGAAGAGGCTTGACTATGAGATATACGGCAGGACAATGGGCCAGGAGGACCCATCCACAACTCAATCAGTCGTTTTGTCACCCCTAAGCACACCAAGTGCATATAATCGTGCGGGAAGGTGGCAACCATGTCGATATTAAGACCAGAGAAAGGTGTGTGTTCATTGTGGTGTTCATTAAAAGTGCCTTCCCTAAAACATTTGTCGGTTCTGCACCTTGCACGGATCTCAGGGAAAGTCATTCTGTTACCAAGCCTTAGACCCTTTTGTTGGCACTTGTCACAGCCATAGTAGGCTGTATGTGATTTCACACCTCTGATAAAGGCACGGGCTGGGGCATCACAAACAACAGATGTGAGCTTCAAAATGAATGTTTTTCCTTTAAAAACAAACCCACTACTAAGTGTTTTTAGTTCACTAACGAGGTGTTGCAAATATTCAGACAATGACTTCGGTTTAGTATCACCACAAAAAAGACCAATTACGACTGGTTTACTTCTTTGGCCTTGTAACATGCCAAGAATTGGCCAAAACTGAGTACTCCTGCTCTTAAATAGTGGCAGACCATCAATATTAAGTTGTAGTTTTAAGGTATCCCCATCTGGAAGGCTTGACCACAACTTATCAAGAATGTAATGAAATGCATTTACTATGCCAAAATAATGAAACCGTCCTCCTGCCAGTGTCTCTATTGTGTATTTTATTTTTGTACCCAGTAGTGTTCTGGCATCTTTGGGTAAAATGGAATGGTGTGGTTTAAGGATGGAGAGCAGGGCTGTTAATGCAATCAAAGAAATCCCAAATTCAATGGCCCAGTCTGCCAAAGAAGATTTCAAATCATTTTCAGAACTACCATCATCAAACTCATCACCAGAATCAAACCTGTATTCTGACCACATGTGCTCACTCTCAGTCTCCCCAATTTCTCCATCAGTATCAGCTTGCATCTCTTCATGTTCACCAGATGCATCAATGTTCAAAACTCTGGTCACATTTCTATTATCTTCACACTCAAATCCTTCAATATCCAAGCCTTCCTCCATATGATCATCATCATACTCTGCCTGCTCTACTGATGCATGCTCTACTATTTTTTTAACTTTATTCAATGCACGTCTCCTCAAATTGCTCCCCTCTTTGTGAAACAAATTCCCCTCCATGTCACTTACAGTTCTGCAGTTGGGCCCAATCACAGCCCTGCAAAGAAAGAAAATGTATGATTCATTATTAATGTATGATCATGATATTACAGAGTACACAAACATTTTTTAGGAGATATCATCATATAACAACAAAGTGTATCAAAAGCAAGTGGAAATATCCACTATAATACATTCATCTGTGTGGCGGATGATTCGTTTCTGCATGACTAGTGACACTCGTAGAATGTGGTCATGGTCAACGCAGTGCATGTTCCACACACCCTCCTCTCCTCAAACACCGTGGCGAGTAGGCTAAAGCAGCCGCGAGTCGAGGTTGTTTTATTTTCTTCATTGACGGAGCAGCAGAGCAGGCAATGCAAGGCGTTGAGGAAGGTCGGCGATTACTTTCGATCGCCTTTTTTCTTGCTTTTCTTTTTTCTTTTTTGCAGAGCCGGCAAAAAGGCTGTGCACAGGGGGGGGTGCCCCCCCAAACGCCCTAAATACGTTGTATAACGCATAAGGTTTTCGCCCCCCCCAATTGTGAAACTTTATATCGGGGCCTGACAAAAGCCGCCAGAGAGAGAGAGATCTTCGTGTCCCGACACTTAAATTTTGCTCGATCCCGCATCGTAGAGAACACCTACCCACATATTCTATACAGCATCTGAGAGAGAAGGTTTTTCCCCATCACGCTGTATTTTGAAATGTAAAAAATGGCCCAGAATTGACCGAGAAATGAACGATCAAAAAAAAAAAAAAAACATCTTTTTTGCCGCAAATTCCCGACTTTTTTGCCATTTACTTTATAACATTTCGCAGACTTGGGATAAATGCACGCCACATACAGCAAAAAAAACAAGGAACATTTTTTTCAACATAACATGTTGAATGGTAAGAAATGATTGAGAATTGACAGAGTTATAATTGTTTGAAAATAAGATCTATAATCGTTTGAGAATAGGCATACTCATGCATGTGTCTGTCCTAAGCCCTCAGCCAGGCTGCGTGCTTAGGCCGCGTTGCCGCATCGTAGCTGCACATGATAAACTAAAATGACTAAAGTGGACGAAAACCCTTTGGCGGGTCTAATAAAAACAGTTGAAAATGTGGAAAAGTTACAAAGACATGCTTAGTTTAGTGCTGAGAGAGGGACAGAGAGAGAGGCCGCACCCGACAACAATTGAAATGTAAATGATCCATTAGACTGGGGGGAGGAGGGTGAGGATGGTCAAATTGACGGCGAATGTCCCGTCTTTTAGGTAGTTCCGCAGACTATCACAGGCAGAGAAAATCCACTTCAAAATCTCAAAAACGCTCAAAATGACCTCTCAGGCTTGCTAATGTTAAATAATCCGTGCAAATGTCTCTTGCAATGTGCAATGTCATCATAATAACATTTCGTTTCCACCATAAAGCAAATGAAATGGAGCAGAACGTACTGTGTTACATTTTAGCATGTTAGCTCCTCTGCTCGACGGCTAGCTGGCGCTCCCATGCGCTCCCCCCACCTTCACTACTACTAAATGCTAACCAACATAATTTCAACAAAAATAGCACAAACAGACATGTACTTCAATCACAACCTTATTTCAACACGACACAGAAGTGGATATAAATACGTCCAAATTACTTGCCTGCACTATGATGATTGATGAATCTCCTATGCAACTTCGCTGACCGCTGGAGCGCTAGTGGTGGCTGGTGTGTGTGTGTGTGTGTTGTGTCGGTTCCGCGCTCCCTGTGCTTGAGAGCGCCCCGCCATTGCGCCTGTCCAATGAGAGCGTAGCACACGTATCATGCAATGAATTTCAACCAATGAGACCTGGGTTGTCAGGGAGACCATTAATCCAATCAGGCGCAGTTGTTTGTCAGGCAATGGGACAACAATAAATGCTAGCCGAATCCTGAGCCAATGTTGCCATGTTTGTTTATTATAAGCAACAATTAATGTGTTTATTTTTATGTAAAGATACTCCGAAATAGTTGCTGGTTGGTGTTTTTTTGCTCGGATTCTAAAGTTTACAGTTATTATAACACTTATTTGGGCATGCATCCATCCATGCATGTTAAACCAGTGGTTCCAACATTAATTGTCACATCAAGGAATGTACCCCAGATTAACATGAAATTGTGCAGACATCCAACTGAAAATGTTTTGTCTTCTTTATTCAAATGTTTAAAAAGTATTACATATATTTCAATTTATTCTCAATATGTTTTAAATTACAGATGTAGAACCTCACAAACTGTTGCTGTGAGCTTGTAAATCAGCTTGTTTTCATTTGTGCTTGTTTTCATAGACCTGGCCATGCAGTTGTTTCTTGATAACTCTAATTTAAGGCCCTCACAAAAAAAGTGAGTAAAGGGAGTTCTTTACCTGACCTTTTCACCTCATACAAATTAATTGGCACAAAGCCCCGAGAGGATAGCTCTAGCAGTGATCAACCTGCTTAATGTTAAAAGACCCCCGTTTGACATTATCTATCTATTCCAGATAGCATTTTGACAACATTAAACACATTTCCATAACAATAATGTTATCAAAATAATAGGCTATAATTCGCCCCCTGTCAATCCAGGGAACATCATGATAATATTGATTATTTATCGAGAGTTTTGATTAACATTGCTGACTCTACGCCCCGTCCGTCCGTCCACTTCAATAGACCTGCGCAGTGACGCCACCGCCCCGGCTCCAGAAGTGTTTTCCCCATTCATTTTTCTCATAGACTTTTGTAAAATAATTCATATGAAGACGATTACAATGTGGACAAAGCCAGCTTGGCCCACAGGCCCTCCCTATGAGGTTGATTTTCAGTAGGCTACAGTACACTAAGTGTCGGAGTGGCATGTCATCAGAAAGTATTTTTCCCGCTTAGCGAATTGCATTTTTTGGACTTTGAAACGCCATAAAAACGCTGTTAGAGATTTTTTTTTTTTTAAATCCGTTCCAACTCCCCATCCATATTGGAGTATAGCCAGGTCAGATGGTCTGCGTCCCGATTTTTTCTGACACTGTAAACCCCCAAAGGTTACGAAAAAGACTGGAGGTCACGAAAAATAGTTTTTCCAAAAAAAACACCAAAATAACCCAAAAGAAGTGTTTTCTGACTTACTTTTCGACGCTGATTCAGGATCCGCAGTTTGTTTTGAAATCGGAGCACAGGAAGTGCTTTAAATCGCCATTTGTTTGAACCGGAAGCGCCATTTTTCCATGTTCTCGGTGAGAAGGATTTTTTTCATATTTTTTCCCTGAAAGGCCATGGAAAACTGAGTCAGACGTCGTTGTTCGCGAGAGTCCGCGTTACACGGCCAGGGCAGCAAAAAATCCCGTTTTTTTCCACATTTTGCTCTATAACTCAGCAACGGAAAGTCGCAGACACATGGGGCCAGCGTCATAGTGCTTCGCTCAAAGAGGCCGATAAGCCTATGAGAGAATCTCAGAATTTTCAAAATTCAACTTGGCCTTCGATATGGGGTGAGGTTTCACAACTCTAATACCTCCCTGAAAGTGGAGATTGATATGAAGAAAGAGTCGCACAGACAAGTGCCATACACCAAACTGTTCGTCTCGTCGAGACGGACTCAGAGAGCCCAAAAGCTCTGCATGTTGACCTTTCGGTGGCGGAGCTACAGCCCGTCAAAGTCAAAAACCTAACTTTTGAGCGGTGCGACCGTGTGCAAGGAACCACATATCAGCGCGTGCGTCTCTACGAGCTGAACGCGTGCACCTGCATTACTCCCCCCTCCGACGCTTGTGGGTGGGGCCAAGTACGTGTAAACATGTGCCCAAACGACTTTACCCTTTTTCAAAACGAATAGGACAATTCTTGACTCACTTTTAGACGCTGAATCCAACGGTGCCACTCCCGTTGCTCTCGGACCTCGGGAAGTGCTTAATTGCCACACTAATTGGTGTAAAAGGGTCGATTTTTAAACTACGCGTAAAGTGTCCGAGTGACATGTCATCGGAAAGGACTTTTCCCGCTGAATCCAACGGTGCCCCTCCAGAGAGAGAGAGAGGTTGCTTCTCTGTTGAGTTATCTAGATCTGATCAAAAACATGAATTCATATGAACATATTACTTCCCACCACTGGTTCAACATAAGTGGGCCAGCTAATATATGCTATAGATGGGCCAAACACATAGAAAATGTATGTGGGCCAGTTAATATAAAGCTAGTGTGAGCCAAATACACTCAAAATGTATGTGGCCCAGTTCAAATATCGCTATATCTGGGCCAAATACACTCAAAATGCATGTGGCCCAGTTCAAATATCGCTATATCTGGACCAAATACTCACAAAATGTATGTGGCCCAGTTCATATAATCTATATCTGGGCCACATATACCCAAAGTGTTTGTGGCCCAGTTCATATAATCTATATCTGGGCCACATACACCCAAATTGTATGTGGCCCAGTTCATATAATCTATATCCGGGCCACCTACACCCAAATTGTATGTGGCCCAGTTCATATAATCTATATCTGGGCCACATACACCCAAATTGTATGCGGCCCAGTTCATATAATCTATATCTGGGCCACATACACCCAAAATGTATGCGGCCCAGTTCATATAATCTATACCTGGGCCACATACACCCAAAATGTATGTGGCCCACTTCATATATGGTTATATCTGGGCCAAATATGGCAAAACACAACTGGCCCATATGTGGCATGCCATCATGTAAACGGTGCCGCCATTGCCAGACCTGGCCCATGTCCGGTTGACATACCGCTTGCCATTGCCAGATGTAGGCCAGAGGTGCCGGATTGAAGCCGCGTTTGGCCCAGACCCCTCTGCTATGTGGGTATAACTCCTGTAGTGTGTTATTGTCGAAGCTCCGTGCCCATTCATGCTTTGAATTTACTCCAGTTCATACATCAATGTATCATTAAGTTTAGTTAGATCAAATATGAAGCTTACAATGCAATCTCACATCTCTATATTTTTGCATAGAGCATGACCTGGGGGAGGAGAGAGGGAGGAGCACATGCAGCAGTCTGTTACTTTCTGATTGGTTGAGAGGTTGTTCTATTGTTCTCTCCTTTGGCCAATCAATCCAAAGCAGTTAGTGGTGACAACTCAAGCTCTCTAGTATAAGAAGAGATTGTAGTTGGAATTTCTCCACATCATCTCCAGGATATCAATCATTTCTGAACACATCTGACTGTGCTCTCCAGACTTCAGGTGAAGATGAACTCTCTCAACCACACCATGGACAATTCTGCTCAACAGGATGATCATCAAGACCTCTGTAAGTTATAACTGTTTTTAAATTCATATACAGCATGTCAGTGGCAACCAATACATGTTCAAAGTTAATTACAGTTTTTGTTTTAATTAGCACAAACTAAGACAATCTGTTCTTTATCTCTTTCTAAAATGCACAAAATGTTATTGCAAGTAATCAATACATTGTAATATTTTCATCCATGTAGTCGGTCAGACTCTAATCTGTGGCTTGGGGGAAGAAGAAAAAAACTCACAAACCAGTAATTATCATTGGCTCATAAAAACTTTAGTCTCTGCGCCTGTCTGGAATGTGAATGTAACATGGCTTGGACTATGGTTCACTTAAAACATCAGTAATATGTTCCCTCTGCGCTTGCTTCAGTCATTTGTCATTTAACAGGGGAATCACTGCAAAACATATATATACACTCAACAAAAATATAAACGCAACACTTTTGTTTTTGCTCCCATTTTTCAGGGGATGGACTTAAAGCCCTAAAATTCATTCCAGATATACAATATAACCATTTCTATCAAACACTGTTCTCAAATCTGCCTAAGTTTGTGATATTGAGCACTTCTGCTTTGTTAAGATAATCCATCCCACCTCACAGGTGTGCCACATCAAGATGCAGGTGTGACATCATGGTTAGTGCACAGGTGTACCTCAGACTCTCCACAATAAAAAGACATCCTGAAATGTGCAATTTTCTTTTGCCTTATTGGGTGTATGGGCCTCCGAACCAGTCAGTATCTGGTGTGACCACCATTTGCCTCATGCAGTGCAACACATCTTCTTCGCATAGAGTTTATCAGATTGTCAATTGTGGCTTGTGGAATGTTGGTCCACTCCTCTTCAATGGCTATGTGAAGTTGCTGGATGTTAGTGGGAACTGGTACACACTGTAAAAATGGTAATAACACAATATTACCACATTATTACCATTTCGACAGTGCATACCAGTTCCCACTAATATCCAGCAACTTCACATAGCCATTGAAGAGGAGTGGACCAACATTCCACAGGCCACAATTGACAATCTGATAAACTCTATGCGAAGAAGATGTGTTGCACTGCATGAGGCAAATGGTGGTCACACCAGATGCTGACTGGTTCGTAGGCCCATACACCAAATAAGGCAAAAGAAAATTGCACATTTCAGGATGTCTTTTTATTGTGGAGAGTCTGAGGTACGCCTGTGCACTAATCATGATGTCACATCTGCATCTTAATGTGGCACACCTGTGAGGTGGGATGGATTTTCTTAATAAAGCAGAAGTGGTCAATATCACACATTTAGGCAGATTTGTGAACAGTGTTTGAGAGAAATGGTTATATTGTATATCTGGAATGAATTTTAGGGCTTTAAGTCCATCCCTTGAACAATGGGAGCAAAAATAAAAAGTGTTGCGTTTATATTTTTGTTGAGTGTATATACTGTAGTTCAAACCTTTACCGTTTCTGTTTTTCCTAGACGGCCTCCACCTCCCTGTGTGTAAACAGGAGGAGAGGAGCTCCAGTCTGCTCCAGGAGCAACCAGAGCCTCCACACATTAAAGAGGAGCAGGAGGAACTACTACAAAGACCAGAAGAGGTTGCAGTGAAAGGAGAAGGTAATGATGGTAACATAGACCCAACAGAGCCTGTAGTCAGTCACATACTAACACAAACTGATGTAGAGGACTGTGGAACATCACAACCAGCTCCTCTCTTCACACTGTTCTGAATCTGACATCACTGAAGACAGTGATGAGTGGCAGCCCAGTGTAGCCGACAGAGATTGTCTTTGAGCAACAAGACGTCCCAGGACATCTAATAATGGGCTCCATTTTCGTTACCGCTAAACCCCTTATCCCTTAACTTCTTTGCCTTTTTAAAACTATTTAAAAACACATTTTTCAGTAGTGGCCAGCCTACAAGCTCACAATGTGTTAGTAGATCGATATGTTGAAATATTCCAAAACGTTTTTCAAAATACCAAAATCAAAATAAGGGATTTTGGATTAGGGGTTTAGCATGTAACGAAAATGGAGCTGACCTGTCAATCAACATACACACCTACCCAATTGAATTTGTCCAATAGCAGTGACATGTATCGGTTAAAAATGTTACAATCAATGGGATTTGACCTACATTTAAGTAAAACACATTTCCATTTGTTTGTTACGTTATCAGTGTGCCATTGTCTGTTTCGTGTTGGTTTTGTTTGCATCGCGGCTACAGCAACATTTAATGTAAACGTTTATTAGGCTATTATTTGTTTGTCAGTGTCAATGTTTTCATCAACACGAGTCTTCTAAACGTATGTCATGTACTGCATATTGAATGTGACTTTAATGCATATCGCCTCACAATATATAGCTATTACTTTTAATATCTTTCTCACTATGATGAGAGTAGTCATAATCCTAGTGTCCTCCCACCCTTTGATAGTGTCGGTTTAGTGGCGCAACAATTGTACTTAGACCCATAGTGTTTCAATTAATTTTAAATATAAGCACTTTTGCAGTCAGGGCATTTAGGCAGATATTGCCCCTCACATGCCCACGCCTACATCTGGCTCTCAGAATAATTTGCACAATATTGCTCTATTGCAGACATGATGGACCGAACCGATTACGCCATCCTGTATCACAGACAAGCTCTGCGATTTCATCTGGACAAAATCAAAACGCCAGGAGCGCCAGAAGCCTACAGTGTTTTGAGCGACCCCAAGAAGAAGGACGGTGAGGAAGGCAAGTGTTGCATACGTTATTTGTATACATTATTTACTGTAAATGTATCGATTGCACAAACATCCACTGAGTCATTTTCCATCCAAACTTATCTAACGCCCTTCGTGGAAGATGGTCAAAGGTACCATGGTCTTTTTTTAGCCTTTCAATCCATCAAAGGTTGTACCTATGACAATTGGTGTGATGTCCACTTGTCATTGGTTTGATTTAAAGGGAAGTCTACTCATTTTCAACAGTTTACTATGTCATTGATGTACCATTGAGTTGTTGGGTAGAGATGATAAAAAAGTTCCCCCATTCTGTGTTTCCAAGAAATGGAGGTCTGAAGAAAACCACTAACCTGGTACAACATCTTGATGACATCATCAAGATGTATTTTCACCATGTTAATGGATGTCTTTAGACACTTGTTTTTTCTGAGAGCGTACAAATGGAACCAAATGAACCTGTTTGGGTTCATTTGGTTTCCCTTTAAGCATCTTTGCGTGAATTGAAATCTTATATTTTTATAGTACCGGTATTTGGGATGATATACCATAAAACTGTATTATTGTGTTTATCATTATGAAAACTAGTTCCAAAAATCAGATATTACCTCTCTGGCTGTTGTAAATGTTATGTTTAATGTTTATTCAAGTGTGATAATGCAGTTATCATACTTGGAATATCATCGGAAAGAAAAATATAGATTTTCAATTGAATTGCTGTTTGATAGTTGAGATAGTTAATTTATACTCATGTTATATTGCAAATTTCTGTTGTCTTTGCCTCTATAGGCAAATCCACCTGGATCGTGGGCTCGTCTCTAATTGCTCGGGCGCACCTCCGCGCATGCCAGACAATTGGCCCAGATCTTGGGTTGCCAGCAAAGATCCGATGGCTGGGGAAAGAGGGGCTGTGTTGGGGAGACGTCGTCCCTACATTGAAGACAGAACTGAGAAGGCAGCCTCCTCCTGATCTGCTGGTCCTGCACGCTGGAGGAAACGATTTGGGTGCAGTTCCGAGGCTGACCCTCTTCAATAAAATGAAAAGAGATGTGGCCTCCATTAAACAACTATGCCCGCAAACACTGGTTGTTTTCTCTGGGATAGTCGCCAGGCGACATTGGCAGGATGTGAGAGATAGGAGGGCCTTGAATAGAACCCGGTGCTGGCTGAACGCAAGAATGGCGGAATTCATGGAAAAAAATCAGGGGGCAGTGATTTTGCACAAGGGAATCTCCGCCTCTCCGGAAAACATTGATTTGTTTATAAGAGATGGTGTTCACCTCTCTGACACAGGCAATGACATCTTTATTGGCAATTTGCAAAATGCTCTTCTTTGTCTTTAAATGTCACATATGCATTATGCATGATGTTTTTATTGTTTCAAATATAAGATGGTTTTGATATGATAAAATAACGATGTTTTGTTAGGACTCAGTGTGGCACCAAGAGAGGAAAACTATTTTTTTATTATTATTATTATTATTATTATTATTATTATTATTATTATTTTGTTCTATGAGGCATTCCACAAAAACGGTACGATTTGGACTGTTTTTTTTTTTTTCTTTTTTTTTTCTAAAATTTTGACCGAGAGGTTTTACTTTTCTGAATAGCCCACAATATTAAGGACATCCTTAGCTATAAGAAAAAACATTATTTCCCATCTCAGGATTTTTTTTTTTTTTTTTAATATATCTCTTAACATGGTAATTGATAACGGAGTTGAAACGGTGTAAAATAAGGTTTTAAATTTCCACTTTCTGTAGCATGTTGGTCAGAAGAGTTGTAGAATACCACTTCCTATTGGTGATCAGTTAATTGTTGTTATAGTGGCAGAATGACTTTTGTAACGGAGTTTAGTGCAACTGAGGGACACAGCTATATAATGCCATTTAAATGATTAATCATCTATTTATTCAAAAACTAAACATGCCCAGCAATAAAGTACAGATAGATATACTGTATATTCTCATGTCATAATTTTGGGATTTTTGTTGATGTTTAATAGTCATATTATGTCAAGTCCATGTTCATTGAAGGCCACTGGGGACACGTCTACTGAAAGAAAGCAAGATAATTTCTGATATGAAGATAAAATCCATGTAATGTTTACAGAATATTAAAGGGAACATTTCAATTGATTAAAAAATCTTTTAAAAATATTTTTCAGTGATTTCATCAATAAAATACAGCTAAAACGGTCAGAGGGACTGCAAATCGGAAAGACTCCTATAATCTTTTCAAAATATTATTTTTCCAATAATAGTCGGGGGAGCTTGGAGATTTACAGTACTATTCAAGCACAACTCAAATGCTCAGATGGATGAAATAGCAACACCATGTCTGCCAAAATCTGTGTTTTCTTTGGTGGTGACTGAATAATACATTAATGAATATTGCATTTTTATTTGCATGTACTAACAAGTCATTAGGTAACACAATGAAGGTCCTTGTTTAAAGTAGCAAACATTTTGGTCCTATGACTTTTGCCAGTGCTATGCTACTAATTCTCTATATATTTTATATGTGCAAATGCGTACAATGTGTTGTAATTTACAAGAAGTGAGGGGGAAACATGCTGTTTACTAAATACTACATAAATATTCATGCTCTAAAAAGTAAAAAATAAAAATAAATACAGGGAAACAATAGCTTTTTTTTAATCAAATTAAAAGAAGTGCAACCCCAAGATGTATTGACATTAAAACCATTTAGAAAATGAATAAAGCACAAGATTGGGCAGACTATGTACCTTTAGTAGGGATCAGTGTTTCTGTGAAAGGGTTATCCTATGGGAAATCTTTGGGAACTGCTGGGGAATGTCTGTCCCATTGTTAATGGCAGGTGAGAATGGGTTAGGCCAGCTGTAACTTTGCTGGATGGAGGAGACAACCAATTTGCATGAGGTCCTTTCAGTATGCTAAGTTAAGTGCTTACAGCCGATACGTGTGCAACATGTATGGGAATCATTTGCATTCACGTTGTTTAGACTGGAAAATTCTTAGCAACATCTCAAAGTCACTCGCCGTCTGACTGATCATAATGTGTGAAGTTCTTCATCAGAGGACACTGCACCCCCTCTATTGTTCTATACTGTACATGTTTTCCCCCTTTTCCCTAAGCATGTATCTATACTCGTTTGTATGCCGCTAAGAACTAAAAATGGAGGACCCTGATGTTTTTTTGGGTTCATCCTCTTAGTTTTTGTACTTACCTACACTTTCATTCGACTGTGCAATCTGTTAATACCATTTACAATTCAAATCCACCAATCAAAAATCTAAATTTGAACACCTCAGATCAAATGCTTGGCAGTGCAATATGGTAATAAAATACATTTTAAGGTGATTCCTCTAGTGGGTCTTAAAAGAATTGTCCTGTATGCTGTGTTTCTTGAATGTTTTTATTATTATTATCAACCCATTGAGCCTGACCTAAGTCTTCTGGGGGAAAAAGTCAAATATTTATATAGCTGCATGAAATGGAAATACTCTACAGAACTCGAACATGGATTCCCAGCCTCAAGTTCAAATGAAGTGAAAAGAAGAGGTACATAGTGAGGGTTAAACTCATATTGTTTCAGAAAAAATCCAGAACTTCTTCGATAACAGTAGAACTTTGGTTAGCATGTAAGGAAGGTCAGTTGTCCAGTCATGTTTTTATCATTTCCAAAATCAAACCAATTCTCACTTCCCAAGACCTAAAACAAATTATTCATGTTTCCAACTCTTCATGTCTCTCTGGACTCTACTGTCTACAGCTCCTCAGTTCACAAACTGCATTTATAGTACAAGTGCATTTAGAACACAGAGCTAGGATTCTCACTAACATTTATAGTACAAGTGCATTTAGAACAGAGCTAGGATTCTCACTAACATTTATAGTACAAGTGCAATTAGGACACAGAGCTAGGATCCTCACTAACATTTATAGTGCATGTAAACAATACTACTGGCTAAACAATACTACTATATATTTGATTCAGCAATCAACACTACTGTTATTTTTTCTCACTGTCTGTCTAGACATATTACTTTCCATATACACTCACATTTCCTTTTCTTTTATCCATAGAACAGTCCAGTTACTTCCAATATCAAAAGAAAATACAGTAGACAGTGACTTCGGGTGGTCATTCGGTTCTTCAACACATCACAGATAAACTCCATTTCAACTCTGTATAACTCTTTGTCATTACTCCTTTAAATCCGCTTTGGACCAATAGGGTACTGCTTAAGGTGCATTTTACATTGGAGCCTTTTAAGGTGCATTAAGGTTCCTTTGGTTCCATTTTACACTCAAGATATACAGTAGATTGCATTACAAGAACTCTACCCAATTATAGAACGTATAGAGTCACTGTTATTTTCATTCTCCTTTTAGGCTACTTTATTATTTGGCATTTTGTAGTTTGAAAAATAAGCCTGGCTGAGTCTGACTGTGTTATTACCCACTTTGAATCAAATCTAGTTTAAGCATGTTTGGTCAGCAGTTATGAGAAAGGGTGTCAGCACACTGTCTTTACATCTAGAGCAGTAATTCATTACGCAGAATGAACTGGTGTGTAAGTGAAGACAAGACAAGTCCAGGACATTTTTTTCATTACTAAGACACATCAAGAAATGATTAGGTGGCCTACAGTACATTATGCATAGTTCCCACCACCACATCTCATTTGCATCATGTGATTAAAAAATGGTTGTGAATGTTGTGGGATGTTTTAAGATGTCTGTCCCATAATGGACAGTCACAGGTGATACTGGGTTACAGGGACGGATGTAACCTTTCCCAATTGGCAGGGCAGGAGAAAATGCTATGGATGCGGCTTCATCGCCCATGCCTCTTCGCGCCATGGCCGCACCCATATCATTTTCTGTTACAGGACTTTTTTAGGCAAGTAAAACATAAATAATAACATCAGTTGTTGTTGAAGTTGAAACAGACACGCAGCATGCATAAAGCTAAAGGTCTGGCTCAGAGAGTTTTCTGTTTTCAATGATGAAATGCTGTTGGTTTAGTGGTGGCACAACTGCAGTTAGTAGCAGTTGTAGTGTTTCAACTCATTTTAAATATAGACATTTTAGACACATTAAATTTAATATATCTTCAGTTGTTTTGCATGCCATCATTTTTGGTGGGGCAGTCAGGGCATTTAGGGGGCATTGCCCCCAACCATATTGCTGAATGGCCGACTAATTTAAATGGCCAACTGATTTGCACGTGTTCCTATTATTATGATAAGTACAGTAAATGTAGAGTAGTCCTATAGGTGTCACCATATTACTGCAGCTGGAATTAAACCATATACAGTATATGACATAAGCTAGATAGATAGCAGTGTGTTGTTTATAGTTTGTGACAAGATATCCTAAAAACAACAACACTAATAGTCACAATTGTCAGTGATTCAGAAGGTGGTGCCATATATTTGTAGGGTAATAGATCGTATGACTTTTCAACATATCTGGTCCTCACCATGTTCATGCTACAATGCCACAATTCTTTCTGCTCTTTACCCCTTATATATCCTAATGCACTCTATTATAACAAGCAAAACATGAAGTTGAAGTAATAAATGGATCCAAACAAATTGTGAACACAGGGTATTTTTACAACTTGTAAATGTATGTTGTCTGGGACCAACACACCATGCTAGTTCATGATTGCATTACACACATGAAACACTAAAACACTGGCAAATGTACCTTTATTTGGCTTTAAAGTTGTTACAAAACAAAAGGCTTCCATATGGGTCCTCTGTGCATATTTTGTGCAGTGTTATCTTGATGTTTTTTTTTTTTTTTTTCATTATTATTACACCAACAACTCCTGTAGTGCTTCATGCTTTACATTTACTCAAGTTCATACATCAATGCATCATTAAGTTTAGTTACATCTCAAATGTCTATATTTTTGCATAGAGAGGGGGGAGGAGAGAGGGGTGGGGCACATGTAAGTAAGTAGCCTTGCCAGGCCATGATGTCAGGAGGCCCAGCTGAGCCATAGAGGCCCATATAGGTCAGGAGCCTATCTCCTGTTTCTGTAGCGTGAGGCAGCTTGATGTACAAGTACACCCCCTGGACATGACGCTAGTACATCGCAGGGACTTACCCCCAATCCAACCCTTGATGCTGAGTGCCAAGCAGGGAGGCATTGGGTCCCATTTTTAGAGTCTTTGGTATGACCCGGCCGGGAATCGAACCCCGACCTCCCAGTCTCAGGGCGGACACTCTAACCACAAGGCCACTGAGCTGGTCCACATGTAGCAGTTTGTTACTTTATGATTGGTTGAGAGGTTGTTCTATTGTTCTCCTCTTTGGCCAATCAATCCAAAGCAGTTAGTGGTGTCAACTCAAGCTCTCTAGTATAAGAGATTGTAGTTGGAATTTCTCCACATCATCTCAAGGATATCAATCATTTCTGAACACATCTGACTGTGATCCAGACTTCAGGTGAAGATGAACTCTCTCAACCACACCATGGACAATTCTGCTCAACAGGATGATCATCAAGACCTCTGTAAGTTATAGACTGTTTCTAAATTCATATACAGCATGTCAGTGGCAGCCAATACATTTCTTAAGTTAATTACTGTTTTTGTTTTAATTAGCACAAACTAAGACAATCTGTTCTTTATCTCTTACTAAAATGCACAAAATGTTATTGCAAGTAATCAATACATTGTAATATTTTCATCCATGTAGAGACCAGCATCATCCATGTGCAAGGTTTCATAACAATTCGGCAATTCTTGGCCTAGAATCTTCATCTTCATCGATCATAGAAAATGTATGATGAATGGTAAAGGGAGACAGTAACTGCATGCATACTATTCATGTCATGGGGGAGGGCGAATACAGATTTCTATGAGAAATGTTGAATGGCTGGTGAACTGTTGAGTGCATGTGTTGACTTATAAATATCATATGACATATCTAACATATCTATAACAACATTTCTCTTTCCAATTCAGTGCTGCATCATCAGACTGACTTCTCTGTTCTACCAGAGGTGAATGAACAAAGAATTTTGGCCAAACAAAAAGACCACTGCTGTGATCAATGTGGAAAACGCTTCCCTACAATGTCCAGACTTAAAACACACCAAAGAATTCACACAGGAGAGAAACCCTATGGGTGTGATCAATGTGGACATTGCTTCTCTCAAATGGGACACCTTAAACAACACCAAAGAATTCACACAGGTGAGAAATCTTATGGGTGTGATCAATGTGGACAACACTTCTCTGACTCTGCCAAGCTTAAAAGGCACCAGAAAATTCACACAGGAGAGAAACCCTATGGATGTGACCAGTGTGGACAACACTTCTCTCAAATGTCACACCTTAAAACACACCTGAAAATCCACACAGGAGAGAAGTCCTATGGATGTGACCAGTGTAGACAACACTTCTCTCAAATGTCACACCTTAAAACACACCTGAAAATCCACACAGGAGAGAAATCCTATGGATGTGACCAGTGTGGGCAACACTACTCTGACTCTTCCAAGCTTAAAAGGCACCAGAAAATTCACACAGGAGAGAAACCCTATGGATGTGACCAGTGTGGACAACACTTCTCTGAAATGGGACACCTTAAACAACACCAAAGAATTCACACAGGTGAGAAACCCTATGGGTGTGATCAATGTGGACAACACTTCTCTCGAATTGGACATCTTAAACAACACCAAAGAATTCACACAGGAGAGAAACCCTATGGGTGTGATCACTGTGGACAACACTTCTCTGACTCTTCCAGCCTTAAAAAACACCAGAGAATTCACACAGGAGAGAGACCCTATGGATGTAACCATTGTGGACGACACTTCTCTCAAATGTCAAACCTCAAAACACACCAGAGAGTTCATACTGGAGAGAAAGCTTATGGATGTGACCACTGTGGACAACACTTCTCTAGCGTATACAGCCTTAAAAGACACCAGAGAATTCACACAGGAGAGAAACCCTATGGATGTGACCAATGTGGACAACACTTCTCTACCATGTCCACCCTTAAAAAACACCAGAGAATTCACACAGGAGAGAAACCCTATGGGTGTGACCAGTGTGGACAACACTTTTCTCAAATGAGCAGCCTTAAAAAACACCAGAAACTTCACATTGGGTAGAAAGCGCATGGATCACTGCGGACACTTCTCTACCATGAAGTGTAGCATACCGATCCATGTATTTTTCAAGCAACCATCTATTAAAGAGTCTAAGCTGTTTTTAACACAAGACATATATATGAGAATGTTGAGTCTAGATCAAACGTTGATTAGCTGACTGGGCGACGTTAGCTTTAACTGTCTTTTACTGATTTGTGTAGTACATTTTTATTTGCAGATACAATTGTTCTCACTGTCTGAGCTTCTCAAACCTACAGTATTCTTTGTTTTCCAATATAACCAGTAGATTTTTTATTGTGTGTGTGTTTTTTTTTTTTTCATAAATGATAGAGATAGAAAGATGTTAAATGATGGAGACAACAGAACATAGGTAGCCTCTTCACTGTGTCTTCTGTATGTTTTTATTCAAGGTGCACAATAAATTTCCTGACTGCTGTAATGTTGCTTTTGTTCATATTTACCCAGAATACCCAGAAATTAATACTGTATTAATGCTGTATTTTATTCTGCAATAAACAATACTGTTATTTCCCCTGCTGTCGATCTAGACATGTTACATTCCATATACAGTACATTCAATTTACTTTTCTTCAACAGCCCAGTTATATCCAATATCAAAACAAAATACAAACTCCATTACAATTCTTTATCACTCTTTATCACTCCCATCTGCATTACTCCTTTAAATCCCTTTGGACCAATACTGTAAACTTGCCTTTTAAGGCACATTTTATTTTAAAGTGCTCGAAAGCATCAGAACTCAATACAAAACAGACTCAATACATGTACTAAATCACCCTGTTTACATTGTAGGTATCAAAACATTTCCCCAAAAGACATTGTTCACTTCATTGTTCATAAATGTACACACAAGAATAGTCAGAATAGTCAGTCACCTTATCTCAGACAGACACTAAACTACTATTACACCTGATGGAACATGATTCCAAAAAAAATGAGAAACAATGATGAGCTGTCAAAGTACTAATTCTACACCTAAATGACAACACAGGTTTTTTTTGTTTTGTTTTGTTAATAATTCACATCAGGAAATGATGAAATGAAAGGTACTGTGTGGACTACATTTTGCATAGTCCCCGGCTGCTACCAAATCTCATTTGCATGTGATAAAAATAGGTGTAAATGTTGTGGAATGTTTTGAGAGATGTCTGTCCCATTGTTAATGGACAGGTGACATGTGCCAACAGTTGGACTAATTTTGTGGGATTATACAAAAGTAATTGTTTCTGAGTATAGGATATGAATGTCATTTTAGATAGCTTGTTAGTAGACACACACACACACGCGTGTGTGTGTGTGTGTGTGTGTGTGTGTGTGTGTGTGTGTGTGTGTGTGTGTGTGTGTGTGTGTGTGTGTGTGTGTGTGTGTGTGTGTGTGTGTGTGACTATTTTAAATATAGAGGAGAGAGGAGAGCTGGCAGGAAAATAATTGCTCAGTGTATAAAGAAGAACTCCTTAGATGGCAGCTTAAGAAAAAAACTTTATTTCATTTGTGCTAATGTTGCAATTAGTAGAAAGTAGAAAACATTATGGTCCTATGACCTTCGCCAGTGCTATGCTACTAATTCTGTATATATTTTAAATATATGTACAAATGTCCATGTATTCCAACTTAGTGTAAAAAGTATATATATATATATATATATATATATATATATATATATATATATATATATATATATATATATAGAGAGAGAGAGAGAGAGAGAGAGAGAGAGAGAGAGAGCCAATAACCTTTTTATTAAATTAAAAAAAACTGCATTAAAACCATTAAAAACATATAAAGCACAACATTGGGCAAACTATGTATATTTAATCGGCCTTTACTAGGGATCAATGCAAAATACCACTGTGTTTCTGTGAAAGGGGTTATCCTGTTATGTTGCATGGTCAAAAACACATTAGGAACCTCTGGGGAATGTCTGTCCCATTGTTAATGGCAGGTGAGAATGGGTTAGGCCAGGTGTGTAACCCTGCTGGATGGATGGACAACCAGTTTGCATGAGGTCCTTTTGTATGATAAGTTGAGTGCTTATAGCCGATACTTCTGCAGTATCGTGTTCATCATATTGCTGAATGGACAACTGATTTGAATGGCCATGCCATTTGCACATGCTCCTATTAGTATGATAAGTAGAGTGCATGTAGAGTAGTCCTATAGTATTGTGTGGATGGAGTGGAATATTTACATAGTAGGCTATAGGGAATCGTTTGACCAGGACATAATTAAACTAATGCACTGAATGTGTGGAAAAAATACATCCACACAACATCTTACATTCCAGCATAGTGAAGTGTTTTTTTTTGTCATTTCAGAAAACACTTGTACACTTGTGTCACCATATTACTGCAGCTGGATATGAACGTTATATCCCACATAAGCTAGATAGTACATGCATTTCTCCTTTAAATCCTTTTGGACCAATACTGTAAACTTGCCCTTTAAGGTGCATTTTATATTAAAGTGCTTGAAAGCATAATCAGGACTCAATACAAAACAGACTCAATACATCACCCTGCTTACATTCTAGGTATATAAACATTCCCCAAAAAACATTGTTCACTTCATTGTGGTTGATAAATGTATGCAAAATAATAAACAGAGTTAGCCATCTTATCTTATCTCAGACAGACACTAAACTACTATAACACCTGATGGAACATGACAGATGCCACATTTTCTTATTAGATTCAATGCATTACAAGAAATCTACCCAATTAGAGAAAGTATAGCATCACCGTTACTTTCACTGTTACGTCTCCTTTTTTAAATAGGCTACTTTATTATTTGGCATTTGTAGTTTGAAAAATAAATCTGACTGTGTTATTATCCACTTGGTTTAGTGGTGGCACAACTGCAGTTAGTAGCAGTTGTAGTGTAAATATAGGGACTTTAATTTAAATGGCCAACCGATTTGCACATGTTCTTATTAGTATGATAAGTAGAGTAAATGTAGAGTAGTCCTATAGGTGTCACCATATTACTGCAGCTGGAATTAAACCATATACAGTATATGACATAAGCTAGATAGATAGTACTATACTATACTATACTATACTATACTATTGTGTTGTTTATAGTTTGTGACAAGATATCCTAAAAAACAACAACAGTAATAGTCACAATTGTCGGTGATTCAGAAGGTGGTGCCATATAATATTGTAAGGTAATAGATTGTATCACTTTTCAACATACCTGGTCCTCATGCTACAATGCCACAATTCTTTCTGCTCTTTACCCCTTATATATCCTAATGGACTCTATTATAACTTCTGTAGTGTGTTATTGTCAAAGCTCCATGCCCATTCATGGTTTGAATTTACTCCAGTTCATACATCAATGTATCATTAAGTTTAGTTAGATCAAATATGAAGCTTAAAATGCAATCTCAAATGTCTATATTTTTGCATGACCTGGTGGAGGAGAGAGGGAGGAGCACATGCAGCAGTCTGTTACTATCTGATTGGTTGAGAGGTTGTTCTATTGTTCTCCTCTTTGGCCAATCAATCCAAAGCAGTTAGTGGTGACAACTCAAGCTCTCTAGTATAAGAAGAGATTGTAGTTGGAATTTCTCCACATTATCTCCAGGATATCAATCATTTCTGAACACATCTGACTGTGATCTCCAGACTTCAGGTGAAGATGAACTCTCTCAACCACACCATGGACAATTCTGCTCAACAGGATGATCATCAAGACCTCTGTAAGTTATAACTGTTTTTAAATTCATATACAGCATGTCAGTGGCAGCCAATACAGTTCTTAAGTTAATTACTGTTTTTGTTTTAATTGGCACAAACTCAATACAGTAATCAATACATTGTAATATTTTCATCCATGTAGAGACCAGCATCATCATGTGCAAGGTTTTATAACAATTTGGCTATTCTTAGCCTAGAATCTTGATCATAGAAAATGTATGATGAATGGTAAAGGGAGACAGTAAGTGCATGCATACTATTCATGCCATGAGGGAGGGCGAATACAGATTTCTATGAGAAATGTTGAATGGCTGGTGAACTGTTGAGTGTGTGTGTTGACTTATAAATATCATATGACATATCTAACATATGTATAACAATATTTCTCTTTCCAATTCAGTGCTGCATCATCAGACTGACTTCTCTGTTCTACCAGAGGTGAATGAACAAAGAAGTTTGGCCAAACAAAAAGACCACTGCTGTGATCAATGTGGAAAACGCTTCCCTACAATGTCCAGACTTAAAACACACCAGAGAATTCACACAGGAGATAAACCCTATGGGTGTGATCAATGTGGACATCGCTTCTCTCAAATGGGACACCTTAAACAACACCAAAGAATTCACACAGGAGAGAAACCTTATGGGTGTGATCAATGTGGACAACGCTTCTCTCAAGTGGACCACCTTAAAATACACCAAAGAATTCACACAGGAGAGAAACCCTATGGGTGTGATCAATGTGGACAACACTTCTCTGACTCTTCCAGCCTTAAAAAACACCAAAGAATTCACACAGGAGAGAAACCTTATGGGTGTGATCAATGTGGACGACACTTCTCTCAAATGTCAAGCCTCAAAACACACCAGAGAGTTCATACTGGAGTGAAAGCTTATGGATGTGACCACTGTGGACAACACTTCTCTAGCTTGTACAGCCTTAAAAGACACCAGAGAATTCACACAGGAGAGAAACCTTATGGGTGTGATCAGTGTGGACAACACTTCTCTCAAATGGAAAACCTTAAAAAACACCAAAGAATTCACACAGGAGAGAAACCTTATGGGTGTGATCAATGTGGACAACGCTTCTCTCAAGTGGACCACCTTAAAATACACCAAAGAATTCACACAGGAGAGAAACCCTATGGGTGTGATCAATGTGGACAACACTTCTCTGACTCTTCCAGCCTTAAAAAACACCAAAGAATTCACACAGGAGAGAAACCTTATGGGTGTGATCAATGTGGACGACACTTCTCTCAAATGTCAAGCCTCAAAACACACCAGAGAGTTCATACTGGAGTGAAAGCTTATGGATGTGACCACTGTGGACAACACTTCTCTAGCTTGTACAGCCTTAAAAGACACCAGAGAATTCACACAGGAGAGAAACCATATGGATGTGACCAGTGTGGACAACACTTCTCTCAAATGAGCAGCCTTAAAAAACACCAGAAACTTCACACTGGATAGAAAGCACATGGACCGCTGCGAACAACACTTCTCTCAGCCTTGAAAACGCGCCTGTTTAGTGTGACAAAGGCTTCTTTAGAACAGGTGCATCAGAAAATACATGAATTGTAGCATACCGATCGATATATCTTTCAAGCAACCATCTATTAAAGAGTCTAAGCTGTTTTGAACACAAGACATATATATGAGAATGTTGAGTCTAGATCAAACGTTGATTGGCTGACTGGGCGACGTTAGCTTTAACTGTCTTTTACTGATTTGTGTAGTACATTTTTATTTGCAGATACAATTGTTCTCACTGTCTGAGCTTCTCAAACCTACAGTATTCTTTGTTTTCCAATATAACCAGTAGATTTTGTTTAGTGTGTGTGTGTGTGTGTGTGTGTGTGTGTGTGTGTGTGTGTGTGTGTGTGTGTGTGTGTGTGTGTGTGTGTGTGTGTGTGTGTGTGTGTCATAAATGATAGAGATAGAAAGATGTTAAATGATGGAGACAACAGAACATAGGTAGCCTCTTCACTGTAATGTTGTTTTTGCTCATATTTACCCAGAATATTAATACTACTTTATGCCGTATTTTATTCAGCAATAAACAATACTGTTATTTCCCCTGCTGTCGATCTAGACATGTTACATTCCATATACAGTACATTCAATTTACTTTTCTTCAACAGCCCAGTTATATCCAATATCATCCAATCTCATTGGTAGCGGGTAGCTCATACATGTGATTAAAAAGGTGTGAATGTTGTGGAATGTTTTGAGAGATGTCTGTCCCATTGTTAATGGGCAGGTGATACTGGGTCAGGCTGAGCCTGTGTAACTATTGCTGAATGGATGTGCCAACAGTAGAAAGTAGAAAAGTAGTAGTAGTAGTAGAAAGTAGAAAACATTATGGTCCTTTGTTGCTGGAGCATGATACAGGTGCTGATGATTCAGTTTGAATATATAGGATACTGTACAGTATGTAATTGTCCCCACCCCCTACAAACTGCTGTTCTATATCAGCTTGTCCTTATGATGGTAATTGAGCTGGCCATTCTCTTTTTTGCATTTGTGGAAATTCACTAGGCCCTATAGCAAACAATATCCCAGAATAAACACACCTGTGCCCATATTTGAAGTGGGTAACATCAGCAGTTGTTTACTATACATCTTGAAGATTGTAAAAATCAATAGGGTGCATGGAGTTGTTGTCATTGCAGTATAGACGAAATACAACAATACAACACAAATTTTGTGTTAATTTGGTTTTGTATGCACTATGCATGATGTAACCATGGTCAAACTTCATATCAATCAATTCATCATGCAAAGACGGACATGACATGGGGTGAATGGTTTCTGTCAGTTGTACAGTTCTGGAGATATACTGATTTAAAGTTTTCATATTTCACAGCTGAAGATCCGGAATGGATACACATATGGTTTTGGGGGAAAAAACACATATTGGGCAGAAATGTGAATGGGTAACATCAACAGTTATTTAATATACATCTTGAAGATTGTAAAAATGCAAATGTTTGAAAAAATATATCAATCGGGTGCAGGCTGCAGGGGGGAGGAGTTGTTGTCATTGCAGTATAGACGAATTATAACAAATTTTGTGTTAATTTGGGTTTGTATGCACTATGCATGATGGAACCATGGCAAACTTCATATCAGTCAATTCATCATCAAAAGACGAACATGCCGTGGGGTGAATGGTTTCTGTCAGAAGTACAGTTCTGGAGATATACTGATTTAAAGTTTTCATGTTTCACAGCTGAAGATCCGCAATGGATACACATATGGTTTGAAAAAACACATATGGGGCAGAAATGTGAATGGGTAACATCAACAGTTGTTTACTATGCATCTTGAAGATTGTAAAAATGCAAAGGTTTGAAAAAATATATCACTCGGGTGCATGGGGGAGGAGTAGTTGTCATTGCAGTATAGACAAATTATAACAAATTCTGTGTTAATTTGGGTTTGTATTGATAGTGAAAAGTTGCACTTCTGTTACACACAATGAGAAATAACTGAAGGAGAATTTGTCTGGTCTTAGGTGGTATTTATTTAAGCAGAATTATCCATTAAAATATCGTGCACGATAAGTGATGAATGTTGCAACTGCCTCGGGCGACAGTTACAAGACGCATAAAGAAAATCAAGAAAACAGTAGTTAATATAACTTCTGAGAGAGAGAAAGACAGCCCAAATGAGGAGGGGATACACTGGTGTGATATTAATGCAGGTTTACATATGGCTGCTTGCATGTCAGTCAGAGACAAGGCAGACCCAGAGGCGTGGGTCAGTCCTAACCTTGAGAACCTTCCCATGCCTGTAGAGCGGAGGCACAAACCGGTAGAAACTGGACTAGATAGTGAGAAACCACCTGATATGTTACAAAGAAACACTTGTTAATCCTGAAACAACACACATTGTACTAACAGAGAGAGAAAACATATAGCTAAATGTAAAATTTCCCTAACATTCCCCCATTTTGTTTATTTAAACACCTCAAATAAAACAATAAAGTGAATTTTACTTAATTCGCAGACAATGAGGTATCATGGAACACCATCAGGAAATACATGGCAAATTCTTCTGTTCAAATAAAACATTTGTAGGACATGTCAGCAATAGAAAATCCTTCCAATACCCTGTTTGCGTTTGCAAATCAACTACAAATTGTGCTTATAAAACACAACAGAAAACAGAGAGAACCAAACCTTACATATACAATAAATTGAACAAAGTAACCAGTCCTACTAACCCACCAAAAACAAAATAAAAACAAAAAAAGAAGAATAAAAAATAATACTCCCAAAGACGAAAGAGTGCAAGTACACACAAACCATTCCAGAACAACCAGTCTTCACCCAGTCTCCATACACACCCCAATGAGACAACACTGTTTTAGAACCCATGTAATACAACCAGTGTTGGACGAATCTTAGATTTCATATTACTGTAATATTATTACTTTTGCTCCAAAAAGTAGAATAACAAAATCGCTTTGCAAAACTGGTTAATAAGTAATGCATTACTTTGCAAGTAACACCAAGTTTGAAATGAGCTTGTTGCTGCATGTAAAAATAGAACAGTTTACACACTGTCGACAGATAATGTAACAACAGAGATGTGCACTAGATTGTAGATCCAGTCCACACGTTGCAACCTGCACACAGTTATGTACACTACAAATCGCTTGCTGCTTTATTACGTATTTTATCCTTAAATACAACACCTCAACCGTCTTTGAAAACAATTGTGGAAAACTTTAGAAACTCATAGAGACAAATTTCGAAATCTGGTTTTGTTAGTTGCAGTTGCAGTTCTGTGATTCAAGGTCAAACTGTTCCCATTGCTTCTCTGTGCTCCTTTGTTTTATTTTTATCTAAGAAAAGACATTCACAATGTCGGACTTTGTTGACTGTGTTTTCCAGTGCAGTTTGTGGGATTGGAGACTATTATTATTCCAATAAATTGGGTTTAGTTCTAAAAGGAGATCGCTAAACAAATTATGTTGTACATCTCTATTTTTCAAAGGTTGGAGTTGAGAACTTGGGAAAGTAATAACGTAATATGTAATATACTACTCTTCGGTTCCAAATAAAGTAATCATACAAAATAACCAAAACAGTCTCACTCCTAACTTAACAAAACAAAATCACTTACTAATCTAGCGACCAAAAACAAAAGGGTTACAAAAGTATGCTACTCCAAACTCCCTACACTGACTCACCTACCCAAAAGATGACTTTTACAATAAACCGGCACCCATACTCCATTAGCTGTAAGATTACCATCTCAAACTAGCACATACATTAGGTAATCATGAAGCAGAATGGTGAAAGCTAGGGCAAGCAGACTCTAGATAGCATGCAGCCAGGCAGTCCTCCGTTGATGATTTATTCAGTCTCTATTGAAGTGGCAGGTCAGACTCCTCATGCGCGCACACACACACAGCAGGACCTATGCTGAAAGCTACAGTCAGTTCCAAAGACACACTACATACTTGGACACATGTACTGTATGTAACACCATGTCCCAAATCAAACACAAACAGGCCAGTAGAACAACCAGCTTCATTCACTAGATTACAATAGGACTAAGAGAATAAAACCGAGAGTCAACTGTCCAGTGATACATTGTAGCCGTGAATCCATGGCTCTGTTTTGTTATCCATGCCGTGTATGTTTTCAGAGACGTCTGTCTCAATGGAGTGTGTTCACGTGTGTGTGTGCGTGTGTGTGCACACAACAATGGCCTAATAGGTGACTGGGGAAAGTGTTCCTGTCAATGATGATACGCGTATGTCCGCACAGAAGTCTCTGATCACCATGTGCACCTGTGCGTGCGTGTGTGTATGCAGTGGTATCATAGTATAAGTAAGGGGAGGAGCACTGGGGAGGAGCTGGCCTGCCTGCACTAAGAGCTGGCCCTGCCCTTCTTTGCCTGCGTTGACGGGTCATCCTTCTGTGGCTTCTACTAGTCACTGCCTGGGGTGCTAGTTGTCAGGCTGGTGTCCGCTCTCACCATTCCGTTGGGATGACGTCTTGCAGTTCTCTCACCTCCTCTCCTCGCTCCACCGACGGTGGTGGGAGGCTGGGAGCCGGTCAGCTGCAGTATGAGGATTGAGAACCATATGACCATCACTGCTAGTAGGGCAGACAGAGACTTGGTAGGGACTGGGAGCTTTGGCTGCGTGGAGTTCCAGGTCGACCCCTGGCCTCTGTGCAGCAACTTGGTCCCTTGTGTGTGGTGATTTGGTTCAGCTTTAATCACCAACAGCGGGTGCATGGCATCCGTGGCTCTACAGGAGATGAAAGCAAGGTTTCTTAGTCATGGCAACCGATGGGTTAATACTAAGGCCGTCAGCATTAACTAGTTAATGAGAGTTAATCCAGCCATGAGTTAACTTGATTAATTTATTTTAGTGCCCGATTACCGAAAACAAAAGGTCCATTTGGTTCAATTTCGCCAAATGCAGGTGAATAATTGTTAAACATTCGCTATCACTTCATTCATCCACAAACATTGTGGACGAATTCTTTAATTTTAGGTCTGGTCTGTCTAAATAAATGTCATGCTGGTCTGTGGCTCAAATGCAGAATAAATAATGGCATTTGATCTGAAAACACCTGAGACACTAATTTAAGGTACCCCATCAACATGAGTAGTGTTATACTCTCAATGATGACTTCCATCAGCTAATGTAAGATTTCAAACTCCTATTCTTACTAAATCTTGCAATGATTGTTAGTTAGGGAAAATTAGCAATATATTTGGACCATCTGTGAAAAAATTTACTACCAACAGCTTTCTTCACCAATGTGCTCTGATAGGTGTCTAGAATCACCTCTCAATTAGTGCAAGTCCAAATCCCATGGGAAAATCCTGGAGAGCCAATCAAAGTTATGGAGCACAGACTGCTTTGGTGAAAAATGTGAACAAAAATTAAAAGTCTAAAATGAAATTGTGGGGTGTCTAACTAGGGGTTTTCAGGGGTGCTGAATCCATTCCAAACATTAGTTTTGGGTAAAAATGTCTCCCTGGCCATATAACCTATATATGTTGGTTATTAAGCTGTAATTAAGCCGCTATTAAGCCATAATGTATTCTATGCAGCATAAGCATAGTGTAGAATAGATCATGATGGTATTGCTGAATTGCTTCTATTCTTAAAAATACCATAAGACAAGAGTGTACACCTACTGTGCCCAAGCTCAGTGGGATAGACTGTCTGCCTTTGGGAACGTAAGGAGCGTGGTAAGGGCATGGTTGAAAAATAGTAAGGGGAAATGAAAATTAAAAATGAATTTGTAAGGTGTTTAACTATGGGTTTTCATGGGTGCTGAATCCATTCCAAACATTAGTTTTGAGTAGAAAACAAGTAATTTTCCATAAGAACATATTTTATTCCATATTTTTAAAGTAGGAAATGTGCAGTATTGATGGAACCTGGTCAGTTTAAGCAATAACCAAGTCTACAATAAAACTATTAACTGTAATACAAGTATAACCGCTGAGCCAGTCAACAGATGTAATCCTCTTCTTATCATATTGACATGTTTGACCAAAGAATTGACCAAAGTACTGTACAGTCAATAATTCAATAATGCAAATAGAGCACAACACAAAAAAGTGTGCATAAATGGTGCATTTGTATAGAGTGCCTTTCTGCAAGGCTATCTACGTAGATTGTGCATTACATTCACCCATTCATGCACCAATGCTGGGGGGAAAACCTGCAAGGCACCAACCTGCACATCAGGACAAATTAAGGGTTCAGTGTCTTTCAAGAATGCTTCGACTCTGACTCTGGGGGGAGCCTGGGTTCAAACTGGCAACCTTGCGGTTGCCATTGAGTCATTCTACCCCTGAGCCACTGCCACACTCCTCTCCACGTTGATAAAAAAAACAACTAAAGTAAATGGGCATGTTATAAAACTTTATACTATAAAGTAACTACTGTAGGACACCACCAGGTATGCATCAAACGTAGCTTAATGTGGAAACAACGTGCTGTCTAAGTAACATTCTTCATACGTTAAGTGGTAAAGTGTCCATTTACTAGTGTCCATTGTTTGGGTGGAGGAGAGGGTGGCAGTAGATCAGTGGTAGAATGAGGCTCCCCCCAGAGTCAGTCTCGAAGTGTCCTTGAGCAAGACACTGAACCCTTAATTTCTCCTGATGTACAGGTTGGTGCCTTGCATGGTTTTCTCCAGCAATTGGTCCATGACTGGCTGAATCTAAATAGCCTTGCATAAAGGCACTGTATACAAATGCACCATTTGTGGACAGTTTTTATATTGTGCTCTATTTGTATGATGCTTTGAATTATTAACTGTGTAGCAAAAAACACGATTTTGTAACCCATTTTTCACCCAGTGCAAATTCCTAACGTGATCCTGGGCTCTACACAACCTCCACCATCCTGGGGAGGCAGCGGACTGGCCTCATGCTTCCTTCAATGCATGAGGAGTCCAAGCTGTCTTCTTTTCACCTGACAGGGGGGAGTTTCCCTGGTTGGAGCACCAGGGAAGGAACGTGGAAGGAACACGTTACCAATTCCCGGCCTTCTTCAGGTGTGAACCTGAAGAAGGCCGGCACGGCCGAAACTGTCGTGTGCATCTATTGCAAAGTACAAAGAAATGTAAGCAGAAATTAATAAACTACAACACTCCTGCAACCGGTCGTGCGACCCACCTCCTTTTTGATGAGAACATGGAAACTCCACATAGAAACTGCAGCACTGCACAGACTGTGCAGTACTTTGGTCAATTCTGTTGATTTTAATCAATGGCAACATATTATATATGTATGAAGCTTACATCCACTGATAAATTGCACCCTTGCAATTGTTGAGATCTGTTGAATAGGAAAATTCTGCTTCTGTTAATATTGAGTAATGGTTTCTAACTAGGTAAAATAGGCTAAAGCTGAAACTTAAAAAAAAAAAACAAAAACAACAATTTAAGTATTCTGATGTTTTGCAAGGAGCTGTTATTGAACAGGTTAAAGAGGCCCAGCTGTTGGATGTGATTATTGACTATTAAACACTGTCCTTGTCGATGCAAAGTAATAAAATGGTTTCTAAAATGAGTAGCAGCAACATGTTAATGTGATAAGAAGAGGATTACATCAGTTGACTGCCTCAGCAGTTATACTAGTATTACAGTTAGCAGTTACAATATATTATAGACTTGGTTATTGCCCAAACTGACCAGATTTCATCAATAGGCTACTGCACATTTCTTACTTTAAAAGTATGTAATAACATATGTTCTGGAAAATGACTTGTTCTTTACTCAAAACTAATGTTTGGAATGGATTCAGCACCCAAGAAAACCCCTAGTTAAACACCTTACAAATTCATTTTTAACTTTTCATTTCCCATTATTTTTCAACCATGCCCTTATGCTCCTTACGTTCCCAAAGGCAGACAGTCTATCCCACTGAGCTTGGGCACAGTAGGTGTACACTCTTGTCTTATGGCATTTTTAAGAATAGAAGCAATTCAGCAATACCATCATGATCTATTCTACACTATTCTTATGCTGCATAGAATACATTATGGCTTAATAGCGGCTTAATTACAGCTTAATAACCAACATATATAGGTTATATGGCCAGGGAGACATTTTTACCCAAAACTAATGTTTGGAATGGATTCAGCACCCCTGAAACCCCCTAGTTAGACACCCCACAATTTCATTTTAGACTTTTAATTTTTGTTCATATTTTTCACCAAAGCAGTCTGTGCTCCATAACTTTGATTGGCTCTCCAGGATTTTCCCATGGGATTTGGACTTGCACTAATTGAGAGGTGGTTCTAGACACCTATCAGAACACATTGGTGAAGAAAGCTATTGGTAGTAAATTTTTTCACAGATTGTCCAAATATATTGCTAATTTTCCCTAACTATGTTTCGAAAATTCCTCTTTGGCAACCTAACTGTTCCATGGCACAAACCAATAACCTTTCTACAACTCAACTGCAATAAGTCTGAAATTATCATCATCGGTCCTGACTCTCTCACCCGCTCTGGCCATAACTTCTCCCTCACCATCGATGGATCCACTGTCACCCCCTCAACCCAAATCCACAATCTCGGGGTCATCTTTGACCCCACACTCTCCTTCCAGCCCCACATCAACCAGATCACCAAAACCGCCTTTTTCCACCTCCGCAACATCGCTCGCCTCCGTCCCATGTTATCACATGCTGCCGCTGAGACACTAATTCACGCCTTCATTACATCCAGACTCGACTACTGCAATAGCCTCCTGTACGGTGTCACCTCCAAGTCTCTCAAAAACCTACAATATGTCCAAACCTCTGCCGCCCGTCTACTCACCAGAACCAGTTCACGAGAACACATCACACCCATCCTCCATCAATTGCACTGGCTCCCGGTCAAATTCCGTATTGATTTCAAACTACTTACCATAACATACAAAGCCCTCAATAACATACAAAGCCCTCAATAACATACAAAGCCCTCAATAACATACAAAGCCCTCAATAACCAGGCCCCCCTCTACCTTTCGGAACTCATTCATCGCCACGCCCCCATTTTTCAACTGTTCAAAAGCACACTCAAAACCCATCTCTTCAGACTTGCTTTTCCCACATAGGTTCCCACATATTCTGTCTATCACTTCATGTTTATTCCTATCTATAATAATTCAAATTTGAAATTTGAAATCTCTCTAGTATCACTATCACT
The DNA here is from genome assembly GCA_039105355.1 of Benthosema pterotum. NCBI lineage: Eukaryota > Metazoa > Chordata > Actinopteri > Myctophiformes > Myctophidae > Benthosema > Benthosema pterotum. Next base: position 50,122,145 of record CM076972.1, on the reverse strand, counting down.
ACTACTACTACTACTACTACTACTCCCAGACTACAGTACTACCCATCCCATGTCAGCAGTCAGACCACTGACTGGTGACAACAAAGACTCAGAATACAATCAAACCGTGTGGGGGCGTGAGGCCGTGGGGCCGTGAACACTCTCCATGCCCCGGATCGAACAAACTGGACCCCTGAAGTAGATGGGAGGGGAGGGGGCTCCTGGGCCTCCATAACTCCACAAACAGAACGGAACAGGGAGGATACATGCCTCTGCATAACAGGCATGAGAGACTGGAAGCAAGTTATCTATCATTCAAGGCCGCATTCATATGAAACATTTTTATCAGGCCCTGAGCTGCTGTCCCTGTCTAACGGGATAAGTGAGCAATAATATATTTCTCTCTATTCACATACTCCCACAGGCCTACACTACAAAGGTCATCACTTGGTGGGAAATAAGCAATCTACAAGCCCATATCACAGTGTCACTTCTAGACAAGGGCCCACAACCAAGCACATAATTTCAATACAAAATGTAAGCTTGTAAGAATAGTATGAAGACCTAACCAACATTTTGTCGAATCTATTTCCATGTCTCACAGGAACCTAGTTTCACCCTCTGACAGGGTGTTGAGGATTTGTTGCCCACATTCAGATTTGCCACAATTGCCTGGACTATAGGGGCACCTTAATGAGACATAATTGACAATTTGGGTTCCTTCCTCTTTGGGGAAAAATAAAATAAATGAAAATCATTGCACAGTAGACCTTGAGCTCATAGGTCTACAGAGCAACCATTAAGGGGCTGTTTCGACTGTTGTGTCATCTCTGACACATACAGGTAATACCATGAGTTCTATATGGATTTGGTCTGATAACCAAGTGCGCTTGCTTACGCAATATTTAATTAATAGTGACATTATATATTTAATTATATATTTTGTTAAAAGATTTTTTAAGTAATATTTAATAGTAATATTAAGATATTACACTTGCTCGGACAGCAATGTTGTAATATAATATATTGCTTTAAAATGAAGGTAATAACTAATACCGGTAAGTAATATATTACTTACCGGTAAAGTAATATTCCCAACACTGCCTACCACCTAACACCATAGACTGTTTGATCTGGGTTCAGTCAGTTAAACACAAACAAATTAAGCACATAACCAAATCAAATAATAACTAAGGGTAATTTTGTGCACAAAATTGGGTGTATGCTGTACTTGGCAAACATGAGGTCAAGGGCAGGAAACTCTCTGTCCAAATACTAGATGCACTGTTTCCTATATGAAGGTGTGTGGGTGAATGCATTTTCGAGATGGAGTGTGTCCTCCTAGACTAACATGGCAAAGGGGGTGTATGGTTGCTGTGTTGCAAAATGAAGTGTGGTTACATGTGACAGAGGGTGTTTGTTTGTGCACATGTAAACAATGAAGCTAGAAACATACGACCCTTTCCTGATGAGTCTGGACGTGGCTCTGCGATCACGGGTGTGGGTGTCCAGGGCCCGTCACTCCTGCCTCCCCCGGCACCCGCCAACCATCAGCACGACCCGTGCAGTTCTCCTAGCAGCGCCGGCGTTCCTCTCCTCCCCGCTCTCCTCTCCTTCTGGATGCAGTCATGTCCATGATGATGTAACACCTCCTCTGTCTCCTCTCTTCAGTCCTTTCTTTTGCATGCGTTGTGTGCCTAAGGATGAGTCCGGGATTGGAACTACTACAGCCAGTCAGTTTATCTTTCACCCTGGTGGAGATATCTTCCCTTTGTGCGAGTCTTCGAGTCATTTCTAACAGGAACCAGTCTCATTACTTTCTCACCACTTCAGACCTATTCCGAAGTTTTAGGCAATTGGTGCTGCCATCATGCCGACTGGACTCCCCAAGTGGATGACTGTGGTTGTCTCAGTCTGGCCCGTGTAGTGGGCCCCACTTGGCCACAGATAAGTCCCTCTAGATGAGATGGTGTCACGTTGAGTCATGGCAATGTCCGCTGAGCTGGCACAGGAGGGAACGGACGGAGGACACAACCATTGAAGTGAGATGACAGTGTTCGGTCATGGTTGTGAATGAGTTAAAATCCTACAGCCGAGCTGAGAGCGGTGTCGTTGTTTGCTGGGTCCCTCTGTGGCAACAGGAACGAAGAGAAGTGGTCGATGTGGCTGCTGCTGCTACTGCTGGTCAGTTGAAAGGCGGATGGGTATTAGTGTCAGGTTAAAGGCCACTGTAGACGCAGAGGAGACAGGAATGGGTCCGGGCGTAGTGAAGAGACAGGCTGGCCCGTGGGCCGGAGGGAACAATCCAGGTCACCCTTCACCTTCCCACACCATGTCCACAGAGCCTGCGAAAGATAAAGAGAAAAAGAAGAAGAAACTGCAATACAGAGGAGGGAGGAGGAAAGAATCAAACCTCCTCTCCCCCGATCCTTTCATACCCACAGTGCATCTGTATTCAGCAATGTTCAAACTATTTTAGCAACAGAACGCCTCACTAATCCATGAGTCATAAATCTGCCGATGACCTGCACACTTTGCCAAGGTTCCTAATTTAATGTTACTCCTACACGTACGTTGACCTTTAAGGAATTTATCCTCTGACCTTTTTCACCCTAACTCCAAGTTTTCCATTTTTTTTTCTTTTACTGAAAATACCCTTTTATACCCTTTTAGAAAGCCTAATTTTGACCACTCTGCCAGACATTCCAGAGATTCCAGGCTATAAATTTTGCACTATACAGCAGCTCTCAGCTGAATACATTAACTGCATGTCTTCGCTCACACTCACCACAACAAATCGGTGAGGAGCATAGCTGGCCCTGTATCTAACTGCCGGTTGCCCATATTTATCTCTTTTTCACAGTATACTGTATCACTACCACTAGTAGAGGCGTCCCTACTACTAGACCTGATTAACCTCAGGTTTTAACCAGGTGAAAACCCTGTGATCAGTGGTTATAACTACACCATACACCATATAGCAGCACTCAGCTGAAGACAGTACCTACACGTCTTCGCTCACACTCACCACAACAAAATACAGTAATTAACCTTACTGTCCTAACACCTTTTTTTTTTTTTTTTTTCTTATAGCAATTCGGTGAGGAGCATAGCTGGCCCTATATCAACCACAATGATCACACACAATGACGAAGCATTGGGATCCCCTCAACCTTTTTTCAGGGAGGCTCTTCAACCTTTTAAAAGGGAAGCACACATACAGGCAACCCGACCCTCTGGCCTGAAATATCTGGACGGAATCTCCTTCAAACACTGTACTGTTATTATTCCCCTTAAAAATTACCCCCTGAATTTGAAACAAACTCACCGTGTGTGAAGTGTCTATGGTTCGTTCAGTCCAGGCGTGGAAGGCAGGTGCAGCCCGGGACAGACAGAGAGCGAGCCTCCCTTCAAAGTGAGATCGCAGCTGGCCAGGCTACGAGGAGGCGCCCGCTGTCCCTCCCCCGCTCCCCGATACCTTTCCACTGCTGAACTGCTGCTCGCTGCGCCAAAATGATAGTGAAAAGTTGCACTTCTGTTACACACAATGAGAAATAACTGAAGGAGAATTTGTCTGGTCTTAGGTGGTATTTATTTAAGCAGAATTATCTATTAAAATATCGTGCACGATAAGTGATGAATGTTGCAACTGCCTCGGGCGACAGTTACAAGACGCATGAAGAAAGTCAAGAAAACAGTAGTTAATATAACTTCTGAGAGAGAGAAAGACAGCCCAAATGAGGAGGGGATACACTGGTGTGATATTAATGCAGGTTTACATATGGCTGCTTGCATGTCAGTCAGAGACAAGGCAGACCCAGAGGCGTGGGTCAGTCCTAACCTTGAGAACCTTCCCATGCCTGTAGAGCGGAGGCACAAACCGGTAGAAACTGGACTAGATAGTGAGAAACCACCTGATATGTTACAAAGAAACACTTGTTAATCCTGAAACAACACACATTGTACTAACAGAGAGAGAAAACATATAGCTAAATGTAAAATTTCCCTAACACCTTGTAGTGCACTATGGCATGATGGAACCATGGCAAACTTTATATCAATCAATTCATCATTCAAAGACGGACATGGCATGGGGTGAATGGTTTCTGTCAGGTGTACAGTTCTGGAGATATCCTCGTTTAAAGTTTTCTTTTTTCACTGCCGAAAATCCAGAACGGATACAATATATGATAAAAAAAAAACACATGTGGGACAAAAATCTGATTGGGTAACATCAAAATTCAATAACTAGACACTTTAGGGATTATAAAAAACTAGGTTAGAAAAATATATCTTTCGGGTGCATGGGACCCCTACCTTCCTACCAGACTATGTACAACAGAGGTGTCACCATATTACTGCAGCTGGATATGAACGTTATATGCGACATAAGCTAGATAGTACGTATGCATCTCTCCTTTAAATCCTTTTGGACCAATACTGTAAACTTGCCCTTTAAGGTGCATTTTATATTAAAGTGCTTGAAAGCATAATCAGGACTCAATACAAAACAGACTCAATACATCACCCTGCTTACATTCTAGGTATATAAACATTCCCCCAAAACATTGTTCACTTCATTGTGGTTGATAAATGTACACAAAATAATAAACAGAGTTAGCCATCTTATCTCAGACAGACACTAAACTACTTTAACACCTGATGGAACATGACAGATGCGAAATTTTCTTATTAGATTCAATGCATTACAAGAAATCTTTTTAAATAGGCTAATTTATTATTTGCTATTTGTAGTTTGAAAAATAAATCTGACTCTGTTATTAACCACTTTGGATCAATTTCAGTTTCATGTTTTGCCAGCAGTTTTTCGAGAAAATGTGCCAGCACACTGTCTTTACTTTTAGAGCAGTGGTTTATTATGCAGAATGAACTGGTGTGTAATTGAAGACAAAGTCCAGGACCATTTTTCATTACAAGACAAAGTCCAGGACCATTTTTCATTACAAGACAAACCTGGAAATGATTGGTTGGCCTACATTATGCATAGTTCCGACCACCACATCTCATTTGCATCATGTGATTAAAAATGGTTGTAAAAGTTGTGTGATGTTTTGAGAGATGTCTGCCCCATTGCAATGAACAGGTGATGCTGGGTTAGGGTGTGTCTGTGTAACCACATTGCTGAATGGACAACATATTTGCATGTTTCTATTAAGTATGATCAGTAGAGTGCATATAGTTATGCTTGTTCAAATGTTTCATTTTTTTTTAAATCTATAGCGCCCCCACTTGAGCAATTGTAGTAATTTTGGATTTAGTGCTATTTGACATCCTACCCGCTACCAAACTGTAAAATCTCATAAGCATCCTGGATCCTATGTCTTGTTATGAACTTTGTTATGAACGAAAAGTAGATTTTGATTACTATGTAAGGAAGGTCAGTTGTCCAGTCCAGTTTCTATCATTTCCAAAAATCAAACCAATTCTCACTTCCCAAGACCTCAGCCCCTCAGTTCACAAACTGCATTTATGGTACAAGTGCATTTAGAACACAGAGCTAGTTCTCATCAGCATGTATACTAAGTGCATTTAGAACACGGGACTAGGATTCTCAACATTTATAGTACAAGTGCATCTACAGGTGCTGGTCAACGAATTAGAATAATTTGAAATAGTGCAACCTTAAAATCTTTGAATGCATTTCTTGTGCAGAAAACAAATCAGGTGTTCACCGCACCTGTCCTACTTGTTAGAGTAATCACAGAACTGTTAAATGTAAAAAAAAAAAAAAAAATGCTCAGCTGAGCTTTCCAAAAGGCCCATTTAGGCCATTTAACTGTGACACTGTTGTTTCATTGAATTAGAATAATGGAGAAACCGTTTCATTGAATTAGAATAATTTTTATTATAATTAGAATCATCATTTTCTCAGTATTTTGTGGCTGCCCCCTTGGCTTGTATGACTGCCTGAAGTCTCCGTGCAGGGGTTGACACTAAGGTCTCCAAGGCACTTGCCCATCGGGCAAGTGCAAATCAGGTTCTACTTGTCCTCAGGTCATGGTCACTTCACCCCCCAAAAATATATTGTAAATTTTGCTCTTGTGTTTACTTCCTACTTGGGTGCTTTCAACAGGTGGTCCAGGGACCACCAGTGGTCCCTGAGAGGGTTCCAGGTGGTCCCCAGCTAAGTTGGTTAACCAGATGTAACTCTTGAGAGCGTAAAAATGAAACCAAATGGACCCTTGCGGGTCCATTTGGTTTCATTTTTACGCTCTCAAGAGTTAAAATTCATCATCTTAATTAGCCCATAGTGGTCACAGACCCAGTGGTCCCTGACCCCAGCAAAATGAGAGTTTGGAACCAAATGGACCTGGGAGAGAGATAGGTAGAGATAGCTAGAAAGCAGGGAAAGACACAGAGGCAGAGTGCAATGACTGCCTTCAAGACAAATTTATCTTGTGTTGTGTTATAGTGCACTATGTTGCACACTTGCCCGATCGGGCAACCAGGTAGCAATCTTCACTTGCCCCACCATTTTTTTTACTTGCCCCGGGCAAGCGGGCAAGTGTTAGTGTCAAGCCCTGTCCGTGGCATCGATTTGAAGAACTAGCTATCTCTACCTATCTCTCTCCCAGGTCCATTTGGTTCCAAACTCTCATTTTGCTGGGGTCAGGGACCACTGGGTCTGTGACCACTATGGGCTAATTAAGGTGATGAATTAAAAATGAAACCAAATGCACCCGCAAGGGTCCATTTGGTTTAATTTTTACGCTCTCAAGAGTTACATCTGGTTAACCAACTTAGCTGGGGACCACCTGGAACCCTCTCAGGGACCTCTGGTGGTCCCTGGACCACCTGTTGAAAGCACCCAAGTAGGAAGTAAACTTAAAAGCAAAATTTACAATATATTTTTGGGGGGGCAAGTGACCATGACCTGAGGGCAAGTAGAACCTGATTTGCACTTGCCCGATGGGCAAGTGCCTTGGAGACCTTAGTGTCAACCCCTGCACGGAGACTTCAGGCAGTCATACAAGCCAAGGGGGCAGCCACAAAATACTGAGAAAATGATGATTCTAATTATAATAAAAATTATTCTAATTCAATGAAACGGTTTCTCCATTATTCTAATTCAATGAAACAACAGTGTCACAGTTAAATGGCCTAAATGGGCCTTTTGGAAAGTTCAGCTGAGCAATTTTTTTACAGGTAACAGTTCTGTGATTACTCTAACAAGTAGGACAGGTGCGGTGAACACCTGATTTGTTTTCTGCACAAGAAATGCATTCAAAGATTTTCAGGTTGCACTATTTCAAATTATTCTAATTCGTTGACCAGCACCTGTAGACCACAGAGCTAGGATTCTCACTAATATTTATAGTAAGAGTGCATTTAGAACACAGAGCTAGGATTCTCACTAACATTTATAGTGCAAGTGCATTTAAACAATACTACTTTTTTTTTTTTTTTTTTATATATATTTCATCCCACGATTTTGTAACCCATTTTTTCACCCAGTGCCAATTCCTAATGTGATCCTGGGCTCTACACATCCTCCGCCAACCTGGGGAGGCAGCGGACTGGCCTCATGCTTCCTTCAATGCATGAGGAGTCCAAGCTGCCTTCTTTTCACCTGACAGGGGGGAGTTTCCCTGGTTGGACGTAGAGCATGGAAGGAACACGTTACAATACTACTGGCTAAACAATACTACTATATATTTGATTCAGCAATCAACACTACTGTTATTTTTTCTCACTGTCTTATAGACATATTACTTTCCATATACACTCACATTTTCTTTTCTTTTGTTCATAGAACAGTCCAGTTACTTCCAATATCAAAAGAAAATACAATAAACAGTGACTTCGGGTGGTCATTCGGTTCTTCAACACATCACAAATAAACTCCATTTCAACTCTGTATCACTCTTTGTCATTACTCCTTTAAATCTGTTTTGGACCAATAGGGTACTGCCTTTTAAGGTGCATTTTACATTGGAGCCTTTTAAGGTGCATTAAGGTTCCTTTGGTTCCATTTTACACTCAAGATATACATTACATTACAAGAACTCTACCCAATTATAGAAAGTATAGAGTCACTGTTATTTTCACTGTCACCTCTCCTTTTAGGCTACTAGATTATCAAATCTAGTTTAAGCATGTTTGGCCAGCAGTTATGAGAAAGGGTGTCAGCACACTGTCTTTACATCTAGAGCAGTAGTTCATTACGCAGAATGAACTGGTGTGTAAGTGAAGACAAGACAAGTCCAGGACATTTTCTAATGTCATCATTACTAAGACACATCAGGAAATGATTAGGTGGCCTACAGTACATTATGCATAGTTCCCACCACCACATCTCATTTGCATCATGTGATAAAAGTTACAGGACTTTTATTAAGCAAGTAAAACATCAATAATTGTTGTTGTTGTTGAAGTTGCAACAGACAGGCAGCATGCATGAAGCTAAAGGTCTGACTCAGAGAGTTTTCTGTTTTCAATAATGAAATGCTGTTGGTTTAGTGGTGGCACACTTAAATATAGGCACTTTAATTTAAATGGCCAACCGATTTGCACATGTTCCTATTAGTATGATAAGTACAGTAAATGTAGAGTAGTCCTATAGGTGTCACCATATTACTGCAGCTGGAATTAAACCATATACAGTATATGACATAAGCTAGATAGATAGTACTATACTATACTATACTATACTATACTATACTATACTATACTATACTATACTATACTATACTATACCATACCATACCATACCATACCATACCATAGCAGTGTGTTGTTTATAGTTTGTGACAAGATATACTAAAAAACAACAACACTAATGGTCACAATTGTCAGTGATTCAGAAGGTGGTGCCATATAATATTGTAAGGTAATAGATTGTATCACTTTTCAACATATCTGGTCCTCACTATGTTCATGCTACAATGCCACAATTCTTTCTGCTCTTTACCCCTCATATATATCCTAATGGACTCTATTATAACTCCTGTAGTGTTATTGTCAAAGCTCCGTGCCCATTCATGCTTTGAATTTCATACATCAATGTATCATTAAGTTTAGTTAGATCAAATATGAAGCTTAAAATGCAATCTCAAATGTCTATATTTTTGCATGACCTGGGGGAGGAGAGAGGGGTGGAGCACATGTAGCAGTTTGTTACTTTCTGATTGGTTGAGAGGTTGTTCTATTGTTCTCCTCTTTGGCCAATCAATCCAAAGCAGTTAGTGGTGACAACTCAAGCTCTCTAGTATAAGAAGAGATTGTAGTTGGAATTTCTCCACATCATCTCCAGGATATCAATCATTTCTGAACACATCTGACTGTGGTCTCCAGACTTCAGGTGAAGATGAACTCTCTCAACCACACCATGGACAATTCTGCTCAACAGGATGAACTCTGTAAGTTATAACTTTTTTTAAAATTCACATACAGCATATCAGTGGCAACCAATACATTTCTTAAGTCAATTACTGTTTTTGTTTTAATTAGCACAAACTAAGACAATCTGTTCTTTATCTCTTTCTAAAATGCACAAAATGTTATTGCAAGTAATCAATACATTGTAATATTTTCATCCATGTAGTCGGTCAGACTCTAATCTGTGGCTTGGGGGAAGAAGAAAAAAACTCACAAACCAGTAATTATCATTGGCTCATAAAAACTTTAGTCTCTGCGCCTGTCTGGAATGTGAATGTAACATGGCTTGGACTATGGTTCACTTAAAACATCAGTAATATGTTCCCTCTGCGCTTGCTTCAGTCATTAGTCATTTGTCATTTAACAAAGGAAACACTGCAAAACATATATACTGTAGTTCAAACCTTTACCGTTTCTGTTTTCCCTAGACGTCCTCCACCTCCCTGTGTCTAAGACAATCTGTTATTTATCTCTTTCTAAAATGCACAAAACGTTTCTCTTTTTCCTAGACACCCTCCACCTCCCTGTGTGTAAACAGGAGGAGAGGAGATCCAGTCTGCTCCAGGAGCAACCAGAGCCTCCACACATTAAAGAGGAGCAGGAGGAGCTACTACAAAGACCAGATGAGGTTGCAGTGAAAGGAGAAGGTAATGATGGTAACATAGACCCAACAGAGCCTGTAGTCAGTCACATACTAACACAAACTGATGTAGAGGACTGTGGAACATCACAACCAGCTCCTCTCTTCACACTGTTCTGAATCTGACATCACTGAAGACAGTGATGAGTGGCAGCACAGTGTAGCCGACAGAGATTGGGTGCAATTCTCAATCGCTGTGGTGTAGCAGGTATGGTGTAAGTCTTCTCATTGGCTGCATGGCAGCAAATCAGGTCTGGGGCCTTGGGGTAGGCCGAAAGCCTATACCACCAGCCCTGGGCCTGAGCTTACCAAATAATTACCCAGAATAATTAAAACCTGCGAGTCAAAAGGTCCCGAAATCACCTGACCCCCCCAATTAAAAATGTTACTGTACTCCCCGGCTTTGTTCATCATGAGTTGAAGCTCTTGATGACTGGTTTTAATTATTATGGATAATTATTTGGTAGGCCCAGGCCCAGGCCTGGTGGTATAGGCTTTCGGGCCTACCTCAAGGCCCCAGGCATTCGCTGCCATGCAGCCAATGAGCACGGCCCCAAACCTGATTTGCTGCCATGCAGCCAATGAGAGGACTTACACCATACCTGGCTACACCACAGCGATCAGGAATTGCACCCATTGTCTTTGAGCAACAAGACGTCCCAGGACATCTAATATTTTTTGTAGGCTATGGGCTCCATTTTCGTTACCGCTAAACCCCTTATCCCTTAACTTCTTTGCCCTTTTAAACTATTTAAAAAAAACATTTTTCAGTAGTTCAAATGGCCAGCCTACAAGCTCACAAACGGTTAGTAGATCGACATGGTGAAATCTTCCAAAACGTTTTTCAAAATAGCAAAAACGAAATAAGGGTATCGGTTAAAAAATGTTACAAACAATGGGATTTGACCTACATTTAAGTAAAACACATTTCCATTTGTTTGTTACGTTATCAGTGTGCCATTGTCTGTTTCGTGTTGGTTTTGTTTGCATCGCGGCTACAGCAACATTTAATGAAAACGTTTATTAGGCTATTACTGTTTGTTTGTCAGTATGTCAATGTTTTCATCAACACAAGTCTTCCAAACGTATGTCATGTACTGCATATTGAATGTGACTTTAATGCATATTGGCTCACAATATAGCTATTACTTTTAATATCTTTCTCACTATGATGAGAGTAGTCATAATCCTAGTGTCCTCCCACCCTTTGATAGTGTCGGTTTAGTGGCGCGACAATTGTACTTAGTACCATAGTGTTTCAATTAATTTAAAATATAAGCACTTTAATTTGCAGTCAGGGCATTTGGGTGGATATTGCCCCTCACATGCCCATGCCTAGATCTGGCCCTCAGAATAATTTGCACAATATTGCTCTATTGCAGACATGATGGACCCAACCGATTACGCCATCCTGTATCACAGACAAGCTCTGCGATTTCATCTGGACAAAATCAAAACGCCAGGAGTGCCAGAAGCCTACAGTGTTTTGAGCGAGCCCAAGAAGAAGGACGGTGAGGAAGGCAAGTGTTGCATACGTTATTTGTATACATTATTTACTGTAAATGTATCGATTGCACAAACATCCACTGAGACATTTTCCATCCAAACTTATCTAACGCCCTTCGTGGAAGATGGTCAAAGGTACCATTTTAGCCTTTCAATCCATCAAAGGTTGTACCTAGGACAACTGGTGATGTCCACTTGTCATGGGTTTGATTTAAAGGGAAGTCCACTCATTTTCAACGGTTTACTATGTCATTGATGTACCTTAGAGCGTACAAATGGAAACAAGCATCTTTGCATGAATTGAAATCTTATATTTTTATAGACCGCTATTTGGGATATTACACCATAAAACTGTATTATTGTGTTTATTATTATGAAAACTAGTTTCAAAAATCAGATATTAGCTCTCTGGCTGTTGTAAATGTTATGTTCAAATATAGGATAATAAGACATACACAAAATTGTAGTGTTTAATGTTTATTCAAGTATGATAATGCAGTTATCATAGGAAAGAAAAATATAGACTTTCAATTGAATTGCTGTTTGGAGATAGTTAATTTATACTCGTGTTATATTGTAAATTTCTGTTGTCTTTGTCTCTATAGGCAAATCCACCTGGATCGTGGGCTCGTCTCTAATTGCTCAGGCGCACCTCCGCGCATGCCAGACAATTGGCCCAGATCTTGGGTTGCCAGCAAAGATCCGATGGCTGGGGAAAGAGGGGCTGTGTTGGGGAGACGTCGTCCCTACATTGAAGACAGAACTGAGAAGGCAGCCTCCTCCTGATCTGCTGGTCCTGCACGCTGGAGGAAACGATTTGGGTGCAGTTCCGAAGCTGACCCTCTTCAATAAAATGAAAAGAGATGTGGCCTCCATTAAACAACTATGCCCACAAACACTGGTTGTTTTCTCTGGGATAGTCGCCAGGCGACATTGGCAGGATGTGAGAGATAGGAGGGCCGTGAATAGAACCCGCTGCTGGCTGAACGCAAGAATGGCGGAATTCATGGAAAAAAATCAGGGGGCAGTGATTTTGCACAAGGGAATCTCCGCCTCTCCGGAAAACATTGATTGAACATTGAACATTAAAACAGAGATGGTGTTCACCTCTCTGACACAGGCAATGACATCTTTATTGGCAATTTGCAAAATGCTCTTCTTTGTCTTTAAATGTCACATGCATAATGTTTTTATTGTTTCAAATATAAGATGGTTTTCATTATAAAATGGCCACATTTTGTTAGGACTCAGTGTGGCACCAAGAGAGGAAAACTATTTTTTTTATTATTATTATTTTGTTCTATGAGTCATTCCATGAAAATGGTACGATTTGGACTTTTTTTCCTGAAATCTTGACTAAGGACATCCTTAGCTATAAGAAAAACATAATTTCCCATCTCAGGAATTCAGTATATTTTTTTTAAATATATCTCTTAACATGGTAATTGATAACGGAGTTGAGCCAATTAAGTTTCCTATTGGTGATGTCACTAAAAGGCCAGTTAATTGTTGTTATAGGGGCAGAATGACTTGTGTAATGGAGTTTAGTGCAACTGAGGGACACAGCTACGTATATAATGCCATTTAAATGATTAATCATCTATTTATTCAAAAACTAAACATGTCCAGCAATAAAGTAAAGATACAGTATATATTCTCATGTCATAATTTTTGGATTTTTGTTGATGTTTAATAGTCATATGTCACGTCCACTTTCATTGAAAGCCACTGGGGACATGAAAAAATGGAGAAAATAGGGGGTGTCTACTTAAAGAAAGCAAGATCATTTCTCAAGGTTCAAGGTTCTTTATTGTCACTCCAGTGTAATCGTGAACGCAGTGAGCCCCATATACTATGGAAGCCAGGTAGAAATGACTGTGAGTGAGTGAGTGAGTGAGTGAGTGAGTGAGTGAGTGAGTGAGTGAGTGAGTGAGTGAGTGAGTGAGTGAGTGAGTGAGTGAGTGAGTGAGTGAGTTGAGTGGGTGAGTCAAACACTCCATATTAGGGCGTGACCAAATATGTAATGTATATGGAGGTGAACTGCGTTCTGCTGGTGGTAACAGTTACATAGCATAGAGCAGAAAACCACTGAACACATTGTGGTTGGATGAGTCATCATAGAGCGTGGAAGATAAAACCATGTGAACTGTGTCTCCCTGCTCCAGCTCTAAGATCAATCCATTAGACACATATTCACTGTAGCCATGATTATTGTATCCCCAGGTATTCATGACGTGCTGACCATTTTTAAACATCTGGATATACACATGCTGGAATGTCCAGGTGTTAGCTGCAGTAAATCTAAACTGATAAACACCTTTCAGTTTTGATGTGAAGATACCTGAAGGGAGAGAGAGAGAGAGAGAGAGAGAGAGAGAGAGAGAGAGAGAGAGAGAGAGAGAGAGAGAGAGAGAGAGAGAGAGAGATTAAACATCTCAGTTCATTGACTTCACTTAATTAAAATACAGTATTTTTTCCCTTGTTTTTTGGGCCAATCCTCCCTACTATCCTAACCATATAAGGAGTTCCTCTCTGTCCCCAGTGAGCCTCTGGGGTCATAAAACCCTATTTTTCACAGAGACCAAGACCATCACAGTACGGGCCAATCAGAAGCCATGGCTGACAACGGAAGTCCATAGGCTACTGAGGGTCCGAAACGCCGCCTTCAAAGCAGGTGACGACGAGGGCCTGAGAACAGCAAGGGCCAACTTGGACCGTGGCATCAAAGAAGCAAAGAGACAGTACAGCAAGAAAATAGCTGACCGTTTCAGCGACAGCAGAGACACCAGGAGCCTGTGGCAGGGGATCCAGACCGTCACGGACTACAAACCCCGGCCACGGACCTGCGACAACGACATCACCCTGCTGAACAATCTCAACAACTTCTTCGGGCGCTTTGAAGCCCAAAACAGCACCCCTGCACGAAAGTCACCCCCTCCCCCGGACGACCAGGTGCTGCTACTGTCCCAACACAGCTCTCTCTCCAGGATCAACGCCCGCAAGGCACCGGGCCCTGACAACATTCCCGGTCGGGTGTGGAAGGACTGTGCAGGAGAACTGGCTCATGTCATCACAGACATCTTTAACATCTCCTTGAGCCAGGCTGCTGTCCCTACATGCTTCAAAGAGACCACCATCATCCCCATCCCGAAGAAACCTTCTCCAACCTGCTACAATGACTACCGCCCTGTTGCACTGACTCCAATCATCATGAAGTGCTTCGAGCGTTTAGTCATGCATCACATCAAAGGTGTCCTCCCTCCTAACCTGGATCCCTACCAGTTTGCATATCGGGCCAACAGATCAACCGACGATGCAATCTCCACCGTTCTTCACTCTGCCCTCACCCACCTGGACACCAAGGACGCACACGTACGGATGCTGTTCATCGACTTCAGCTCAGCATTCAACACCATCATCCCCCAGCAGCTCATTCACAAGCTGGTCCACCTGGGAGTGAACACCTCAATGTGCAACTGGCTGCTGGACTTCCTGACTGGGAGACCGCAGGCAGTCCGAGTCAGCGGGAACACATCCAGCACCATCACCCTGAACACGGGGGCCCCCCAGGGATGCGTGCTCAGCCCCCTCCTCTTCACCCTGCTGACCCACGACTGCACACCAAAGCACAGCAACAACATCTTTGTCAAGTTTGCGGACGACACAACTGTGGTCGGTCTCATCCATAACAACGATGAGTCCAACTACAGGGATGAGGTGAGCCAACTGACCACGTGGTGTGGAAACAACAACCTCCTTCTCAACGTGGAGAAGACGAAGGAGATCATCGTTGACTTCCGGAGAGCGCATACCCAGCACTCCCCACTGAGCATCAACGGAACTGCGGTGGAGAGAGTGAAGAGCACCAAATTCCTCGGTGTGCACATCACAGAGGACCTCTCCTGGAACACCAACACCACATCGCTGGCCAAGAAGGCACAGCAGCGCCTCTACTTCCTCCGCAGACTGAGAAGAGCCGGAGCCACCGTCCCCATCATGTGCTCCTTCTACCGCGGCACGATCGAGAGCATCCTGACCAGCTGCATAACTGTGTGGTTTGGCGGGTGCACGGCATCCTGCAGAAAGACCTTGCAGCGCACAGTGAGAGCAGCTGAGAGGATCGTGGGTGTCCCCCTCCTGTCCCTGCAGGACATCTACACCACACGTGTGACCCGCAGGGCGCTACAGATTGCAGGTGACACCACCCACCCTACGCACGGCTTCTTCAATCTTCTCCCATCGGGGAAGAGACTGAGGAGCCTCCGGGCAAGGACTTGTAGACTGAACGACAGTTTCGTTCACCAAGCCGTCAGGATGCTGAATTCCCTGCCGCTGCTATCTCGCACTGAGCACCTGCCGCTACCACACGCACAGGCACGCACACGCTGAAAGCCAGAACAAGAACACTTGTACGCACACTCTGGCTTGTACGCCCACTTCGTACACACACGCTGGACTCAACTACCCCCCCACACACACATGCACACACATACACTCATATGCACAACTCACACACAACCAGAAGGACTGTACCGAATCCGCTGCTATCCCTATCCCCCCCTGCACATGTACAGCGATACCCCTACAGTAATACCCCTACTGTCATAGTTGTCATAACCTAGCCGTTAGTATAGTAGTGCGTAGTTGTAGTATGCTTAGTTTTAGTAGTATGTCTTAGTATGTTTAGTGTTTTAGTATATTTAGTATGTCTTAGTATGTTTAGTATGTTAGATGTTTTTTTTAGTCTTAGTTTTCAACTCTCACTACTTGCCACTTTATTAGTATATTTATACCTGGTCGTAGCTTAGCACCTTCACCCCACTTTATACTGCTACAGTTGCACCTTAATACTCTAGTCTGTTGCACTATACGTCACTTACTGTTCTTGTATTGTTTGTAGTCGTCATTTTTCTTATTGCACTGTCTTTTGTCTATTGTCTTATTGCACTGAGGAGCAATGGAAATGTTATTTCATCCCTGTTTATGTCTCGACATACACTGGAGTGACAAATAAAGAAACTTGAACTTGAACTTAATTTTGGGCCAAATCACCGAATGACCTTTTAAATATTAAAGTAATGTATTCTATGCAGTGAATTACCATAATGAATCATAACCAACCTGTAGATGGATCATAGCCGTTGCCAACGTTGGTGAAGACCTTCCGGTAGATCAGAGGGTTGGCAGGATTAATGCGTCCAGAACCCAACCCAACAGAGAAGGCTACCTTTGGTGGGTCTGTCAACACACACACACACAGACATTATCACCTATATACATCGCTCCAAAATGCATATTTTTGCAATATATGGTCTATCCACCGTGTCAATAGTGTGTTGACACTCACACTTTCACTTTCGATTCAGCAGTGGCTCAGCCGTAAACCGTGTGACACACCCCCACCTTTTGGGACAGCCGAACCACTGCTGAACCAAAAGTGAAAGTGAAAGTGTGAGTGTAACACACTACTGACATGGTGGAGAGACAATATATAGCAAAAATTGCATTTTGGGAGCAAAGTAAATAGGTGAATTGGAACAGCACCCATTAGCACCAATCTAAGCTTATTTTGGGGTATTTTGTAGTTATTTTCGTGTTTTCACGAAATAACAAGTTACCAACTGGACCACTTTTTTGGAAATATATCAACCTCAAATAAAGTTAAGAAAGCCTTTTTGGGTGGAATTCTCCTTAATAAAGCATACATTATAGTCACTATAATATATGCTTTAATAAATATTGTCTATATATTGTCTATTCTTTCAATAATACATTGTTTATTTAAGATTACTCACAACTAGTTTTGCTTTTCTCTGTGGTCCTCATCCACTTGAGGTCACCAAAGACTTGACTGAGTGCTTAGATTTTAATGTAACAGTTAAACATGCGTAAAATACAATGGAAAAAAATCCGGCCTGATTCTCCAGGACTGTAGGGGCGTGGCCAGTGCTGTAAGCTAATAAGCATATTCATGACCAATATGCTGATTAGCATATCTCTCGCCGTACAAACAGCCTAACTGTCTGTCAACAGCGCGATAACTTTACTAACTTGTGTGTGCGTGTGTGTGTGTGTGTGTGTGTGTGTGTGTGTGTGTGTGTGTGTGTGTGTGTGTGTGTGTGTGTGTGTGTGTACGACCTGCGGATCTGAGGAAAGAGACTGACTACAGCGGTCCCATCATGGTCCCATAGCCTGTAGGGACCATAGAGTAATGAAATAGGTGGGGACCATAGAGTTATAAATATAGAGAGCGGACTGGAGCGATAGCCCCGCCCCCTTGCTGTTCATTTCAATACAAGTTGCTCAGTGGCGCTTTGAAGCACCCAGAAGACCGCCGAAAGTGCGCCTATTTCCGCATTTGACCACCAAAATTTGGTGGTCAGCTGTCATCACGCATCGAGAGCAAACAAATGTCAGTGCTTTGGTCAACCTACAGGCAAAACACACTGTAGTAACTACTAGCTAGCTGTCAACAGACACCACCACAACAGACTGTAGCAGTAGCTCCGCTGTAAGGAAGAGGGGGCGGGGCTTCGGCTTCTAACTGACTATATGGAATATGATTTATATACATTAGTACTGTATGCTCATTAGCATAATTCAGCATGACTACGTCATCAAGCCGAATTATGCTAATGAGACCAAACCTAACCACGACAATAACCAAAACACATAAAGTGGTCTTATTCTACTATGCTGTAAAATAAAGTTTTATTTTTTTGTCCAGGGTTATAAAAATGAACTTTGTACATGATTTTTATGTCTAAAAGAAAAAGGCTCATTTTGGTTTACGTCCACTTTAAGTATTTATCTCTGCATGCAAACAGAGCACTGGGAGCAGTCATTGAAAATGTAAAGTTCTTGGAGGGCTCCCCTTTAACTGCTTCTGCTTTACAGAACGTTTCGAGTCTTTAGTCCTGCCCATTCTGTTGTATGCTGCCTGTGTCTGTGGTTACTCATGCATTAATGCTGTCTTCAATAGGGCATGTCATTTCTATTTAGGTGTAGGATACACCCCCAATGCTGCCATACAAGGGGACATGGGATGGAAAACGCTGTGGCAAAATCAGTGGTCCTGTATTTTTAAAAAAACTGGCTAAAGATTATGTAAACGTGTATTCCTGTGGGCAAACCAGATTAGAAATGTGAAGAATTATGCTTATACAGTTAGAACATTCTTTAGCTCACTGCACTTATCTCATCTGGCCAATACAGACATTGTTCTCTCAAGCGGTGACATAGAGAGCCTTGACCAGGCGGTTGAGAGGGCAGATGAGGAGAAGTGGTTTAAACTAATTAATAAGCCTGAGGGAAACAAAATGCGCACCTATTGCTTTTTTAAGAACACCTTTGAAACAGAACCATATGTGACAGCACCTGATACTTCATGCCTCAAGTAGGCCAAGGTCAATTTTCTGTTTTTTACAGATTATTAAAGTATACAATGTAAGCTTTCATATGATGGAAATTGGAGCATTTTTGTAGGAGTTGTGAACATTTAAATCTGGGTGTCCCCAGATAGGAAAACTGAGGCTAAGGCCTATTCATAGATGGATTTTCGGTGCCCACGGCGACCACCGCGACCACCGTTGCCTACAATATGACGTCATACCACCGCAACCACCGCACTTTCCAGCCCTCCTCTCGGATATTACTAACCACCACACCGCACCGCAGCGGTTGCTTGTTTTTAACGGCTGGTTAAAAAAAAAGAAAGAAAGCACACAACACACCACAGCGCTACGGGCAGGGGGGGAGGGGGGGTTATGTAGCTCAAATAGGGACAAACTGGAGTTGGAAATTAATTTCATCCAAGGTGGCACAAATACGAGCTGTTATATTATGGATGTTTTCAATGTCAACGCTACAGTTATTGTACAGTAAGAGTGTTATTGTACAATAGCGTTTATGTTGTACTATTACTAAAACGATCTAAAATAAAGCAACTTAAGACCATTAAAGCTGGGCTGTTGCCTGAGTCCAATGCGTTTCTGCCTACTTTGGGTCCAGGACTTGTCCCTATTTGTTGTCCCCATTCAATATAAGCCTATGCAGAAAATCCGCCATTAGACTGGCCCCATGAAGTGAACGGAGTTTACTTTTCTCTGTCTGTAGGCTAAACTAAGCTATCTAACGCAGGGAGGGAAACAACAAACAACTTTTTGGGGGTCTGATTTTGTAGGGGCAGGGAAAGGGCAGTTGTTTTACAGACAGGCAAATGGGCAGAGTCGGAATCTTCCTTTAATATCGATGTGTTCACGTCCTCCCCGCAGAAAGTTGTGAAAATAGAGACGCGAGTCCACACTGGAGGGATTGACAACAGAGCCTGTTGCTAACGTGCCATCCACTCTCCTCCCCACTCGTCACAATCTTTTTAAAAGAATTTTAACCATCTTTTTAAAAGAAAATACGACGGAACGAGACGTCGCTCATTCATGCAGTGCAGCCATGCGTCGCACACACACACCATGCACGGAGGACGAACTAGTTTGGAAGTACTTCGGAAAAGTGACATTTAGATCTAAACAGCACAGCTTTGGCTTAAAAAAACAACAACCACTGGTGTGCACAGAGAGTTTCAAGGGCAGGTGCTCAAATGCAACCAGGAGGGCACTCTTGAAAAATTGAGTTTTGGGGGGATAAAAACGCATAGAAAACAGCATTTCAGCATCTTTTTGCTCTTTTAAAAAGGTCATGTTGGTCCAGAGAGGGCCACTAGGGGATGCTCAACCCCCCTTGACGTCTATGTATGCACGCCTAAAGTCAAAGTCATATTAGTCACTCACGTTACCGCAGTGAAATTAGTTCTCCGCTTTTGACCCATCTCTTGGAGCGGTGAGCTGCAGCGTGCGCCGCGCTCGGGAATCGACTGCAATCGACTATGACAACAACAATGCGTGCTGCGGGGTGTCTTGTGATTACGCTGGGACTCGACTGTAACCCGAGACAATAAGTTTCATGACCAATCACAATCATGTATGCAAATAGCTGAGTCGCCCCGCTACACCCACATTAAGAGACGATCGAGAATCATAGCGAAAATACTCACATTTTTGGCAAATAAATACACATATTTAATTTCTCCAAATCATCAATCTGTTCGGAGGGATAGTAAGATCAGTTCGAACTGTATTAATATGGAAAAAAGTGAATTCTGATAAAAGTGACAAAAAATTACTTTCATAGCTCCCAGGGAAAATTAGCTTTGTGCGACATGAGGCATAAAGCATCTGAAGTTAAGATGTGGAGTAGCAGCAGCAACTGTGTTGAGTCTGAGGCCCATGTGCTTTTGCACAGTTAACTGTATAACCGCAACATTTTAACAATCTAGATGACCAAAGTAAATTGAACACAATCCCATCTGGTAAATATGGTACATCTGAATGTGCCAAAGTCTGCCACCTCATCTGTGGAATTTCTATTTTTCTATTTTTGTATTTGTGTAATCTCCAACTGTACTTTTTATATGTAGTATGTAGTATTGTATGTAGTTAGTACTTTAATGTACGTCCTCAGACCATTATAACATAATGTATAATAAATGTACTCACTCCTCAGAATAACATAAGGTATAATAATGTACTCACTCTTCAGATCATTATAACATAATAAATGTACTCACTCCTCAGATGGTCCAGTTGGTTGTCAGTATCATCCAGGTGTGTTTTTACAGTGGACAGCTGAGCAGCTTGAGCTAAAATCAATACAAAAAATACATTACTGATGACCATGAAAGGCTTTAGACCGGGAGTCTCTTGGTTCCTTCTACTGTAGTAAAGTCTACTTTACTACAGACTTTATAGTAAAGTAGTAAAGTCTACCAACCACTCTACCGCTGAACCACTGATGCCTCCAAATAAATTACCATCAGTTTGTTTCACCAAGTCTGCAACCTGGACTTCAGTGGTCTCCAGTCTGGTCTCTGTGGTGTTCAGCCTGGCCTGGTGGTCTGTAACCTGGACGTCTAGCTCTGTAACCTGGACCTCTGTCACGTTCAGCCTGGTCTGGAGCTCTGCAACCTGGGACTGACTCTCACTCAGTTTGGCAGCCATTACTGAAAACAATATGACAGAAAGATAAATGTAAGTTCAAACTACTATATGAACAGGCGGCAGGCTGTTCTGCTCAGGTGATCCTCGGCTGTGGAATGCTCTCCCCGACCACCTTCCTTGGGATTGTGTGTAATCTGGTTTCTTAGATATTTTCTATGAAAGTGTTACCGATATTTTAGTTATGAAGGGATGCAAAAGAGTTGAAGTGGCTCTTTAAGGTTGACGAGGTATGTTAATATACTTGATTAGGCTATCAACAGCCTGGCAATGGGCTAGCATCATGCTACCAATAACAGGCTATCAACATAGAACCAGCAAGTTAGCAATGGGATAGCATCAGGTTACCAACAGGCTAGCATCAGGCTACCAAAAGGCTAGCATGAGGCTATCAACGGGCTACTAACAGGTTACCAAGAGGCTAGCATCAGGCTACCAACAGACTAGCATCAGGGTATCCATAGGCTACCAACAGGATATCATCAGCAGGCTACCAAAGGACTACCAAGAGGCTCCAACAGGCTGCCAACTGCAGACTGCCAACAGGCTACCAACAGGCCATAATCGGCTATCAACAGGATATCAACAGGCTACCAGTGGGCTACTAACAAGCTAATAACAGGCTAATAACAGGCCATAACCGACTATCAACAGGATATCAACAGGCTGCCAACAGGCTACCAAAAGGCTACCAACTAGGATAAGCAGAGGGCTGGGCCGTATGGAAAAACATGTTTGTGTTTGTTGACTTCCCTCTGTCTCGCAAGTCAATGGAGTATGCGCCTGGGTTAGTTTGGGTTACAGGCCCTGCCACGGCTGAACACTCCAATCTGGGATTGGCAGTCTCTGTTGCATTTTGCGCAAAGGTCCTCTCTCAAAAAATGACCTTAAAAGGATCCCTGCATAATGAGATAAATATGGATAATACATTATACTTGCCCTCTATGACTATAATTGAACATTTAAAACACATACAATAAGCTCCTTAGTTTAAAAATAGTTAATGTTTTTTTTCCTAGTCTGTCACATGACCTGTCACTGTGATGACATCACAGTAGATCTGTTGTATAGAACATAGTATGGAACGTTAGATGGTTATACAGGGCTAAAACGGAAAACATCAAAGTATATACACTGTTCTGTTTGTAATGACAATGGTGATTGGCGACCCCCGCTGGTGAAAGAAAAGAACTGTAAAATGGCCCATAGGAAGAGAAAATGTATAGTTGTTTACATTCCATTACATTCACTTCTACTGCGGAGCAATGCACTGTGACGTCATCACAGTGACAGGTCATGTGACAGACTAGGAAAATGGCGGCCACCATGGGATAAAAACATTAACTATTTTTAAACTAAGGAGCTTATTGTATGTGTTTTAAATGTTCAATTATAGTCATAGAGGGCAAGTATAATGTATTATCCATATTTATCTCATTATACAGGGATCCTTTTAAAAAATGAACATAAGTTACCTAACAACCATCTTAAGCTAAAGAGATATCCTGAAAACAGTGAGTCCACCAGCCTGGAGCCCATATGGAACAGCAGCTCCGGGGCGGATCTAGGCATGGCAGGCATGGCAGTCATAACATAACCACAATCATTACATGTAGTGTAATGACCGTAGGATTAATACAGTAAATACATCAAACACAGACTGTTTTCTGAGCTCATCTGAATTAATGACACTCAGAGGACCAATCAGAGGAGAGGAAACCATGAAAGGCTTCAATCTGTAGTTTCTTATTCAAAGACTGGGACCGGGAATCTCTCGGTTCCTAGTACTGTAGCAAAGTCTACTGACCACTCTACCGCTGAACCGCAGAAATAAATTACCGTCAGTTTGTTTCTCCAAGTCTGCAACCTGGACCTCAGTGGCATCCAGTCTGGTCTCTGTAGCATTCAGCCTAGTCTCTGTAGCATCCAGTCTGGTCTCTGTAGCATCCAGTCTGGTCTCTGTAGCATCCAGTCTGGTCTCTGTGGTGTTCAGCCTGGTCTGGAGCTCTGCAACCTGGGACTGACTCTCACTCAGTTTGGCTGCCATTACTGAAAACATGACAGAAAGATAAATGTAAGTTCAAACTACTATATGAACCGGGTGGCAGGTTGTTCTGCTCGGGTTATCCTCGGCTGTGGAATGTCCTCCCTGAGCACGGAGGTTGCCACAATCTGAAAGAACCTTCTTTTTAGACATTTATGTCTATAGAATACTTAGACTTATAGAGTACCTTTAAAGGCTTTTAGATGAACATCTATACAAAGAATTGATTCTTTGTATTCAAATTAATATCTTAGTCATTTAAAATATTTATGTTCAGGAGTTCCTCCTGCATCTGGTCTCTCTCAGGCAGAGACTATGAATTCCAAGTTCTGGTTCTGAGTGATACACAGACATTAGAGGTAGTATCAACACCAGACTGGTGACATACTGAAGCAGTGGCAACAGTGCACATGTAAACAACAACCTAACAAGTACTAGACCATCCTTACCTCTCACTAACCTCCATGTAGAGTTATAGACCATCCTTACCTCTCACTAAGTCAAAGTCAAAGTCAAAGTCGCATGATTTGTCACTACGTTACCGCAGCGAAATTGGACCTCCGCTTTTAACCCATCACTTGGAGTGGTGAGCTCCAAGGAGCGGTGAGCTGCGGCTTGCCGCGCTCGGGAATCATTAGCTGATTTTGACCCCCAATCCATCCCTTTGATGCTGAGTGCCAAGCAGGGAGGCATTGGGTCCCATTTTTAGAGTCTTTGGTATGACCCGACCGGGAATCGAACCCCAGCCTCCCAGTTCCAGGGCGGACACTCTAACCACAAGGCCACTGGTCTGGTCACCAAGCTCCATGTAGACCATCCTTACCTCTCACTAACCTCCATGTAGAGTTATAGACCATCCTTACCTCTCACTAAGCTCCATGTAGACCATCCTTACCTCTCACTAAGCTCCATGTAGACCATCCTTACCTCTCACTAAGCTCCATGTAGACCATCCTTACCTCTCACTAAGCTCCATGTAGACCGTCCTTACCTCTCACTAAGCTCCATGTAGACCAGTGGTCTCAAACTGCCAGCCCGCGGGCCATTTCCGGCCCCCGAGATGATATTTTGTGGTCCCTCCCTTAGCAAAAAATAGTATACTTCAAGTTAATATTTTAAGTATACTTAAGTATAAGTATAAGCATAGCAAGTATACTAATAACAATGTACTTGTAGTACACTATAAAGTATACTCTAAAGTATACTACTTAATACTTCTACGCACTAAATTGGAACAACTTAAAGTTTACTTGAGCATACTATCAATATACTAGTTCTGCACTTCTAGTACATTTAAAGTATATCTAAAGTAAACTACTAGTTTACTTGTTGTTATACTTATGTATACTATTCATATACTTAAAAGTATACTCATCTATATACTGCTAGTTTACTAGTTATATACTTCTAACCCACTTATTTAGTTCATTTTAGTACACTTTAAGTATATCTTTAGTAAACTACTTTCTATACTCAAGTATGCTATTCATATACTTCCAGGTTTACTTAGCACTTTACTTATAGCATACTTTTAGTGCATTTCAGTTTACTTCTAGTATACTATTCATATAATCATCAGTTTACTATTTATATACTATGTTTATACTTGACAAACATTTGACTATACTTAAAGTACGCTTGAAAGTTAACATACTGCGTTTACACTAAAATCAAGAAACACCAAGACAGCATTAACATGGCACATTTCACTGTATTAAACTTAAAATAAATACAACATGGGTCATCATCGGCACCAGAGATTTTCAACCTTTTTCATTGCAGTTACAATTACAATTTTCAGCATTTGAGCCACGGACCAACATTTGATGACGTTTCAGCACCACAGACCACAAAACTAAAGTTTTTTTCATATCACCGTTGCCAAATAGATATGAACGAGACTAAACCCTGGTCAATAAAGTCAAGTAAAAATGTTTCTGTTTCTGTACATGTTTTTTCAAGGTAGATGGAAATCATGTAAATCAACACATACTATTTACTCTAAGCTATTAAACTCTCAGACTTTTTATTATAAAACTTGAACATGGTGTATAACATGTATAACATAAAACAAAGAAGCTAATGTGTGGGGGGGAAAAGTATAGGCTTAATAGTTGTTAGGTAGGGATAGGTCGAGCCTGGCTCATGGACTATTTACATCGACATGGTACATCAGTAAGAATGTAGGACAAAGTTGGATTCCGTTCAAGCCTTTATTTCCTTTGCACAGACGAGCAGTGGGAATTGAGCAAGGAGGTGGCAGGCTGGACGGTTATGGTTTTTTCTACAATAGATAGAAACACATAATTAACAATCAATCATATCAAACAAACAATTCAACAGTGATTACACCACATGCATATTCCATAAAGCTATAATAATTGCATCTCCTAGAAGTTAACAAATAGCTAATCTATGCTGTAACCTCCAAGGCAAACAAATCATAGTCCTTATATCCCTCACCCCCAGATAAAGTCCAACATGTGAAACCAGAAGCTTGAATTGAACTCACTTCAGTGACTCATAACCGCAGCTTGCTGAGGCTCCAGAGCATAGGGCTTTCAGCTGGTTGTTCTTGGGCTGTTGTTGCTGCTTTGGTCAAACCGGAAGTGAGAGGAGAGGCAGTCTTATATACCAAGCCACTAATGAGTTGTGAGTGGGGACAGCAGTGATTGGTGATTGACAATTGGGCAGGGATTCCATCCATGAGCAGAAGGGGGAGGGGGAGGGTGCTGACTAGGTGACTCTTCTCTACAATAGTACTTAAGTATACTAGTCTTAAGTATATATCTCTTGAGCATATAAAAAAGTAAACTTAAACATACTAATCTTAAGTATATCTGTTGAGTATATAAAAAAGTAAACTTAAAGCATACTAGTCTTAAGTATATCTCTGTCGAGTATATAAAAAGTAAACTTAAAGTATGCTTTTTCATTTTAAGTATAAACTAAGCATACTTATAGTATACTTTTATATACTGCTTTTTGGTAAGGGCCACCTTAATATGAACATTTAATATTAATGTGGCCCGCGACGGCCGCGAGTTCCCCCGTCAAATTCCGACCAGGCAACCCAAAGCATTTGCGGAAGAACCGTCTGTTACTATTGACTGCTCATTACTGAGATCCTGTTTAAAGCCCGCCTACTGGCTTTGCTATTTGTACAGAATAGCAAAGAGGAACTGGATCTGCACCCTGAAACACGCCCCTCCCCCCCGCGCAGTTTAGTTCATTCTGATTTGTCGCTGAACTGTCAATCTGATGAAATCCAATGACGCCATTGGCTGCAGTACGGGCGAGATCCTGTCATGGCGTCTCTCTATCCACCACTCCTTGTTTACAAACACACGTAGGGAAAAGAAAACTTTGCCTTTTTACCAAGGACTGCGTTCGGTTTGATAAATAATGACAGCGGAGCAGTTTTCTAAAGCCCGATACGGGCGGATGCATGGCTTATAAAGCAGCACGCTGAGCTAAGGTAAGTAGCCTAAAACGAGCTGTTGTGTCCCCCTTGCCCGTAGTGAACGGTGTTGTCGTTGCTCCAGGGCAGGCTTACATCTGCGCTGGATAGAATCATAGCCATCTAGTAGAAAAGTTGCGACATTGTGGGGTCAGAAACCGAAAGTGCTGAATTATTTCCAAAGCCCCGTCGCGCGACCACTGCAGACAGCATTGCCAGCAAAGATGAAACGTCGCGCAACTGGGATATAGTTTTCAAAGAGGCTAGCGCAAATAAACAAAAGCCTATTTAGGCACATGTACTATTGGGAAACCAATGCTGCTAGTTGGGCCTAAGTGGCCCTCTAGCGTCATGTTTGCAAGACTAGTTTCTCAGTGACACTGACAAACTATATTTTTGATTTTATTTATTTTATGGCGCTGCTTTGTAGTGGCTGTATAAGTTCAAAATTGCTGTAGTTGTGCTGTAGTTGGCTTTGTTAGGAGGAATATAAATTGATAGCTAAAGTAAAGATTTTGTTACTGCTTCCTTATTGGTTGTAATTCATGCCATCACAATCAAAACAGAGCCACTTTGTTGATGGGTTGGCTGGTCCAGTTATGTCCAGGTGTATTGTTTGTAGGTTCTGTTGTCCAGTAAATAGTTCATTTAATATTGTTCAGTTATAGTTATTATCATCATAATCCTATTATGTGCTACTGAATGAAACAGATAGCACAGTGGTATATCAAAAGGAAGGAAGGAATAGAAATAGAAAGGAATAGAAATATTATTATAGAAATGTTATTTTTGTTTTTTGTGCGACACAACACCACATATGCACACACTCTTTATCCCACATTGGTGAGTGTGAATCTACTTAAATTTAAGTGAAATGAAGGCGAAAATGGCGAAAAAATAGGCTTGAAATGGCAAAAAAACGTTTGTCCATGTGACACGCTGTGGCTGCGGCCCGGCCTCAACCAGGCTCTGCTTCTAGTCGCCCCAAGGCAAATTGAGTTTGAGACCCCTGATGTAGACCATCCTTACCTCTCACTAAGCTCCATGTAGACCATCCTTACCTCTCACTAACCTCCATGTAGAGTTACAGACCATCCTTACCTCTCACTAAGCTCCATGTAGACCATCCTTACCTCTCACTAAGCTCCATGTAGACCATCCTTACCTCTCACTAAGCTCCATGTAGACCATCCTTACCTCTCACTAAGCTCCATGTAGCGCTTGAAATGGCAAAAAAAAACGTTTGCCCATGTGACACGCTGTGGCTGCGGCCCGGCCTCAACCAGGCTCTGCTTCTAGTGGCCCCATGGCAAATTGAGTTTGAGACCCCTGATGTAGACCATCCTTACCTCTCACTAAGCTCCATGTAGACCATCCTTACCTCTCACTAAGCTCCATGTAATAGATCATCCTTACCTCTCACTAAGCTCCATGTAATAGATCATCCTTACCTCTCACTAAGCTCCATGTAATAGATCATCCTTACCTCTCACTAAGCTCCATATAATAGACCATCCTTACCTCTCACTAAGCTCCATGTAGACCATCCTTACCTCTCACTAAGCTCCATGTAATAGATCATCCTTACCTCTCACTAAGCTCCATATAATAGACCATCCTTACCTCTCACTAAGCTCCATGTAGATCATCTTACTGTACCTCTCACTAAGCTCCTCTGCTCCTGGACTTCTGCCTCCATGTAGTTGAGATGAATTTGTTGTTCCACCACAGTCTCTCTGAGCTCCTTGGCTTCAGCCTCGCTGGCTGACACCCTGTAGTTATGGAAATTCAAAGAAAGCAAAACCAAATGAGATCATATAGTTATCTTTAAAACTATATTTCACAGCACCATGCTACCAGCATGCTATCAGCAGGCAGGCGGGAGGAATACTAGCCATAGAATTGGTCTGACTGACTCCTATACATTAACTCATTCAGCGCGATCGGATTTTCTTTGTTTTCTTTCCACTGCCGCGGCTCAAACCAGTTCGATCGGTAAAAAAGCCCTTATTTTGAAGCTCAGATCTCCTAAACAGGATGTGCTGTTTCTGTTATGCTGTGTCTGTTGTCTTGCCTAATCGATCATCTGGCGATGTACCCAAAAACATCCGGGTCACAAGTCAGGAAGAGCTGTGTAGCCCTGGCTGCTTAACCCATGCGCCAGCGACATTGAGGGGGCAAACCGGAGGAGAGCCGTTTGAATGCATTGGGTTGAATGCATGTCAA
The DNA here is from genome assembly GCA_039105355.1 of Benthosema pterotum. Lineage (NCBI taxonomy): Eukaryota > Metazoa > Chordata > Actinopteri > Myctophiformes > Myctophidae > Benthosema > Benthosema pterotum. The sequence continues at coordinate 50,092,842 of CM076972.1, read as the reverse complement.
TGGGAGGGAAAAAAAAAAAAGTTGTCGCCAATTCTGTCCCAAATGAAAGTCAGCAACGGGATGATCATCAGACGATGCGCACGGACTAATAGTTGGATTAAAGAATGAAATCTACATCTCGTCGTGATACGAGCCGTCCGCGTGACCGGCGGGGGGGTCTCCACGGGATGTCCACGAGCAGCTCGAGAACGGCGCTTTAAGAATTAATAGTCTGGATTACCCCCCTTTTGCAACCAAGAGCTTAATTTAATGATGTTTAGGACACAATGAAAGCTTTCTTGGGATTGTGTGTAATATAATAATAATAATAACAACCGTTTTTTCCGTGCACGGCAGGGAGTTCCCATTATAAAAACTTGGGCCTGTGCACAAAGTCGAAGCAAAACACTTGTCATGTGCATTTCACAAAGCAACTATGGCAAGTGTACACAATTTCACAATGTGTGGCTCCTGTACGTGCACACGGCTGTGCTGACTGTTTTTTGTCAACGGGGGGCAGCAGAGATCAATGTGTGCACTTGCAAAGTTCATGTCCACAAGCAATAGTTATCCATGTGTAGCACCCAGCCATGAGCCAGCGACAACAACCCCGCCAATCGGGCTCAGCCCTATTGGCGCGACTTGTTGTGCGTTGGACTGGCGAGTGGGAGTCCCGGGTTCGATCCCCGCTTCCGCGTAATACTACAATCTGGCGTAGTCGGCAGGATTTGGAGTGCGGGTGTTATCCCCAATATACCCGTATACGTCCTTGCGGGTCCACATGAGGGACATCGTGTACGGCGGTCCGCGGTGTGAAGTGTGAAGCGCGAGGACGCGCTCCAAAAGATCAAGGGGGTGAATGTAGCACCCAGCCATGAGCCAGCGACAACAACCCCGCCAATCGGGCTCAGCCTTATTGGCGCGACTTGTTGTGCGTTGGACTGGCGAGTGGGAGTCCCGGGTTCGATCCCCGCTTCTGCGTAATACTACAATCGCACATTTCTAATTCATAGCACAATTACTTCCTGGTACAGCCAAACAACACCTTTTACAGATGTAATTGGCCCATCCAGTGGCGTAGGAACCATAACGCACACAACGCAGAGTGCGTAGGGCCCGGCAGTGACCGGCAGGGCACCATTAAAATAATAATATTAATAGCCCTAAACATGGATTTTCTATAAATATACATTTTCCCGAGAAAACTGTTGAATCTGCTTTGTGCCCGGGTGCCCCTCTCCAGAGACATGGTGCCCTAATATTTCCCAAATAGATTTGGGAAATAGAAAACGGGATTTCAAATCCACGTGCGGGCACAGACCGTGCGCGTTGGAGATGTCCACAGAAGCGCCAGTTCAATTCATCTCCTTATTTATGGATTGTCCTATAAACAGCTGTAGACAGCTGCCTGCTGTCGGTCACTTCCTTGTGTTTAGGTAAGGCATATAATATAATTAAATACATTAATTAACTTGTGACGAATGCTGCTGCTTTCACGTTTCCACTGAAATCCCGACAGTTAGTTTTTTCTTGATTCCGCTTCATAGAGAAGACCTACCCGCATATTCTGCTGCATATACAGCATCTGATAGAGTGATTTTTGTCACGCTGCATTTTGAAATGTACAAAATGGTCCAGAATTGAAGGAGATATGAATAATCAAAAAGATGTCTGTTTTGCCGCGAATTTCCCGACTTTTTTTTTGCAATTTACAACAACGTTTCGCAGACTAGGGATAAATGCTCGCCACATAGCCTACAGCAAAAAACATGGAACATGTTTTTTCAACATAACATGTTGAATGGTAAGAAATGATCGAGAATTGACCGAGCTGTAATTGTTTGAAAATACGAGCTAAAATACGCAGCCTGGCTGCGGGCTTATTCAGGGCCGCTACTAGGCTATACGGGGCCCTAAGTATAACTGGTCAGGGATGCCCCCCACCACCACCTCCACCTCCACCTACACACGCCCCCGCCTCTCTGTGTAGGCTGCAAGGGTGCAGCCTACATGAGGATTTCAGTAGGATTTCACAGGGGCTGTGGTTAATTTGCTGGTCCAGGCTATAGGCTTGGGCCAGGAATTCAGGGAAGGAAAACAAATCGCCCTTGCAACTGAGAAACAATGTAGTGGTGGGGGATTCAGGGAACTATACATTACAATGGCATTAGGAAGGTTGTTCCAAGGTGTTAGACTTCATTAATTCAGCCTTTTGTTATCAAATGAGTCAAAACCTGTTTAAAGGTAGGGGAAGTGATTTCACTTTTGTCAGATGTCAGATATCACCCAATTTTTTTTTTCTTTCTGTTAAAATGCTCTATTATAAGGTGTGCAGACCATATATGGAGTTTCCCCCTCCCCCACGTTAGCAGAGGAGCTAATAAAAGTTCCCCAGGTGGAGGGTAAATTCTCCTCCAATCAGGATTGAACAGCAGGTTCACATAGTGTAGCTACTCTTGGGCGCCCCTAGTGCACAAGGCTGGTACTACACCCCTAGTGCACCAGGCTGGTACTACACCATGATTTTCAAATCACTTACCCTACCTTTAACTGGTTCTGGAGACTGGAGGTGTTGGATTGTTCTGAAAACAACAGGATGGCTAATGGCCCATCACTGCTTGTGAAACGGTGGCCCTGTGAGAAATACAACATATTTGTCTTGTTTGTTGGGGGGGGGGGGCGCCAGAAAGTATTTGTGCTTAGGGCACCCAAATGGCTAGCAACGGCCCTGTCTAGAAGGCTATGCTAGGCTCTATCAGGGTGCACAGGGCAGTACTCTATCATTGTTAGAGCCATATTTGTAACTGGAAATGTCTACATACTGTTGTGTCATTTTGCTGTGTGCTCTGTGTGCTGTATAGAAGGGTGTGTCTTGTTTACACTGTGTGTGCTGCCTAGGGTGTAAATGAGCCAATTGAGGTTCAGCCTATAGGTGTGTGTAGCCACTTAACCAGCTTACTGAGGCTGGCTTGCAGCAGCTGTATTGCAGGCTCTAATTAGTCAGTTCAGTGCTGGAAGCCTGAGTGGGAGCAGCAACAGTTTTTTGACCCACAGAAAGAGAATAGTAACCAGACATAGAAAAATAGTAACTTATGAAAGAACCTTGGAAATATTTGACTACTTTGGACTACTTTGAACACCTTTTATTTGAATGTTTGTTGTTTTTTCTGTTTTTGTACGCCTGACTTTTTTGCAAGTAAACAGTTGAAACCTTCATTTGTGGGTGGACCTGGATTACTGTTTTTGGAGTCAAGCTTACTGCTTCAGGCTTTTGAACTCACAATCATGGTATAGGAATGTCCATTTGTCGTGCACACAAAACACAGCGTTTAGTTGCAATTGTGTGAATAAATACAGGGCTGACAACAGCCCAGCTGTCTCTTACAGCATAGTACACCCCCTGGCCTTGTCAATTCTACCTCCAGGCAGGACTAGGCCAGACTTGGGTGCCCTAGACCGCAATGCTTTATGCCCTAAAAGACTCAAACAGGTTGTTTTCAGATGTAGCAGGCTTTCTATGTTGTAAAAGGCAATTCTGTATGGTGGACTAGAAATACTCAAAACTATTGGTCATGCACACAGAACTGCTGCCCGTGCACAAAACGTTTAGTAGCAATGGTGTGGATATGTACTAGGCCTGGCTAGTCAGTCGGTAGGGGGCGCTGTCGACTGACAACCTCCCAGTCGAATGTCGTTTTTTTTTTTCGTACTCGTTTTTTTTTTTATCATTCCACTTGCGGGGTTGGGGTGGTTAATGTCTAACATAAACAAATGAACAGAGAGAGCCTATTGTTGAAGTGCTGTCAGATTTAACTGTCAGTAAAAAGTCCGACCGTGCACTTGATCTCACAAAAGCCCAGTGGAGAACACGCCAATGATAAGCCATACGCAGGATCGCAGGATATGATATTATCGCAGGATATGAATGCATCCCTGTCCGGCACGTACGATAATACTGTCATTACAACTCTCAAGAAAACACTGGTCCGGGAGATTGACAGACGGTGGGATCTAAAAGATCCACTCATCCCGAGGAGTATTTAGGCTACATCCATTTGCCGCCCGTTATAAATCTTTCTTTTCTCACGGACCGGCGTATTCAACAGGCCCTCCTCTGCGCAATGTTCTTCATAAAGCACAGGTATGATTAATAAACGTAATTTTCTGCCTGTGTTAATCCATTAAAAAGACAGAAAAAGCCGTTTTTCTTTTTTGCACAGGCCTATAACATTCGTCTGTGCCCCAGTGTAAAAGAGAGAAAAAAAAGAGACGCATTTTTTTGGGGAAGAAGGGAGAAGGGAAAAAACAGACCCGGACTCATCGAGCCTGGCAAGGGGGGGCTGGAAAATTGCCAGGTGGGGCAACTCCAAGGTTTTTCACACCAAGGAACCGGAATTATCCTCATTTGATGAGATATGTCAGAAACGTCATAAGAGAAGATATTTGATCCCGGTAACCTTTGATTTGAGGAGAAAGATGCACGTTTGGATGGACACTGCCCTCCCCTGTCCCATGTATATCCGGCCCTGGATTTGACCAGAAACTCCGCCACTAGAGCCAGCGGCATGGCCGTGCGGGAACACGGGCATCGACAAGCGATGCAGCGTGAATTCCTTCGCCTAGAAGTTTTCATTGCAAATGAAATGCAAATATCCCATTGTGAAAATCCTTCTGTGAGGATTAGCGGAGGAGGAGGGTGAGGACGGTCAACTGACCGCGAATGCCCTGTCGTTCTAGGTATATTTGCTTCTAAATTCATATTTCGATCAAGATAACCGTGCCGTTTTTCTTGTGTTAAGGCACATGTTTGTTTTATTCAACGAAAGAAACAAAGTCGTGTTTTGTTGTTCAGTTTTAGTGTTTTATGTCTTTTATTGTTTAAAAATAACAATTCGTCTACATTTTTAATTGTGTAGATTCGAAGTATTTTCGAAGTATAGTCGCCTGGCAGTCGACTAACGGCACATTTACAGTATTCATATTAATTTCGACTATAGAAATCCTTAGTCGGGGACAGGCCTAATATGTACACGGCTGACAACAGCCTAATAGAGCCCACTAGAGTCCAGCAAAGTTTTTTTTAACCAGATCCATCCCACTATAGTCCAGTAGCTGTAGGAGGCAGTGCCAGGCTCCAACAGGCTCTACTAGGCTGTGCAAGACAAATCTGCAGGACCAAACTATTGGTCATGCACACAGAACTACTGCCCATGCACACACCGTTTAGTTGCAATGGTGTGGGTATGTACACGGCTGACAACAGCCTAATAGAGCCCACTAGAGTCCAGCAAAGCCCCCGAAGGGCATCTTAACCAGACCCATCCCACTATAGTCCAGTAGTACCCCCTCCTTCAGTCCGTTCTCACACCTGGCGGGACCAGGCAATACTCGGGTGCAGCAGGCTGTACCGTATTAGACTCCATCAGACCATAACACACTGACTCAGCTCTAGAAGACTATGCTATAGGCTCTGTCAGGGTGCACAAGGCAGAACTCTATCATGGTCTAGAAATGTCCATTTAAAACTAGTCGTCGTGCACACAAAAATTGTGTCTGTGCACACAGTGTTTGGTTGCAATTGTGTGAATACATACAGGGCTGACAACAGCCCAGCACACCCCGACATACTCTATTAACACAGTGAACACCTAGTCCAGCCCTTCCTGGTGTGATCTATCCTCTTACAGCATAGTACACCCCCTGGCCCTGTCAGTTCTACCACCAGGCAGGACAAGGCCAGACTTGGGTGCCTATGAACGCAATGCATTATGCCCTAAAAGACTCAAACGGGTTGTTTTCAGCTGTAGCAGGCTGTGCCAGGCTCCAACAGGCTCTACTAGGCTGTAAAAGGCAATTCTGTAGGGTGGACTAGAAATACTCAATAAAACTATTGGTCATGCACATGGAACGACTGCCCGTGCACACACCGTTTAGTAGCAATGGTGTGGGTACGTACACGGCTGACAACAGCCTAATAGAGCCCACTAGAGTCCAGCAAAGCCCCCCACCAAGGGAATCTTAACCAGATCCATCCCACTATATAGTACAGTAGCTGTAGGAGGCTGTGCCAGGCTCCAACAGGCTCTACTAGGCTGTGCAAGGCAAATCTGCATGACCAAACTATTGGTCATGCACATGAAACTACTGCCCGTGCACACAGCGTTTAGTTGCAATGGTGGAAGTACATACAGGCAAGTACATACTGACAACAGCCTAATAGAGCCCACTATAGTCCAGCAAAGCCCCCCCTCCCCCCAAGGGCATCTTAACCAGATCCATCACTTTATAGTCCAGTAGGGTCGCACGAGAAGTTGGGCCGCCGCGAAGTCGGCCCGAATCCTGTGGAGAGGTCGGGCCGCGGCTGTGGAGAGGTCGGGCCGCGGCTGTGGAGAGGTCGGCCCATGTCTGTGGAATAGTTAGTTACTTAGTCAGTGAGCTAGTGTCAGCTGTTTTAGGCCCTTGTATATTATTATCCTTATTATTGTGCACTTTTTAAGGCTACACAACAGAATGTAGAAGATTAATTGTCATGTTGATCTAGTGAATGTTTTGAAGAAGCAATTACTTTTTTTCGACGTGGGCATCCCGACTCTATTAGGTATGTTGTGTGCGATCATGGTATTGGTACGGTAAAAGACGAGGTCATGAAAGCGATTTAAGAATCGGTGATGGATAAGAAAAGTCAAACGCCAAAATGCAGCGGATGATAATGTAATTGATGGGGACATGGGAGCATACGTGGGGTCACTCTGAGGTCCATAGGCCCGGTTCTGTACGTGTCTGGGCTTTGGTGGCATAAAATGAGAGGCGAGACGTTTGTCTACAAAATGTCCGAAAACCACACATGTAAAGTGAATATTGTGGCCGGGACGACAATTTCTTTCGCTAAAAACAACTGTTAAGAAAAGTGTGCCCCACTCGAAAAAGCGCTAATCAGGCAAATCGGCCTTCAATAAACTGCGATATTGGACAAACCGAGCGACATATTCGAATACGGTTTGAACCACCACAAAGTCAAAGGTTGTGTGAGCATCATGTTTCTACGACAAGGTATGCCAGAGTAACGAGGCTGCAAAACTGAGCTTGATTTCAGATTGGCTTGGGCAGAAATCAATACATTGTCTATGGGGAAAGTGAAAAAGTATAAAAGTGAAAAAAGTATAAAGAATTACAAAAAGTTGTTTACAAGCATAAATCACTGCATAACGCCGAAAGTTTGAACTCAATTTTTAGCATAAAGTATGTGGAAGTAGTTAAAGTTCAAAAAGTGGCAAAATTGAAATCTGGGCAGAACATAGAGGGGTCGCCATCTAGGTGACCCTCAATAACCTCTCTATGCAAAAGAGGTGAAGTGGCTCTTTAAAGGGGGTGTGACATGCCACCTGGGGAGCTAACAAATGGTAATTCAGATGTTAACTTTTGTCGTGACGTCACGCAGGAGGTGTAACTTCCCCCATAGTCAGCGCTAGCATAGCAACAGGCTAGTCGTTTTGACGTTACATATGGCTTCATACTGGGTCAAATATCCACTTAAATTATTTTTATTTTCACTCGAACATCTTAGTTACAATGACATTGGGTTGAGGTGCTGTTGTTTACACTAACTGTTTCATAATCGCAATTTCGAACGTTAGTCCCCTGGTACCTGGCCACCTATGTGTGCTTCCCCACTGAGGTGGTGCTGAGCCACGGCTCAGAGCCATGGCTGTGCCCTGTTCAGCTTCAGTAACAGGCTAAAATGTATATCCTCATGAATATCTTCCAACATATCTCAGCATGCAAGGTGGAAGAGTTCTTTCCCGATATTCCATTTCGACGACAGATAATTCTACTATCAGCTATCAGACAGATACATCTGAACACCAGACCAGTGGCCTTGTGGTTAGAGTGTCCGCCCTGGAACTGGGAGGCCGGGGTTCGATTCCCGGTCGGGTCATACCAAAGACTGTAAAAATGGGACCCAATGCCACCCTGCTTGGCACTCAGCATCAAAGGGTTGGATTGGGGGTCAAATCAACTAATGATTCCCGAGCGCGGCGCACGCTGCAGCTCACCGCTCCAAGAGATGGCTCAAAAGCGGAGAACTAATTTCACTGCGGTAACGTGAGTGACTAATCTGACGACTTTGACTTTGACTTTGAAAAGTTGAGCGGTGGTAGACTATAGAATCGAGCCGCCACTGGCCTGCTGCCGATCGCAAGTGCCAGAGCAGCAATGGAGCTTCCCCTCCTCTCCTCCTCACTCCACACTTCTTTGTGTAGTTCAGTTATGGTGTATAAATTTGCAGACGACACGTCTGTGGTGAGTCTCATCTCTCAGGGGGATGAATCTGACTACCGTAGAGAAATAGCAGAGCTGGTGAGGTGGTGTGAGGAAAACAACTTGATCTTGAACGTCTCTAAAACCAAAGAGATGATCATTGATTTCAGGAGGAAGATCTTAGCCCCACTCTCCCCCCTCTATATCAATGGGGAAGAGGTAGATAGAGTCACCTCCTTCAAATTCCTAGGGACCACCATCCATGAATCCCTATCTTGGGAATTAAACACCAGTCTCATCATAAGCAAATCCCATCAGCGTCTGTATTTCCTACGGCAGCTCAAGAAGTTTAAAGTCAGCCAAGCAGCAATGACTCACTTCTATAGAGCCACCATTGAGAGTGTTCTCACCTTCTCCATGCTTGTCTGGTTTGGTCACACAACCTCTCAGGACAAGACCAAGCTGGAAAGAGTAGTGCGACGAGCATCTAAAATCATAGGATGTAGCCTCCCTACACTTTCCTCACTCTTTAACACTAGAATAATCAGGGAAGTAAACCTCTTCAATCTCCTACCATCAGGAAGGAGGTACAGAAGTATTAATTGCTCAACATCTCGTTTCAGAGATAGCACTTACCCTGTAGCTATTAGACATTTGAACTTGTCGTGCTAGTTTACAGTCGTAACTTTGCATGTATGTAGCAATATGCAATGCATATAGCACTTTAAGCAACCGTATGTATTTTCCATGCTGGTCTGTGCACTGTACTGTCTTTTGTTGTCCTCTGTATGTACGTATATTGTCTGTATATGTTGAGCATGAACCGAGACAAATTCCTATCAACTACTTGTTGACATGGCAATAAAGTTCTTGAATCTTGAATCTTGAATCTTTGGCGAAAGACAGTTACTAACAACGCGATCGCAACAACAATAATGTCGTAGTTCTCTCTGGTGATGGAGGAGGAGGAGAAGAGAGACGGAGCTGAGGACGGTGCAGAGGAGGAAAACTACTTCTACACTATCAGTCAGAAACCCCACGCCAACGTAATTTGCATTCTAACTGACATATTCGACCAAAACATCTTTTTGTTCAATGAGGTTTGCTAGGAATATGAAGCCATAAAAAACGTTGAAACCACAGACATGCTAGTGCCAGTAGTAGTCTGGTAGGCAGGTAGGACGACTCACTCAGTCGCCAGCTGATTGGACCGCTGGGGCAGTCGCTCGCGCTACAAAACGTTTTCCATTATACCACGTGATGTGCTCTTAAATCCTGAGCATGTCAGCGGCCCTTTAAGGTTGGCGAGGTACAGTATGTTAATAGACTGGATTAGGCTACCAACAGTCTGGCAACGGGCTAGCATCATGCTACCAACAACAGGCTATCAACATAGAACCAGCAAGTTAGCAATGGACTAGCATCATGCTACCAACAACAGGCTATCAACATAGAACCAGCAAGTTAGCAATGGGCTAGCATCATGCTACCAACAGCCTTGCAATGGGCTAGCATCATGCTACTAACGGCCTGGCAATGGGCTAGCATCATGCTACCAACAACAGGCTATCAACATAGAACCAGCAAGTTAGCAATGGGCTAGCATCATGATACCAACAGCCTGCCAACAGGCTAGCATCATGCTACCAACAGGCTATCAACATAGAACCAGCAAGTTAGAAATGGGCTAGCATCATGCTCCTGACAGCCTGGCGATGGGCTAGCATCAGGCTACCAACAGCCTGCCAACAGGCTAGCATCATGCTACCAACAGGCTATCAACATAGAACCAGCAAGTTAGCAATGGGCTAGCATCAGCCTACCAAAAGGCTAGCACGAGGCTATCATCAGGCTACCAACAAGCTAGCATCAGGGTATCGACTGGCTAGCATCAGGCTAACAGCAGACTAGCATCAGGGTATCAACTGGCTAGCCTCAGGCTAACAACAGGCTACCAACTACTACCAACAGGATTTCAACAGGCTACCAACAGGCTACCAACAGGCTGCCAACAGAATATCAACAGGCTACCAACAGGCTACCAACAGGCTGCCAACAGGCTGCCAACAGGATATCAACAGGCTGCCAACAGGCTGCCAACAGGATATCAACAGGCTGCCAACAGGCTACCAACAGGCTAACAACAGGCTGCCAACAGGCTGCCAACAGGATATCAACAGGCTACCTGAGCTGCTTTAAATCTGCACGACCATTAACAATAAAGGTGTTCATTTTTAAATAAAGGCAACATTTTCAAAAGTTCATTCGGAAAAATTCATTCAGTCGCCCGGTTTGGAAAAAGGTGGCTGTGGCCGTTTTGATGCAAAAACAAGTGCTTGCAATGATTTCAGAATCATGAAAAACACCGCTAGTTTGGCCCACTTAAAGGAGAATTCCACACCAAAACATCAATCTACCTTGATTCCTGTGACATGATACATTTTTGTCACAGATGCCCCATTTTCTACATTTCACCATGTGACAAAAAACTGCATTAGAATAAAGACAACCTACTGCCATGCAAACTGTTGGAACGGCAACGTTGGGACGGGGACCTCATGGTGAAATTTAGAAAAGGGCAAAAATCAAGGACATTATGTATCATGATTCATGTCACAGGAATCAAGGTAGATTGATGCCCAATGTGTTTTGGTGTGGAATTCTCCTTTAAAACAGAATGACACATTTAAAATCATTAATTGTCATACCTGTCCTCTGTGTTGCTGAGCTGGACACGTTGGTCCACCACGGTGGCTCCCAGACGAATCACATCGTCCTCGCTGGCTGCCAGCCTGGCCTCCATGTGATTCAACTGGACTCTCTGCTCCACCACCATGTCTCTGAGCTCTTTCAGTTCAGCCCAGACGTCAGGTTCTTGTAGATCATCATCGAGGGTAGCAGCTGGTTCAGCCTGAGCCTCATGGTGTTGCTCAGACAGACAGTAGAGTATCAACAGAACAGCCACGTAGAGCTTCATTCTGGAACAGACTGATCGTGTCGGCGTCTAGCAGTCTCCTTTTATGCCCCCGAAAGGCATGTACCTGATGAACGAGCGGTGTGGTCGTACCCAGTGGAAACCGGGCGCAACTGGACGCTGGTGTGTCGTAACCGCAGTGGCACTGAGTGCCTGAGAAACTGTGTGGTGTAATCAGCTGCTGTTGTTCAAATACATGTAGTACAGGTTGGTTTCCTGCTGAGTCACGCTGTCACCCCAAAGCCTGTGATGGGAAAAGTATTCATATTCTGAACTTAAGGAGAAAATAAAAAATAATGTTTTGGTAAAAGTAATGGTTCCACTAACTACTCAAGTAAGTACAGGCTCTGACATTTAGAGTAAAACAAAAGTGCATTGGTATTTTACCCAATGTTTCTGTGCAAAACCAACTTAATTTAAATTTATTTGAAGGCTATTCAGTTTAATATTAGAAGCCAAGACCAACCTTCATCTTATAACTGGCCTCCAGATTGATTTGAAACTGTGATGTAAAGTACCAACATTATGACTGATGTTAAAATACAGTAAAAAGGACCTGAGGTGGAAAGCCTGGTGACATGATCTTAACATGGACCTATCTCATCCAATCAGATATAGGCCCACTGTATAGAGCTGTGCAGTCCCATCCCTCTCGTGATGTCGGCCCTTGTCCCAGAAATGTTTTCCATGTATTTTTTTTTTCTCATAGACAAATAGTGGCAATGAACACAATATTACCATAGGCCACAATGTGTAATTATCAAGATAAAATAAATAAAACAGCAGGATACAACAACTTTTATTTCTTACCAATTATTTGATTGCCCCAAAACATTGTGGTTGTTGTCATGATTATACATGACCATAACACTAACTTATCCTATACTGTATACAGTACAGTTAAAGGTAGAGGAAGTGATTTCACTTTTGTCAGATACCCCTCCCCCCTCCAAAAAAAAATCTGTTAAAATGCTCTATTATAAGGTGTGCAGACCATATATGGAGTTTCCCCCTCCCCCACGTTAGCAGAGGAGCTAATAAAAGTTGCCCAGGTGGAGGGTGAATTCTCCTCCAATCAGGATGGAGCAGCAGGTTCACATAGTGTAGCTACTGTTGGGCGCCCCTAGTGCACCAGGCTGGTACTACACAATGAATTTCAAATCACTTACTCTACCTTTAACTCTACCAGAGACTATCAGATATACTGTATACAGTACAGTTAACTCTACCTCATACTATCAGATATAGTACAGTTAACTTTACCCCATCCTATACTTTATACAGTACAGTTAACTCTACCTCATACTATCAGATATAGTACAGTTAACTTTACCCCATCCTATACTGTATACACTACACTTAGCCTGGTCTAGCCCTCAATGATTTTGGCCTTGGGGGGCGGGGTGTCGTGGGATCCACACGGCGGAAGTGCTGCGCTCTGATTTGATCTCACTAACGTGTCGTCATCTCCGGCCCCTCCCCCTCCCGTCCACTGCTGTTCTACGTCACATCATTTAGAGCGACGCCCACCCCGGAAGGTTCACTCCGCCCTCAAGGCCACTTTCCGAGGCTACAGTACAGTTAACTCTATACTATCAGATATACTGTATACAGTACAGTTAACTCGACCTCATACTATTATATGTACTGTAGGCCAGGGGTAGGCAACCTTTTCGACATGAAGTGCCATGATTTTTTTCGTTGACCCTCCGAGTGCCACAGTAAAATTTACAATAAATTAAATAAATAAAAAAATAGGCCTAGAGTCAATACATCGAGCATTTTCACGATTTTTACATATTTAATGGCCATTTTCTGCAGTTATATGTCATGCTTAGGCCATATTAGACTTAGGGTGACCAAAACTTTTCATTTGAGGACAAGTAGGCCTATTACTTGTGAGGGTAAAGTCGGAGAGTTAATTGCGGGTAGCAATACAGTATATTACTTAATAAGTTGGTATTAAAAATGCCTCTTGCCATATTTGTCCACACATAGTCCTAATAGTGCCCATCATTTTGTTATTTATTCATGTTGGTGTGTATTTCTCCTGTTATTTTAATAGGCTTAAAACGCATCTAGCAAAAAAAGAGACAGTCTGTCAGTCACAATGTGGGACAGGGTGTCAATTTGTGGGATGACTGAAAAGTAAAATGAGTGACTGTCCCACATAAAGAGGGACCTCTGGTCACCCTGAGACTGTCCCACAGAAACAGGGACATGTGGTCACCCTCAAACAACAAGCCGTTTTTCTGCTCCGACGTGCGCGCGCGCACACACACACGCACGCACGCGCGCACACGCACGCACGCACGCACACACGCACGCAGCGTTTGCAATACGCAAGGATAGCTCTGCTACAAGCTAGCCATGCCAACAATATTCACACACCAGTCAAAACACAATAATTTCAGCGTTGGTTCTCTGGTTAGGCTGACATGACGGGAGGACCGTGGGTTCTGCAGGGCAGACACAGACGCCATGCCAAGGAGGATTACTTTTTACTGGTTTTGGAGGAAAGTTGGACACGGGGCTCCGCGTGCGTGCACGCCCTTATGATTGATCAGAGCGCAGCAAGTGTCAACACTGGATCAGACTCGCTCCGGTTGAATATTGATTAAATTAATTAATAATCGCGGCCGTTGCAATTTGCTAATCAAATCGCAATTTCAGTTTGAAGCCTTAGCGAAATAGTAGGCCTATAATCTTTTATTTTACAACGTGCACATTCAATAGGAATAGGAATTATTACTTAGATAAAAAAAATAAAAAAATAAAATTCCCCCATAATCTGGCCGCGTGCCAGCCGATACCACCCCGCGTGCCATCATTGGCACGCGTGCCTAGGGTTGCCGATCCCTGGTATACAGTACAGTTAACTCTACCTCATACTATCATACTGTATACAGTACAGTTAACTCTACCTCATACTATCAGATATACTGTATACCAGGGGTGGGCAATTATTTTTCCCAATGGGCCAAATGAGATACAGAAAATATTGTGGAGGACCAAGCCAAAAAGACTGAAGTAAATACCGCATAATATTAATTTATGTTTGATATAAACATAGTAAATGGAATTGATTTCCAAAGTCTCCGGTGAACAGGTTCACGACAGGAAACTTGTGTTTACCTAAATAAAAGTATTGCATTGCATGTTGTATTTTGTTGTTTTCTAAGTACCCTTTCACGGGCCGGTCAGAGTCAGCCAAAGGGCCGCATTTGGCCCCCGGGCCGCATAATGCCCATGTTTGCTGTATACAGTACAGTTAACTCTATCCCATACTATCATATAGGGTGTAGGCCTACTGGTTGGTGCCTTGCATTGTTTCCAACAGCATGTGTGAATGTTGGTTTATTAGCATGTGATGAATTTAACCTGCTAACTTGTCTGAAGAATATGGCCCCTCCTGGGAAAGAGAGTGTGTGACTGGTGGAATATGGAATTAATGAAAATGTCATGCCTCTTTTTGTCACACCTCCTAAAAAAGAACTGGTCAAAATAAATAGACGCTACATGGTAAGAAATGTATAACTTAGTTTTTTATATCTCACATAAAGCTTCTTTATACCAAATAGAAGTAGTGCTAAGTAATGCCCTTATGTAAGGGACTACTTTTTGTACTAACTTGAAAAGTAATTCTTAACAATTCTTTTTTTTTCTCCATTCAGTAACACCATTACAGTTACGGTGTTTTCAATGAGTGTTAGTATTTACTCATGTTACATAATTCAATGAAAAAAACATCTGCCTATGTCTTGTAAACTGACATGGTGAGTCTGTCATGTAAACTGACATGGTGAGTCTGTCATGTAAACTGACATGGTGAGTCTGTCATGTAAACTGACATGGTGAGTCATGTAAACTGACATGGTGAGTCATGTAAACTGACATGGTGAGTCTGTCATGTAAACTGACATGGTGAGTCTGTCATGTAAACTGACATGGTGAGTCTGTCATGTAAACTGACATGGTGAATCTGAGTGCGCTTCTAGAATAGTTTCTGAAAAATACTAAAAGTCCAACAGCCGCTGCAACTTCCATAAGCCCAAACCAGGGGAGTGGCTATGGGTGGGCCACACATAGGCCCTCATTTATCAAAGGAGCGCAAATTCGTCCCCAAATTCCACCGTGGGTTTTGGAGTGCACACAAGTCCACACGGCATATATGTCAAGCGATTGCATACAGCTGATTCCTCCGCAATTTCCTTCCTACAATGATAAATGTGAGGGCAGAAATCAACCTGACACGCCCTTTGAAACAGGGCGCTCCTCCGTTTCTTTGCGGCATGAACAACTGCAATACGAGCAGCAACCATGGTAATGAGGGGAAAAAAATAAAAACTTTCCACCGATTGCACTGCTTCCCGCGGCGCGCCAGACCCAACAGTGACAAGAGAGTTCATAAACTCATTATTCATATCAACCTTATGGTGTGATCGGTGATTAATAAATGAATCGATGGCACATGACTGCAGGAGTGCAGGTGTTACATATTAGTGTGATGATGCTGATTTACAAGCTTTCTATCCTTCGTGCAGACCATTGTACAATACAAACCAGGCGTAGGCTACTGTAACTCCACAGCGGCGCAATCTCCCGCCGATCCGCGATCATGACTCCCGAAATTGCTCTCATAAGCAGCCTACTGTAGATTTGCAGTTTATCTGAGTGACTCAGGCAAACATATAAGCACCTAACGTAGCATCATTGTAAATAGTCAGGCCGTGCATGTATTTGTCACTGCAAATAAAAAGTGGCTTTTATTTAATTATTTTTTTCATCGGGATTAGGCATGTCATCACGCATAGCCTATATATGCCTTTCCAAACCTATATATTTATTTTTTCATCTTTATTAGGTTTTAGCTATTAGGAGTAGACTGACCAGATGTCCCGATTTGTGCGGGATTGTCCCGCATTTCACTGTCTTTTAAGGCGTCCCGCCGATTGAGACTTTGTCCCGCATTTTGATTGACAAGCTGTAATTTTCATAATTTGCGCAAATTCGCAAAATATTGTGTCAACACTGTCACTGGTCCGCGGCAGCCTGCCTGTGAGCAGCGAAGCCTGTCCAAATGGGAAAGGGGCGGGCCGTGTGTGTGTGTTTGTGTGAGAGAGACGGTTTTATTTGCTGTCCCTGTTCCCATAGAAGTCTATGTAGAACAGCCGCCATTGGACTGACCCCATGAAGTGAACGGAGATGGGTAACTCCGTCTGTATTCTCGGTAGAAGCGGCGTGACATTGAGGTGTCCAAGTTTGAATGGCCTGTATAGGGACAAACTGGAGTTTGAATACTCCGTGTTGCGCCTACTAGTAAAGTAAACGCCACCACAACACAACAGCACTGTCTCACAACGTGTTAGCTGCGTGCGTTGCAATGAATGAATACATGAAAGAAAAGAAACAAGGAGGAGCCGAACGAAACTAAAAACAAAAGTAAATATAGTAATAAGGACTGGGAGACCATGTATTCCTGGGTGAAACCAGTGAATTGCGATTCTGACAGAGTTTAGCCTACTGTGATGTCTGCAGTGACAGGGGGGTGAATACAATGTGAGACTCACAAGCAACGTCTTGCTCGACCAAAACAAGATTCGAACACAGACAAGGTAACGGCAGCTGAACTATCTTCTGTTTACCAGTGTTGCCAACTTGACGCATTTGTCGCTATATTTAGCTTTTTTTCCAGACCCCCCAATTAGTGAAAGTGCTGGTGAGTTGGTGTGAAATTGGTTGACAGGCGCCAGAGATAAAACCCTTGTTTTTCACCATTTTTCCTCCTATGATAGAGTCCTCCTTCATTCCTAGAAAGGACCATTGGCAACCAAATGGACCCTTGTATATCTGTAACTCTTTGAGAGCATAAAATGAAACCAGAATGGACCCATAAGGGTCCATTTGGTTTGTGATGGACAAAACCTAAAAGTGCATAGCCTGTTCATGCTGCTATGACAGACATTTACAATTTGAATTTGATGGCTCCAATGCTAACCAAACTTTTATTTATGTTTCTGGTTTTATTTATTTCATTCATTGTGTTCCTCCACAATTTCAGACTTGCAGTAGTTGTCTTTGTTAGGAGGAAGATACATTGATTAATATGTCTTTATTCGTTTGTTATTGGTTGCTTTGGCCCTGGTTCAGTTATATTGTCCAGGTGTATAGTTTGTAGGTAAATGTCCACTAAATGGTTAATTTAAAAACATTTCTGTTAAGTGCCTCTTATTAGTGGATGAAACAGATGGCAAACTATAGTGGTGGTATGTGAAGGGAAGAGTAGAAACACCTAAATTGGGTACTATTTATTCATTTGTGCGACAGTCCGACACGACCCTGCATGTGTCCCACATTGTCCCACACAAACACACTGTTTGTTCCACATCTGGTGAGTTGGGATCTGGTCACCCTAATTAGGAGTGAATAGATAACTTTAGATGCCTTTCTGCAGTTCAGACAATGCTGCTCCGCTTGTTTAGGACAGAAAAACAGGCAAGGACAAATCCTACGACAGCTCCCGACCTGACATGGATTTTGTGCGAACGTAGGATCAACTTCAAGTTCATGGTGGGAATGATAAATGTCGAACAATGCGGGAATTCTGCTCTACGCACGCTCTACGTCCATTTTTGGGTGTACACCACGTTGATAAATGAGGGCCATAGAGACTGGACCACCCATCGGAATAAATAAATTTGTTTGGTTAAGAGGGGTACATGACCCCCCAAGATTGGAATTGTAAGGGGAAAAAAGCGATATTTGTTAATGTTATTAACATCACTGGTTATAAGTAGGCTGCTGTACAGACAAAACAATAACAGTCTATTGACATTTCCAAACCATTCAATTAAATTCCAGGTCCACCCAAGACTGTAGTTCTGGCTTTGCCACTGAGCCTAACTAGTCTTATATTATAGTTTTTCATATTGTATCTCTGCCCTACTAGTAGTGAGTGAGTGTGAGAGCACACATATTACACAACAAACCAACCGGCCTTGTGCATTTTGCGTAACCTGGCAGTGTTGCCAGGTTATAAGAGAAACAAGGAACCATGTCTATGAAAACAAGCCCAAAAGAAGCCTCATTAGGATATTTTAGAAAACAAGCTCAAAGCTGCTTATAATGAGTAGACATGGCAACACTCCAGCGTCTGCTTGTCTGACAAAAACAGGTCATCTACTCAGTCTCATGTGAACACCAAGACAGTTCATTTTAGCTGCCCCGCCCCCTTCCTATACAAATCCATTATAACTTGGTTTAAACATTTTAACCATGATTTGGATGCCTTAAGCCTGAAGGAGACAAATATCTAACTACTGAGTAGTATGCAAGTATGGTAACTTAAGACCTGTCCATATGTATTGTTCACATAAGACTACTATACCAAAAAATGAATGTAGAAGAATTGATATGCTGGTCAATGTTTGCCTGTTATCTCTACCAATGGTATCAGTGTTCTCTTCACCACAAGCACAGTACACTGCGTGTGTGTGTGTGTGTGTGTGTGTGTGTGTGTGTGTGTGTGTGTGTGTGTGTGTGTGTGTGTGTGTGTGTGTGTGTGTGTGTGCATGCGTGCGTGCATGCATGTGTGTGTGTGCACGCGGAATCCCGCGCATGTGGGGAACAGAGTGTGTGTGAAAGTGTGTGGTGTAATCAGCTGTAGTTCAGATCTATATTCATTCATTTTAAAATCTTGTGTGTGTTCATTCCACATGTCCTCTCTCTCTGCTCTCCTCTGCAATACCTTTAAAGCGGATTTGTTACACGGACAAGCATTGGTGTGACCTTTCCTTAAAACTCTTTTGCTGTGGGAGTTAACACCCCGTTTTCACTCTAATATTTTACTTTTTTTTTCTTTCACCATACCCACGTTGATCTCTTGCTTCGGACTGAACAGTTGCAAGCAAGACCGCGCTGGCCCTGTCAAGGCCCAGTTAGGGCTTGCGCAAGGGGCCGCTTTGGGTTGCCCGCGCAGGACCCTAGGGGGTTTGCACATCGGCAAACTGCTGGGCCCTAAGTGCTGGGCCAGTATGGTCAGCCCCCACGTAGCCCTAAGATGCCTAAAAGGGCCCGCAAGGGCCCCAGAATAAGCCCTCACTCAGCCTGCAGGAAACCCCCATTAACTGCCCTGACTAGGCCCCCACCACACCCACATTGGCTTTAACCATTAATATTTTACTACCGGTATATTTATTTTAAAAGAACTACAAATGAGCCACGAATTGCATCATTAAATCTGTTTACCCCAACTGACTGAACTAAAAATTGAAGTACACCAATTAAAATGCAAGTTGTCACTGCATAACCATGATCTGTACTGTGAAAAAAATGCAATAGTCAAAGTGATTCAAATCAAAGAATGTATTATATACACCAACAATAGAAAGCATTACAACATATTACAAACATTGGAACAACATTGGAACACACAAAAATAACACATTTAACGTGGGTGCAATTTAACGTGGTGCAAGGGAGTTAATGCAAATCCTTTGTCTGGGCTGTTCAGTATTTGGGCCAAAACAGCACCAGGCTATAGAGCTGGCAAGTGTGGCAGCCATCTTAGTTCCATGCTAAAAATCCCAATGCATTTTCCCCATAGAGATTTCCAAAGATATTGTAAGCCTTGAATCCAGCCATCCAGGATCATGGTTAATCATGACCATAAAACCTTTGATCATGTGAAAAAGGTTTTAAATGTTTTAATTATGATATACGATGTTTAATAAATACTGTTTTTCAAATATTTCTTTTCACAGAATCAAAGGTTTTATGGTCATAATTCACCATGATCCTGGATGGCTGGATTCAAGGCTTACAATAATTGATATATCTTTGGAAATTTCTATGGGAAAAATGCATCAGGATTTTTAGCGTGGAACCAAGATGGCCGCCACACTTGCCAGCTCTATACTGAATGGCCCTCCAAGGATGCCCTGTGCCAGATCAGAGAGATCTGATCATGTAATTGGTCCTCACTAATGTTCATGAAACATTGGCACATTTTTCCCCACTTGGTCTGTGTCTCATAGGAGGGCTGTGGGCAGTTCAGAAACTAGGCTTATATGACATCAAGAGAAACCAAGCTGATAGAAACGACAGGCTTTTAATTCATTAAAAGTTACCATGTGTTACCAAGTTACCAATGAAAGCCATCGTTCTCGCGATAATGAAAATTTATCTTTTAAAGACCCCGTAAAGCAAAAAAATATATGATACAAAATGTATTCCCAGTTTGTCACACCACAGAGTAATGTATTATAGCCCCACAGACCAAATATTTATGATTGAAAAAGTTGCTATGTTTCAGAAATGATGTTTAAACATGTGTGAAATTCAATGGAAAAAAATCTGGCCTAATTCTCCAGGACTGTAGGGGCGTGGTCAGTACTGTAAGCTCATTAGCATATTCATGAGCATTATGCTAATTAGCATATCTCGCCGTCCTAACTGTCAACAACAAGCCAGTACTACAGCACGCTAACTTCACTAGCGTAGTGTGTGTGTGTGTGTGTGTGTGTGTGTGTGTGTGTGTGTGTGTGTGTGTGTGTGTGTGTGTGTGTGTGTGTGTGTGTGTGTGTGTGTGTGTGTGTGTGTGTGTGAGTGAGTGAGACATGCGGATCTGAGAAAAGAGACTGACTGACTACAGCGGTCCCATCATCATGGTCCCATAGCCTGGCCGTCACGGTCGGTCCCTACAGGCTATGGGACAGCCAGGAGTTACGACAACTCCGTCCTCTTCATAGGGTTAGTCCAATGGCGGCTCTTTTATTTTCTGCCCTCATTGAAAACAATGCATTTCCATCTCCACTTTGTCCCTATTCGGGCTGCATGAACAGCGCTGGAGCGCTCAGTTTGTGACCCCTTGATGTCGCAACTCATCTACTAGATAGCTCTGATGGTACGCAGCAGGGCTGGCAGGCAGTGTTGCCAACTTCGCGCATTTGTCACTATATTTAGATTTTTTTTCGAGACCCCCCTACCGCCGAAATGAATGGAAAAACTCCTGGCGGAAAATCCAAGTGCTTTTTAGGTATGAAAATAGTTGAAAACCCACTGCTCTAGCGCATTCGAGTGCATTTTGGAAGTGCCACTAGTGCACTTTGGATTTTGGCAGTTGGCAATACTGCTGGCAGGCAGGAGCAGCCGTTAGATAGTCCTTGAATGTGAAAACGTCGCCAACCTCTCCATCATCGACAGTTACTAAAAACAGAGTAGTTTTCAGCTGTCATCCACAAAATCACGCATCGAGAGCAAACAAATGTCAGTGCTTGTCAGCCTACAGGCAAAACACACTGTAGTAACTACACTTTCTTATATATGTCTATGGTAGCTAGTAGCTACTAGCTAAGCTATCAACCAACACCAACACCAGCAGCTCCGCTCCGCTGTGAAGAAGAGGGGGCGGGGCTTCGGCTTCTAACTGACTATATGGAATATGATTTATATACAGTAGTACAGTAGGCTCATTAGCATATAATTCGGCTTGACTACGTCATCAAGCCGAATATGCTAATGAGACAAAACCTACCCATGAGATTAACCAAAACACATAAAGTGGTCTTATTCTACAATGCTGTAAAATAAAGTTTTAGTTTTTTGTCCAGGGGTATAAAAATGACTTTTGTACATGATTTTCATGTCTAGAAGAAAAAGGCTGATTTTGGTTTACGGGGTCTTTAAATCCCCCAAAAATAAAATACATTTTTGTCATCGATGATGTCCCATAACTCCAGTTTCTGAATGCCCACAGCCCTCCTATGAGACACAGACCGAGTGGGAAAAGAATCTGCCAATTTTTCATTAACATTAGCAAGGACCAATTAAAGGAACATCTTAGGATGTAAGCCGAGAAAATCTCCTAACACTACCAAACCATCTTGACCTATTCTCCCCAAAGCAAAAATTGAGTAAGTCAAGGCACGGGACACACCGTGTAACAAAACAAGACGCTGTATACGTAACATTTTAAACTGATGTTGACATTTAGTTTTTTTTTTTTTTTTTTCTCTAGTTCAACTGCAACTGGAAACTAATTTCCTCTCACGTTTACATATAAATTGCTGAAAAATAAAGAGGAAGTTGAAAAGGCAATACTGAATTTGAAATTTGCAATGATATTAATTTGATAATGCGTAAGCATGAAGCAACAACAGCTATAGGAATGAGAGGCAAGTGCCAAACCAAGGTAAATAATTAAAATAAAATCAAAATTGCTCGACTTTTAGTTAGATTCAGACACTGCCCTGGGTCTATCAATGAATCATTCACCATAGGTACAATATCAACAGGTTTAGTATATCAATAGTAGTAGTTTTTAACTAGTTTTCCTGCAAACATGGATGTGACACTATTGTTCCAACATTGTTTGCTGCTCCCCTCCGGTTCCCAATGGTCAGAATACATCAATAGTGAGCAAACAACTGGTGATGGAGACAGCTCTAAACACAACTCAACACAATAACTGTCTTAACTGTCTTAAACAATATTATAGGAAACAAGCCAAAATAAGCAACAGCATCACTTTACAAACAAGCCCAAAAACTACTAATGATGTAAAAGCAACTTTACAGAAAAAATAAAAAATAAAATGAAAATAAAAGCCCTTGGTCGGTAGTCAGTGGACACCAAAGAGTGGGTCCAACTCAGTGTGACCTGGAGTGAGGCAACCACAGGTGTAGGCAACAAGTGTTTGTTCTGTACAGTAGGTTCGTAGTTAGTGCTTACATTTTGTTGTGTGGGAGGAAGTTTTACAACTGTATGCATCAAAGAACTAAATGCAGGAGAGAAATGTCAAGTTCAAAAGGCTTGAATGCCAATAGTCCAGGCTTCCAGGTGCTATACAACATTCAGAATTAAGCCTCTCCATTCAACAGCTTATTAGGGCCACATATTAGCGACTAGCGAGTTCCGCTTAATTGTCCTCAGACCCCTCATATAGTTGACTCTTAGCAAACTCAGATGCAACTTGCTGACTGCACAGGTGTGGACCTTTTTGAGACATCTAAAAAAGCAGTTCAACTCACAGGTTCCCATCTCGAGTGACCACTTCAGGTAAGATGAGGTTTAGGCGGTTGTGAGGTTTATCTTTTCTCGGGCCAGCATGGTCTCTCTGCTGAAACGGGAGGATAAAAAAAAAGGACTGGAGGGGAAGGACGACCAGCCACCTCTCAAAATAGGATGTTTCTTCTTGCACTCCTCGCAACCATGGCTTGTAGTCCTTTCTCAGGCCTGAATTCATCTGGAAACATATAAAAGAAAATATTATTGATTATCGGCCTAGTGTGCCTTTGCGGTAATCAATCCCTGGTAACCTAACTGTAACACAGTGAGAAGACTCTCACATAGTGACACTACAAGAGGCAGGCCTACAACTGTGTTTGTGTGTGTATATCAGGAACCTGTCGATTGCGGTTCACTGGTAGACCGCGGACTGTTCCCAAGTCGACTGCAACGTGACGAAACGTTCAAAAACCTACCATTTCACTCTGAATGGGAGGAAGATTATGTTTTGTTTATTATAATTAAACGTGCCTTTTCGTCCTCACTTGGAGAACTACTGATGTTAGGTGGTTAAGCATGAATGTTCCTGATCAGATTTCTGATCATAGCTATATCTGAAATCTAGTAGTTCCCGAAGCTTTCTACACAGGGATAATCATACAAAGCTAGTTGACCACCAGTGGCTTTTAGATTTCATTTGTCTTTCCTCACTAATCTCACCCGCGAGCTCAATGGGTTGAATGAAGAGCTCCAGGGTAAAAATAAAGATGTAGTCAACATGAGTTCCGTGGACACGTTTTGTTGATTATTCAACATACAGTACTTTGATTACATATTACCCTATTGGCCTGAATATAAGTGTTTTTTCAAATGGCAAAAATCTTAAAAATGGAGTCGTCTTATATTTGTGGACTATATTATTTGACATTCAATGTTTTCTTCTTTACACAAATTAGTCTTGAAAAATGGGGGTCTTCTTATAACCAGGGTCGTCTTATACTTGGGACAATACGGTAATATTTAATACTTGCCTTTAATACCATGTTTCTCAGCTTGCTGTTCTCTCTGTAAAGTCTTCAGCTGGCCTTGCAGTTCTTTGGTGTAGTCTTGACTTGACAGTTCTGCTGAACTGGGGTTGAACAGATCCTCAGACAACATTCCCTCGTCCACCCGTCTTTGTGTAGCAACTTTGGCCTTTTTCTGGGGGAAAAGATGTTATTTCGTATTTAAAGGGGAATTGCACCCATTTAACATTTTTTCAGCATACAAATAGAACTAAATGAACCCTCAGGTCCATTTGTACAAAAGAAAAGCATCAATGCTGTGAAACAACTTGATGACACCATTAAGTTGTGTTTCACCATGTTGATGTTTTTTTCCAGTCCTCCATTTCTAAGAGACACAGAATGTGGGAACTTTTTTTTATCATGTCCACATAACATATTCAATTTGGTATATTAATGATAGGCTATAGTAAAATGTTGAAAATGGGTGGAATTTCCCTTTAATCAAAGAGCAGTCAATATACATTCATTCTTTTCTGGGTGTACTATCAATCTCTGGTTAATTACCTGTTTGGGATTTCCAGGGCCAAAGCCTTTGTCACCATTACTGGAGTCTTCTTCACCAAAGTCCAGGTTTTACGCTTTCCTCACCCTCTTGCCAAGATTCGGAATGTCAACTGCGTAGAGTTCCCGCTCAGCAGCTTTGAGTGTAGCCTCTTTGTCTGCATCCAAGTAAATTAGAAGGATAGATTTTAATAATTCCAAAAAAACAACATTGTCATCAACCTAATGTTTTAAAATGTAAATTTTGTGTGAGTGTGTGTAAAGACCTCACTTGCCTGCTAACTGAAGAATTTGAGCATGCTCAACCGGCCATCCATTAGCAGGTTTCTTACGGCCTAATGTACGGCACTCCACATGATGTGTCCTGTCAATTTCAATTCAATACAAATAAGTTTGATTGGCATGAAAAACATACTGTACATTTTCAGTGCCAGAAAACGTGTCAAATAAATAAATGCAATAAAATAAAGGGGGAAGTAATACAGCACTGTGTAAACAGAGCCATGTCATATTGCATCTTTTACATGTTAGGGTGCTGTGGTTTCCAAAGTGGAACCTGTATTTCTTAAAAATGGAGGTCTGAAAAAAATTAACAACTGATGACATCATGAAGATTGACATTATTATTATTATTATTATTATTATCATTAACATGGTGAAATACATCTTCATGATGTATTTCACCATGTTAATGATTTTTCTTTCAGATCGCTTTTTCCTGAGAGGGTACAAATGGAACCAAATTGACCCGCTAGGGTCCATTTGGTTCACATTTGTATCCTCTCAGGATTTTTTTTTTTTTTTTAATGTGTGGAATTCCCCTTTAACATTCATTTTGACGAATCGGTGGTGCAAGTGCAAGCTGCAGCCTATTGTCAAATAGGGGTCTTTGAAATTAAATGTATTTAGAATCACTGCTTAGAGCCATTCAAATTTCTACTGATGTGGCGTTATCTTATCATATGGGGGTCCACGGGCTCATTAATGACAATTTCGGGGTCCTTGTCATGAAAAGGTTTGGGAACCACTGTTATAAATAGGATATAAATATAGATATTTTTACTTTTTAGTCAAGACAAGAACAAAAAACAAAGACAAGTAGTAGTTATTGTTTTGCAGTTATTTTGTACAGGTATATCAGAGGCCGTTTTCCCCAGGACTAATTTAAACATTATACAGAAAAACGCAGACTTAGCAATGTGTTTGGGTTGTACATTGTACTCCCAAAGGGGAGATTATTTTGTTTTTGGTCATAGTTTCGAACTCACCTTTCAGTATCACTGTCAACTATCCAGCTGCTTGGAACAATGCTGGTCGTATTCTTGTCAGCCCCCTCTGCCCAGCTAACAAGGGCAAACTTGTATTCCGTCATACTTTTGTTGATTTGATAAATAATTTTAATAATTTTAATGTTTCTGTTCGCTGAACGAGTGGACGTTGTTGTGTTGTGCCGCATCCGTTGGAAGAAAGACAGCGCTCGAGCCATCGCGCTCGAGCGCTGGCTGGAGGGGGAAGGGTTCTGCGCATGCGTGAGTTGCGCGCTAAGCATTCTGGCCGATGTAGTTCTAGTAGAGTAAGCAATGCTTACTGATAAGTACAGCGGAACTACACCAACCAAAATGCTTAGCGTCTCAATGAAAGCCGGAAGCCATCTCTCTCAAAACCAAAACACAGCAAATATAAGCAAAAAATGGATCGGCTCCGATTTAGAAGAAAATATATTCTCCCGGATTCTGATGAAACGGACATTCCAAAAAGAACAACACGTTTCTGAAAAGAAGGTGAGTCTTATTCTGTTTACTGAATCATACGACAATGCAGACGGATATTGTAACTGCTTGCATGACCTCACTGTCTAAACCAGAGGCATCTAGTAGACAAGTTGCGACATTGAGGGGTCAGAACCCGAGCGCTGTTCATTTTGCCTAAAAGGTACAGACTACAGTTGGGAATACATCGTTTTCAGCAATGTGTTAAAGTATGCAATGTTTATGCTGTAATATTACTACAAATCGATCTAAAATAAAGGGATGTATTTATTTATCATTATCACAAGCTGGGCTGCTATTCGTTGTCCCAATTTTCAGTAGAAGTCTAGGTATAAGAGCCTCCATTGGACTGACCCCATTAAGTGAACGGAGTTGGCGTAGCTGTCTATACGCTAAAGCCCTGGTCTAAACTAAAACAATGCAGAGATAAGATTGAGATCAAATACTGTACAATTGTTATTGGGTCTGTCTAGGGCCTGTTTTCGCGAAGGGAACATGGTATATATCATTGTCTATAAACAATGAAAATGTAAATGTCTGTAAATTAAAGGGGTACTCCACCTTCAAAAAAACTTTTGGTCATTTTATGGTCTACTCAGCCTCATGTGAACACACCAGACAGTTTATAAGTTACTCCTTTCAGTATTTAGATATTTGATGTTCATTAATTTGCCAGACCCAAACCCATTATAACTTAAAACTCCATTTTAACCATGACAGATTATTCGAAAACAACCCATCTTTTTTCTGGTGACTGATATTGTCCTCCTAATACGTGAGAGGGCCGTGGAATTGCATCTACAGTTTTCATTTATTTTGAAAATATTGTTTTGTAAAATGTAGCCCCCTCCATATTTGGGAATGCCCACCCAAATGAATAAAACAATATTTTAAAAATAAATAAAAACTGTAAATGAAATTCCACAGCCCTCTCAAGTATTAGGAGGACAATATCAGTCACCAGAAAAAAGATGGGTTGTTTTCGAATAATCTGTCATGGTTAAAATGAAGTTTTAAGTTATAATGGGTTTGGGTCTGGCAAATTAATGAACATCAAATATCTAAATACTGAAAGGAGTAACTTATAAACTGTCTGGTGTGTTCACATGAGGCTGAGTAGACCATAAAATGACCAAAAGTTTTTTTTGAAGGTGGAGTACCCCTTTAATATACAGACTAGGCCAGGTGGTTCACAAAGTGGGGTCTTTGAGGGGCTCCCTAAATGATACTTAGGAACCAAGTGGACCCTTATGGGTCCCAATTCTGAGAGTAAAGATGGGCCCATTAAAAGCAAGCCCAAAAAGGCATTTGCTGACTTAAAACATGAAATAAGTACAAAAAGATCCCAATAAACAAGCTATTAACAGACCAGTAATAAACTGTACTGTGCTTAAAGTATTGGAATTAATTCAATCACCAACCTGTCAATGGCATGAGAGTCATGTCATGCATTATTTTCTTACATAGAATCTGAATGAAGATTCCTCTCACTATAAGTCTGACATTGGCTTTGAAGATACATATCATATGATATGAGCCACATTATGGTTATTGTGCTGTACAAGAGTATTTCTCAGCCATGTTCTTCTTAGGTTACCCCTTCTGAAGTCCATTGTTAGTTCAACAGTACATTTACAATCAGTTATATCAGTGGTGATTGAGGGACATACATTATGATATGATGATTGAAGTATTAAAATCTGTTTTCTTTCTTTCTTTCTTTCTTTCTTTCTTTCTTTCTTTCTTTCTTTCTTTCTTTCTTTCTTTCTTTCTTTCTTTCTTTCTTTCTTTCTTTCTTTCTTTCTTTCTTTCTTTCTTTCTTCTAGAGCCTGTATGCTGGTGGTGGAGATTCTATTCCCAGATATCCTACTTCCCTGCTCTTGTTTGAGGATGACTTTACCAGAGAGTGAGGCTAATTCAACAATGGACATAATTGCAGTCAAGCATCATCAGTGTGTGCAGTATTTATTTTTTTCTTGTGACTTAGATCACAGTGTTGGGTCCATTATTGGAAGTGGAGAATAATAATAATAATGGATTGTTCAGTTTTATTTGAAGATATCCCTTATTAAGGAATCACATTCACAAGTCTGTGAATCTGTGAAACAATTTCCTCTGAAAAATGAAGACCCCCTTTACACTGGTTCACGACTTACCCAAGCTTCACTGTGCTGTTGAAAAATGGACACAATTTCTATATACTATTACATGCTTTGCTTTTGAGAAGGGTCCAGCTGCAGACCTAGCCTAGGAGTGGACGTGCCTCACAGTTGATGTGATGACGTCACATCAACCCACAGGCCCCTGTTGTTGAGCACCGGGGATTTAGGCTTAGGGTTACGGTTGGAGGGGTCTAGAGTTTTGCTACAAACATTGCTACACCCTTCTCTAAACCTACCCCTAACCCTAACCACAAGCTAAGATGGTGCTGATAAGCAGCCTACTGGGAATTATCGCTTGATAACGGTAGAAGCGGGTGGCACATGGCAAAAACAGGGGTCTATGGGTTGATGTGTGACGTCATCACATCAACTGTGAGGCACATCCACTCCTGGGCTAGGTCTGCAGGTGGAGCCTTTTGGATCTTTTGGCAGAAAGAATGACAGATCACATAGTTCACTGATTGATGTTGAAAATGTGGTTGGTCTGAAAAGGGGATTCCACAGGCATGAAACAGGTATTTGATGGGACATTGTTAAAAAGAAAATGTGTGCTATTGATCTATCACAATTAGCAAGCCTTTATGCATATACTGTATAGCAAGATCCAGTGTGGAAGATTGAAAATGTAAAAGGCAAAGAGGTTTTAATAAACATCAAAGTGATGCATATTATTTTGTCTTCAATGTGTTTTCTTTAGTATATATAGCTATGCTATGAATGGTTCATGTGTATGCTATAAATGTTTATTCGCAAAGTAAAAAATCTAAGTAAAATAGTAAAGTATTATTAAATATGTTACGATATATAATCATATATGGCACAATATATACCAATATATGGTACATGCATTATATTGTAGTATATTGTAGCACATAGATAAAATAAAATCATGCATGGCACACTATATAACAATACAGCACATGCATATGTTGGGCATGCAAAGACTGAATATAAATGACCATATATTGTACCATATATAATTATACAGATGGAATTATGTAGCAATATATGGAACACTCATATATTGCAATATATTGGAGCATACAAAGACTGAATATAAATTGCCATATATTTTACAATATATAATTAGACTGGGCACAATATATACCAATATATGGCACACTCCTATTGAAATATATTGGAGCATATAAAGACTGAATATAAATTGCCATATATTTTGCAATATATAATTATACCGGTACAATATATACCAATATATGGCACACTCATATATTGCAATATATTGGAGCACATAAAGACTGAATATAAATTGTAAGGCTGTTGAAAATAGTTAATTAATGGGATTAAATTAATTTTGTTGATTAATCTGATTAAATTTTTTAACGCAATTAACTCATGTGCACACTGACTCAACCCACTGAGCATTTTCTCACTGAAAGAAATGGGTAGAGCACGGTTTTACGGAGACATATAGCTGTGTGTCTCCCTGTAACCAGAGCCATAGAGTATAGCTGGAGGATCTACAAGCATTGAGGGCTTGTAGATCAACTATTTTGATAAATATTGTAAAGATAAATGGTTATTTTTTCCCACAGATTCTGTTTCTTTTTTAAATGTTGGAATCCTGTACAGGAAAACATGCATATTTTGGACATAGTTTGATTGGTGATTAATCATGATTAAATTAATTTTGAAGCTGTGATTAATTTGATTAAAATTTTTAATCATTCAACAGCCCTAATAAATTGCCATATATTTTACAATATATAATTAGACCGGGTACAATATATACCAATATATGGTGCATGCATATATTGCAATATATTTGTTATACAATATATAATTATACATGGTACAATATATACCAATATATGGGACATGCATATATTGCAATATATTGGACAATTTAAATACTAAATCTCATATATGGGAAAATATATTCCTGTATATTGCACAACATTTTAAAATATAATGCAATATATGTTTCTTCCGTAAGGGGCTTTTACAATGAAATGGTTCAAATCATGAACACAGTGTGCTGTTTCCGTGAAATTTTGCACGCACATTCAATGTGGTATAGCACACGCTGTGGTCATATTGTTGGCTCAAATATTAACACATACACCAAGTTATTGAGCATATCATAGCTATACTTAATGAGTCACAAATACATATTTTACATATATTTTTTAATTAAGCTGCTAGTGCGGTGGTAGTTAATGCAGGAACATTTCAATCAATAAATGAATGAATAATAAGGAAAGAGCAGATATGGGCTGTCCACACAAAAAAGGCATTGGGCCCAAAGGTATAAATATGCTAAGGGCCTACACGGGCGAAAGCAAACTGGGCCAGTATGGGAATGCTGTGGGCTGCCCGCAGGTGCGGGTTATCGCATAGTTGCCCACGGTAAGCCAACAGCTATGGGCATCACTTGGGCAAGCCCTCTGGGGGCCCCTTAAGGTTAAGTGCAGGCTGCCATAGCCCTCACTGCCCACATACAGCCTGCGCAGGGCCCTCAGAGGCTTGCTTGAAGGGATGCCTATGCCTATGCCTGTTTTGAATAAATTACAGGGTGCCTGTCAGTGTTGGGACGTGTGCACTACATAAATTAATATATTACATAATATATTACCAAAATGGAGTAAATTGTAATATTAATATATCGACAGCCGGAATGTAGACGGCACTCGGGTGAGCAGTATGGGTTAGCGCCCCAGCCTGTGTCCTCCGTGAGGAGGAAGCCCAACAACCCTTGGTGAGGCCGTTAGGAGGGCCATTATGATTCACTGCTCCTGAATGAAATGTCTGGTGCAACGCACAGGTCCTATTCCTGGTGAGAGCAGGAGCAGACCTGGTGAGACGTAAGAGGGGTCTGGAGCAGTGGATTGTGTGGCCTTGGGTGGACTGACCGAGAGTAGCTACTGGGACGTAAGTTGGGACTTGATCAACCCCACCTGGGTCGCCTGAGTGAGGGGTATGATGTTGTGAGACCCGAAACCCCAATGACCTTGGGATACATCACTGAGGATACGTCCTAGTTGCATCCATGCAATGTATATTTAAGGTACTTAACAAAAGTACCCCCGTAAGACCCCGTAAACCAAATTCAACCTTTTTCTTTTAGACATAAAAATCATGTACAAAGTTCATTTTTATACCCCTGGACAAAAAACTAAAACTTTATTTTACAGCATTGTGGAATAAGACCACTTTATGTGTTTTGGTTAATCTCATGGGTAGGTTTTGTCTCATTAGCATAATTCGTCTTGATGACGTAGACACGCCGAATTATGCTAATGAGCCTACAGTACTACTGT
This sequence comes from Benthosema pterotum, assembly GCA_039105355.1. Taxonomy (NCBI): domain Eukaryota; kingdom Metazoa; phylum Chordata; class Actinopteri; order Myctophiformes; family Myctophidae; genus Benthosema; species Benthosema pterotum. The sequence continues at coordinate 50,060,844 of CM076972.1, read as the reverse complement.
ATATAAATCATATTCCATATAGTCAGTTAGAAGCCGAAGCCGCGCCCCCTCTTCCTTACAGCGGAGCGGAGCTGGTGATGGTGGTGTTGGTTGATAGCTAGCTAGTAGCTACCATAGATATATATATATATAAGAAAGCAGTGTGTTTTGCCTGTAGGCTGACAAGCACTGACATTTGTTTGCTCTCGATGCGTGATTTTGTGGATGACAGCTGAAAACTACTGAGTGTTTTTAGTAACGGTCGATGGAGAGCTTGGCTGGCAACGTTTTCACATTCACGGACTAGCTAACGGCTGCTGTTGCCTGTCGGCAGTATTGCCAACTGCCAAAATCCAAAATGCACTAGTGGTACTTCCAAACTGCACTAGAATGCGCTAGAGCATTGGGTTTTCAACCATTTTCATACCAAAAAAGCACTTGGATTTTCCGCCAGGAGTTTTTCATTAATTTTGGCGCTAGTGGGGTCTGGGGGGAAAAAGCTAAATATAGTGACAAATGCGCCAAGTTGGCAACACTGCCTGTCAGCCCCGCTGCGTACTATCAGAGCTATCTAGTAGATGAGTTGCGACATCAAGGGGTCACAAACTGAGCGCTCCAGCGCTGTTCATGCAGCCCGAATAGGGACAAAGTGGAGATGGAAATGCATTGTTTTCAATGAGGGCAGAAAAATAAAAGAGCCGCCATTGGACTAACCCCATGAAGTGGACGGAGTTGTCGTAACTCCTGTCCCATAGCCTGTAGGGACCGACCGTGGCCGTCACACGCACGCACGCACGCACGCACGCACACACACACACACACACACACACACACACACACACACACACACACACACACACACGCACACACACACACACACACACGTGAGGGCGGGACGGAAGCATTGTAAACAGAGGTATTTCCTTCATCAGATCAGTTCAACCAGCAGCTGGCTTATGAAAGGCATTCTTACCTGGATCACTGTCATTCGCTGAGACTGCGGTATTATTATTATGATTATTATATTACCCTTATGATTATTATTATTATTATTATTATTGGTGGGACTGTCAAGGATTGTCAAAATGATTGGAATTAATTATTCATTTGTGTGTATTTTTATGCCTGAACATTTGTAGATTATAACACATAACTAACATTAATTTACAAAGAAATTGACTCCGGTAATCAACATAATAAATGCAGTATGCCATATGCCACTTTTTGTGGATAAATCGATGACCCAACGAGACTTCACTCAGTAGCACAAAGAAGAAGGCTGATTCTCTCTCATTCGTTCTCTGCTGCAGTCTGTGGGCTCCATTTTCGTTACATGCTAAACCCCTTATCCCAAATCCCTTATTTTGTTTTTACTATTTTGAAAAACTTTTTTGGAATAGTTCAACATGCCAATCTATTGACACATTGTGAGCTTGTAGACTGATCATTTAAACTATTGAAAAATTATCTTTTTTAATAGTTTAAAAAAGTCAAAGAAGTTAAGGGATAAGGGATTTAGCGGTGACGAAAACGCAGCCCAATGTGTCAGGGTGACTAAGCATGTGTGCAGCCTAAAGAAGCAGTAGGGGGAAATGAGCTTCTTTCTCCATGGGGCTGCACGTTAGTCAGACCTGTTTGGTCGGTTAATTATAGACTCACCCGAGCTGCAGATGGAGTTCGAGAGACAGCCACCACGACGGCCCGTTTTGCATTACAGTTGCGACTGTTTTTCGTAACGGTTGCGACCGTTTTGCATAAGTCGACCGCACTTTCCCTACTAAACTTAACCCTAATGACCGAACACCCTAAAGATAACCTCAGTAAAACCTATACCTAACCCTAACCTCAGTAAAACCTATGCTTATGTCTAAACCTAACCGTAACCACACAGTGTTAGTGATGGTCTGACTAACTAGGAGGTCATACCATTACTGTATATGTTACTTGTTGTCCTGTGAATGCATGGACATTAGAACATCTAATGTAGTTTTGCACTTTCGTGTCTGGAAACCTGAGGGTTTAAACACTGTAACAGTGGCGATTTTAGGAAGGTGCCCTGCTGGCCAAAAAAGGGTTTTATATGGGCGGAGGGAGTGTATCACAGTGCAGTGTCTAGAAAAACAAGTACTTATCTTGCATATTTAGTTACTTATATTCAGTATATTTCGACCATTTTCATACCAGGGCCCACTATTTATTCTGCATTTCAGCCACAAACCACCATGTGATGTTGAGTCTAGTCTCTCGGACCTTAAAGTTTTGTCCACAATTTAGGAGAGATAAACTGGCAAAATGTTGTTAAAAATAACAATTATTCTAGATTTTCTAATGGTAAACATCTGAATTACGAATCTATTCTTACATGTCACAGGGGTTGACACTAAGGTCTCCGAGGCACTTGCCCATCGGGCAAGTACAAGTCATGTTCTACTTGCCCTCAGGTAATGGTCAACCAGATGTAACTCTTGAGAACGTAAAAATGAAACCAAATGGGCCCAAATTCATCATCTTAATTAGCCCAGGTCTACACAACTAAAGCAGGGAAAGACAGTTCTTGCCCGATCGGGCAACCAGGAAGCAGTCTTCACTTGCCCCACCATTGTTTTACTTGCCCCGGGCAAGTGGTCAAGTGTTAGTGTCAAGCCCTGCATGTAATGTAACTCTTGAGAGCGTAAAAAAACTAATCCTCCCTTGCTGTCCTCTCTAACAGTCAGAACTCTGCGGTTCATCTCCTCTTCTCCACCATGCCGCCATCGTCTTGGTCGCCGGTGCTGCACGCCTCCCCCGTCGGCCGGCTCCTCCTGCCTGCATTCTTCGTCTTAATGTTGGCCTCTAGCCTGACCACCGAGTTGCCGTGCCCGCCCTGCGACCCAGACGCATGCCAGGAGCTCCCGGCAAGCGGCTGTAAGGGCTCCACGGTGCTGGATGGATGCCGCTGCTGCCAGGTGTGTGCCCGGCAGAGGGGCGAGACGTGCGAGGGTCCGTTGGGACTGGGACTGGGGCTGGGCGGAACCTGCGATCGGTTACCCATCGGCACTCCGACGCACCCCCATTCCGACACACCTCCCTTCCGACGCACCCCCATTCCGACGCACCCCCATTCCGACGCACCGCGATTCCGACGCAACACAACCCCGCCCCGCCTCCTAACCATTACGCACAGGCAAGGCAACGCCGCACAGAACAGAACGCGAGTCTTTTTTTCTTCTCTCGTTTTTTTAAAAAATGTACCCTGAATACAGAACTGGATTGCACAATGCCACAGCGCAGCCACATACAGTACATTTGGCGGTCTCAGATTAGTACAGTATAGCATATTATATGACCACGTTAGGAACGTGAACAGATTTACTCACAGATCATGCTTGCTTATTGCTTTCGTTCTACAACTGCAACTGGTCTGGATTCATCGTCAGGGAGGAAAGTTATATCCACGGTGATTGATTGATTAGAAGATGGTCCCCAACGCGGAAATATTAATAAACATTTCTTTGTGGAATCAGGTTCCAAGTCCAGGAACACTTGCTCGACTGATTTATAGCCTAATCCATTTATAGTCTGTTGTTTATAATACTATAAGCGAGCATAACGTTAGCCAACTCACTCAACTACTTTAGGCTAAACGTAGCTCGGGTGCAGAGCCATGGAGTAATAGAGAGTTGTGCAAAGTGCGTTCGTGTCATGGGGCACGCATGCCTTTCCCCATTCAGGTTGCAGGAACAGAATTCTGACTCCTCGATGCAGGGGCGTAGCTACGGGTGGGCTGAGGTGGGCCGCGGCCCACCTAAATAGAGAGCTGGCCCACCCATTGAAAACATGACTAAGAATTTGAGAAAACAAAGGACAAAGACCAGAGAGCCTCTAGAGAGAGCTTGAGAGGTCTGGACTCACTGTAGTTATAATAGGTGATTTGCGGGCACTAATCACCCATTATAATGCAAATGAGGCTTTTCATTCACCCTTTGTTTGTAAACCTGCCAGATCGTTATCATTTGGCAGGTATATCTGTGAAAACAATAGCGCTTGTTTCTGTGGGGGGACTTCCACAAGGATTTTCCAAACAGCTGTGAAAAGTTACCTCTGGTCTGTTCTCATGAAAGAAAATCTGTCATGTTCAGCAGACACAGTGGTAACTATTTTAAAAATGGCTGTGATTCTATAGACAACTAAACAGCTGAAGTCTATTTGATAATGATTGTGCTAATGAAACAAAACACTATGGGCTCGATTTTTGCTCCACACGATGTCCCTAACGTTACCCGAAACCCGCATGCAGGATCGAGCAAAATGTAACTGTTGGGGATTTGGTGGACGGTTTCCACCGAAATCCCGACAGTTACATTTTGCTCGATCCCGCATCGTAGAGAAGACCTACCCACATATTCTATACAGCATCTGAGAGAGTGGCGTGTGCCCGTCACGCTGCATTTTGAAATGTAAAAAATGGTCCAGAATTGACCGAGAAATTAATGATCAAAAAGACGTCTTTTTTGTCACGAATTGCCGACTTTTTTTTGCAATTTACTTTATAACATTTCGCAGACTTGGGATAAATGCACGCCACATACAGCAAAAAAAAAAACATGGAACATGTTTTTTTGACTTTTTTCAACATAACATGTTGAATGGTAAGAAATGATTGAGAATTGACCGAGCTATAATTGTTTGAAAATGAGAGCTATAATCTTTGAGAATAGGCTACTCATGCATGTGTCTGTCCTAAGCCCGCAGCCAGGCTGCGGGCTTAGGAGGGTCAGCCATAGCAGTAGGGATAAGGGAAATAGATATGGGATGAATTACAGTAAAGGGAATGGCAAGACCAACATGGATTGGATGAAAGCTAAAAACGCCCAAACCACACCTATGCATAATGTAACGGGTATAGGAGGTGTTTAAGGGAGATGGCATGGTAACGAAATTATCAACTTTAGTGTGGGAATGCCTCTTCCCCAATGCTAAGTGTGTTAATTGCGTATAAGGGCCAATGTAACCAAAATCAAGCCCTATGTGTTGGTGACAGGATTACCAACAAGACATTAACTCAAGAAGATAACCCTAGTACAGTAAACGTTATATAAACTGAAATATAACCGTAATGCGGCAATAATAGCAATAAATAGCTTTTCTTGCACACGCTAATTTGCAGCCAACACGCATGCGCACACAGCATGCCCACCCTGAATCACTCATGCCCACCCTGAATTGAGTTTCTGGCTACGCCACTGCCTCAATGTCGCAACTCTTCTACTAGATGGCTCTCCTTGGTGCTCCATCAGCTGCAATTGTGTTCTATGGTTACCATGACAACCCGTATTACTCCCCTACGAACTAAAATAACGATCCAAAAACTTGAGATTACAAATGTGCCTTCTTCACTCAGTTTTCAAGCGATTGTTTTAATTCCAACTTGTCAATACAGTGAATAATTTATATATTTTATATTTTCATTGGGTATAGGCCACGTTTTTTTCATCAAACAATATGAAGATAGATGTCGTCCTTTTTATCCACGCAGCTTAGAGACACGTGCGCTGGCAGTCAATCATGCCAGTCTGAATCTGGGCCAGATCTACTAAGCAACGCTGCCTATAATATTAGATAAAAAGTCAATAACTTTGCCTGCTATATGTACTGTATGTTTGTCATACCTTTTTAATTTTGCACTAAAAACAAAACATGTTCAGCGACTGCGCACGAGAACTCCTGCAGTGCCCAAACTCTGTTTTCCTTTGCGCACGGGGTTGACAGGAAAAAACGCACGCACGCACGCGGGCGCAGCAGCTCTATCATGCATGCATTCTGTGCGGTTCGTCCTTAATTGCCTGTGCATCGAATGCCGTTGTTTGGGTGGAGGTTGATGTATCTTTCATGTGGTTCATATAGGTGTGTGTGTGTGTGTGTGGGGGGGGGGGGGTCGTAATAGCGGTGTGTTATAATCGTCGGAGTGGCGGGGTTTTAACCAAAGGGGAGAAACCCCGCTATTCCGATCAATGACAGTCAATGGTCGGAATAGCGGGGTGTCGGAATGGAGATCTGTTCCCCCTGCGATCACGGGCTGAGCTGCGTCAACACCACAATCGACTCATCCTTCAATGTAACGGCAGTCTGCGAAGGTGAGTAATCAGGGGCGTTTCTGCCATTAGGAAGACTAGGCAGCTGCCTGGGGCACCATAGGGGGAGGGGGCACGGGGGTGACCACCAGACATGCTTTAATCCCAGCCTAATAAGCCTTGACTAATAAGCCTCATGAAATAAATATATTATATGCGTCCTATAACTAGAATTGAACATTTAAAACACATACTATAAGTGACTAGACACAGCCTGCAGTTCTGGCTGAGCCTAGGACTAGCATGAGGGTCCGCTGTTTTAATGTTTTGTCACCCGATATTTCGCCACCTGGCCGACTAGACAATACTTTAACTAATGTAAAAACTACGATGACCATCATATATTTTTACTAGCAGGTAGGGTTAATGTAACTATACCAGCCACGATATAGTGGTAACTTGGCTAGGTAGCCAGTAACTGACGAAGGACTTAGTAAACTCTGACGGCTCTTCTGCAATAATATTGCAACATAAACATTACAGAGACTTTAGTTGGTGCTGTAGAATAAGTGGAAACACTTAAATTGATCCATGTCACGTATGCCTTATATAGCTCTTATTTGCGCCGCCCTCCTTGAAAATAACGTATTTCCAAGGCGTTTGTCCCTATTCAAGCTGCATGAACATCAGCTCGAGCCCTCAGTTTCTGACCTCATAATGTCGCAACTCTTCTAATAGATGGCTCTGCTAGCTACTGCCAAATGATACGATCGTAGCCTTGGTCCCCAAGCTTACATCTAAGCTGCGAAATGAAATGGTATGGTCGAGAGATTGAGGAAGCACTTTCATGTGATTTATATAATCATTATATACATCATTGTTGTTTCAAAATATGGTGAAACGTTGTGCCCTGGGCCCTGGGAAAATTTCCCAGGAGGGGGTAGCCTGGGAGGTCCTGGGCTAACCTTCCACTCCGGCTTGCCGGAACTGGGCAGCAAGCCGTCCCCCGCCTGCCGCGTGACCTTCCCTGGCTGGGTGGCGACCCTCCGAGCGAGGCCTCCAAGCTCTGCTGGTTCACGATGTACAGTATATATATTTTTGGACCTCCAGCGCTCGAACGGTATGCAGTGGAGCCTGGCCTCATGAAGTGAACGGAGTTTGCATAACTCTGTCTATACTCTCATTAGGATCAGTACAGTGGTTTTCAACCTTTTTGATACCAGGGCTCACTATTTTTTGAGAATTTGGGCCACGGACCATTTGATGGCATTTTAGCCCCACAGACCCCAAAACTAAAGATTTATTTTGCTTTTGTCCACAATTCCAGGCTGGATTTGGGAAACAAAACAGTCAAACCTACAGATCAAAATTATCATTCATCTTCTAAAGATTCTCTAGTTGTGTAGACTAAGGCTAATTCCGATGATGAATCTTTAAACTCTTGAGAGTGTAAACATGATTTAGTTTCATATTTACGCTCTAAAAGAGTTACATCTGGTTAACCAACTTTCCATCATTTAGCCTGAGGACCACCTCGAACCGTCTCAAGGACCACTGGGGGTGCCTGGAACACTGGTTGAAAACTACTGCCATAGAGCATAGCTGGATCTACAAGCATTGGGGGCTTGTAGATCACCTATTTCTGATAAATATTTGAGAGAGAGTGAGAGAGAGAGAGAGAGAGAGAGAGAGAGAGAGAGAGAGAGAGAGAGATCCGTAGTGCAGTGTGCTCAACCCTTGTAGATACCTGTAATGACACAGAAGGACAGTAAACGTTTGCCTTATATACCTATACAGTGGTGAGTACTTTAGAGTTGTCACTAGTGTTATTATCTGGGAAACCATGTGTTACCTCAGCTTTGGTGGTACCAGAAAGTTTCATTGTCACCAGGAGATGGCACCAGAGAGCTATTGTTTCAACATAATGGTCATCCAAAGTATTGAGAATGCAGAGAATACATTTGAAGACTTCCTATCACACATACTTTTGTTTAATGTCAAAGCATAGCATTCAAAAACTCAACTAACTCCTTTGTATTTGCTCACGTGTTGATGTTGACATTACAAATGAACTATCATTTGAATGAATCATAATCTCAGTAGGCCTATTGCATATTTACCAGCTGACTTTACTGCATATTGTCTTTCTTTAAGTAATCCAACAAATAAATAATAATTATAACTTAGAAAATAATATAAATACACAATAAGGCTGATTAAAATGGATCACTGCATACTGATTTTGTTCATATTTTAATATGAAAAAGAAAAAGAAAAAGTCATATCGGACATACAGTATACAAATTAGGTGTCCATTCATACCCAATCATAAAGATGATGATGATTGATGATATTACAAAATGTTGTTTTTTTTTTTTTCAAACATCAGTATTCCAAGAGAAACATACAGTATCCTCATGGAAGTATAGCCTCACTATTTCTCAGTATTATAATTGTCACTGTAGAATGATGTATGCGAATATGCATAAATATGTATATAGTAATAGGCGGATCTAGAAATGATGGGCCCTTGGGCCACTGGCAGCCAAAGTGGCCCCCTTACACCGAAGCATTTTTCTACCCCTCATGGGGCATAATGGCTGCACACATGCATATCAATTATGACACTGCGATATTCACCTGCATTTTAGCAGCATTTACAGCAAGGGATTGCTTGAAAGTAATAAACAGCCAAAGCCAAACATGTTTGTAAAATGCAAACTGTTTAATCAATTGCAGTAATGTACCATATCTTGTTCATTTAAGACTTTTGGGATTATTTCATCAACACAAAATGAATAAGCACATTGTTAAGGGGGGGGGGGGGGGGGGGGGGGGGGGGGGGGATTTGAAAAATACATTTTTCACACTTTCAGACCACACCTGGTGGTCATCATATAACCATACGCAACAATAGATGCCAAAAATAGAAAAAAAAATCACTTGTGTGTATTTTTAAATGAAAACACCATAAGTCGTTTTTGATTATTTCCTGAAAACAAAAATGCGCTGCGTGATGACATATCCATTATCACACCAATAAAAGCCAATAGATAAGTTAAGCTGACCTGCTTTAATCTTATAGTCAGAAATAGTCTGTTTTTAATCCCATTCTGCAATGCAGACAGTGTATTACTCGGTTTATAACTCACTCATCTCATCACATTAGAATATCTATCTGAACACATAGTGGTAGAAATAATAGGCCACATAGCAGTACAGCTGCAGAGCTGAGGGATGTTTGTCAAACATCCATGCGTAGCATATACTGTAGCTCATTGTACAGCTGCCCCTCAATCTGTGCGCCCCATAGCCTGAAGGGATCAGTGGTGGACTGGGTGAAAAAATCGGCCCGGACATTTTTAGCGTGATTTGGCCTAGACCGGCCCACCACAACCAGCGTGTGATGGACCTGTTCTACCTGGTATAGTTGGTTAACCAGATGTAACTCTTTGAGAGTGTAACACTCTCAAGAGTTAAAATATTCATCTAAATTGGCCCGAGTCTAGTTAGAAAATGTAGAAGATGAATGCTCACTTATTGGTCTGTATATGTTTGACTGTTTTGTTTCCCAAATCCAGCCTGGAATTGTGGACCAAAAAGCAAAATAAATGTGATCAGATCTGGTGCTTTGTTCCCCATGTTGGGAAAATTTCTGAAACTTCAAATGGCTTTTTCTCAGTTTTGCTATTTTGGGACACTCAGATTTAAATGCTCATAACTCCTACAAAATGCTCCAATTTCCTTGAGTGATGCATCATAGGAAAGCTTACATTGTATACTTTAATAATCTGTAAAAACAGAAAATTGATCCTGGCCTACATGAGGCACAAAGTACCAGGTGCTGTCACAAATCTTTAGTTCTGGGTGTCTCTTGGGGCTAAAATGTCATCAAATGGTGGTCCTCCGTGGCTCAAAATTCTGATTGAATAGTGGGCCTTGGGATCAAAAAGGTTGAAAACAAGTGCTTTTAATAACGCCGTGATACCACCGGCCCCCCTACGGGTCGTGGCCCACCGGGAGACCTCCCTGTACACCCAATGGTCAATCCGACCCTGGAAGGGATGCAAGCTCTGATTGGTTCAGAAGCTTCAGATCAGCGTGTGTGTGTGTGTGTGTGTGTGTGTGTGTGTGTGTGTGTGTGTGTGTGTGTGTGTGTGTGTGTGTGTGTGTGTGTGTGTGTGTGTGTGTGTGTGGTAATCATTTATTCATTTTTTTTTAAAATCTCTAATCTCTAAATCTCTATCTAACAGTATTAAGCAGTCTTTGAATAGTATCAAAGGGGAATCCCACACATTTTCAACATTTTTCTGAGCATCAATACATTTAACAGCGACACAATATGTATCACGATAGTAAGTGAGCGGGTAAGTGTACAAATGGAACCAAATGGGGTCCTCAGTGTTTTGTTCTATTTGTACGCAAAAAGGGTCTTAATAGAAAAGCCACTAACAAAACACAACTTGATGGTGTCATCAAGTTGTGTTTGCTTTTTTCATACCTCCATTTCTAGTAAGGGACTGTACGTTATTTACCGGGGGGGGGGGGGGGGGGGGGGGGGCTGGTGCGCTGGAAGTCCGGTCAAAAAAAAAAAAATCATGCCCCCCCCCCCCCCCCCCCCCCCCCCCCACCCCCCACCTCAATTTTTTCCCCATGGCCCTCCCCCACTTCAATGTTGTTTTCCCATGGCCCTCCCCCTACAGGTACAAAATTGCCCCGCCATTTACTTTGAGATTTTTTCTTCAGTTCAATGAGCATGCCAGCTGTCGTGAGCATCCCAGTACACACTGACATTTAACCAACAAATAAAACGCTGACAGGTCCCTTTTGGTCAATCTTGCGGAATCATGCCTCTCACAGCCCATCAATCAGAAAGTATACATGGTTCAGACCCTACACATGCTACCTAGCCGCTACCACCCATTCCTCAACAACGGGGCAGATGAAGCTCGGCACTTTTCAACATCCAACGCGGTACAACACCTCTCCAAAATTCCTCTGGAAATGCCCATCCAATTCGTTGTCAAAACTTCCCAAACTGTTTAGCCCATATAGTTCACCTCAGCTAGTTTGATATTTGTTCACGGGCATTTTCTATCATCTCGATGATGCTCAATGTTCCTCCGTAGCACTAGCAATACAGTGAAAGAAAGACAGCGCGGGCAATCTACAGTAGCTGCAGACTGCAACGTCATGGCAAAGGTCTCTGGTAGAGCATAGCTGTGTTTTTCAACCCTGGGGTCGGGACCCCAGGACTTCAACTTGGGGTCCCTGAAATGTCTAGCTGTGAATAAAAAGACTACTGTAAGCCCAGAAAATATTCACACCATTGAAGTGGAACGTTTCTCATGTATCACCGTTTCACACCTACCCAATATTCTAACGCACACGGAAGCGGCAGTCCACCGGAGTCACGACATTGAGGAGTCAGAAACTGAGCGCTTGAGCGCTGTTCAAATGGCCTGAATAGGGACAAACTGCAGTTGAAGTCAATGTAGAAGAATCGCCATTGGTCTACTAGCTCTATGAGTAAATGTAACTCAGTCTATACTCTAAAGCTCCGTCTCCTTTTTCCCCATGGCCCTCCCCCTAACTCCGATTGTTTTTGCCATGGCCCTCCCCCCACCTCATTTTTTTTCATCATGGCCCTCCCCCCCTACGCACCCCACCCCCCCCCCCCCCCCCCCCCCCCCCCCCCAAGTCCCTAAGCACTGAATGGGGGGAACTTTTTTAGTCATGTCCACACAACATCTCGAAGGTATTTTCATTTCTAGGCCACTGTATATACTTTATATATGTACTTTATATGGACTTATACACTTTTCATGCAGCGCCCTTTGAATAAAATGTATTATACTCGCAGGGGTGTGTGGGCATTCATCCAAAACCACAACCAAACTGGTAATGTTAATAGCCTCTCTATTGTCATCTTTCTTGTTCTTCCAGTGGAGGAGTTAAGTTTGTAACATTCTTGAGTTGGTCACTAAAGACATGAACAGGCTGTAATAATGTGAACTTGGGGAATTAGCAGTTATTCTGCCCACCCACAGGGGGGCAGTGGTGCTCCTTGCAGGTGGAGCTTTTTGGGGCATGCAGAGAGTGAGAGTTAGTTCAGTTGACTTTCAGTACAGAGCAAGCTGCCATGCTGATGTTATGCTGACTCTGCAATAAAATGTTACGCTGTGAAATAACTAGTCCGTGAAGTTACTACACAGGCCAGTCATCAAAATAACAATTCATCTAAGTAATTCAGATGTTTAACAATAATTTATGTCCTGGGAGCATAAAATGAAACCAAATTGACCATTTGGTTTCATTTCATGTCTATTTTCTGTCTATTTTGGCTAATGTAAGCTATTAATACAATGTTTGCCAATGTTTTGTGTAATTTCAGGCTCATAAAAATACATTTATCATCATTTTTTATATTATGTTAAATTGGGATTATAAAGGGATGAGTGGTATTAGTATTTTACTGAGTAGTATATGAGTAGTATTTTACTCCCCTTCGACCTGGTGGGGAGTCTGCTTTGTACTCCATCTGTCCTATTTGATACTACCAAACCTTTTCACACATCCAATAGAGTAATGCTTGACATGACACATTGTTCCATCCAAGATCCCAAAACGCCCCACAGTCTTCTACTGCACCAGAGTTAGTAGGCTTACCAGTTATCCAGTACCTGCAGCAGTAGAAACATTAATTCATTACAATGATTTTTATCTGTATGATTATTATTGTTTTCACCATGCCATCAAATGATATTACGCGAGATATTTGGGTATAATCAGGGGTGTAGTGGAGGGGGGACGCGTCCCCCCACTTCTCACATCTAAAATATTTTTGGGTCTGAAAAAAATCATTAGCATGGTGAAATACATCTTGATGACATCATCAAGATGTGTTTCACCATGTTAATGAGTTTCCTTTTTTCTGAGAGTGTACAAATGGAACCAAATGGACCCGCTAGGGTCCATTTGGTTCACATTTGTACACTCTCAGAAAAAAAAATCGAATGGGGCGAATTCCCCTTTCAGAGGCGTCCCCCCACTTCTAAAAGTACCACTACAACACTGGGTATAATTAACTGAACAATTGGAATAAACAAATTGCACCCAGCACTGTATATATGTGTGCCACTTCTTAAAAATGTATACGTAGAGGACATAATGTTAGTTTAATGGAAATACATGTTGTTCAAATGTTTTCTTTAAAGGTAGGGGAAGTGATTTCACTTTTGTCAGATATCACCCAAAAAATATTTTTTTTCTGTTAAAATGCTCTATTATAAGGTGTGGAAACCACATATGGAGTTTCCCCCTCACCCACGTTAGCAGAGGAGCTAATAAAAGTTCCCCAGGTCACCACAATTCTCCTCCAATCAGGAGCGAGCAGCAGGTTCGCTACTGTTGGGGGCCCCTAGTGCACCAGGCTGGTACTACACCATGAATTTCAAATCACTTCCCCTACCTTTAAATGTAGAGAATGGAATAATGAAGGTAAAGTCTTACGTTGGTGAAGTCAGTGGTGTTCCATCGATCCACTTCCATTCTCCTTCTGTCTCTCTGTCGGTCAGTCCAATCCACACACCTCCCCCATTATTCCACCTACCCCTTCGGACTCTGTGAACAAAGTCCTGGACAGAAAATCAGCCGATTACTGAAGTACTCTATCATGGAAAACTTGAATATATACTGTATATTAAACAAACAAACCTAAGAAATTCACTGGAAATTATTATGGAAAAAATAATTAGTAGTGAAAATAGATGACTTACAAGCTCACAACAAAGTGCCATGTCGCATGATTGCGTGATTGCTGGACAAGCTACAATCTCTTTTTTATGGTAGTGAAAGTGTTAAATGAACCAATATGTATCGCAGTGTCAACAGGGCCAGATCTAAAGGGGGGCGGGGGTGGGCAGAGCCCACCCAAACGTACGTCCTGCCCACCCAATGAAAGGTAATATCAGTGGTTTTCAACCAGTGTTCTGGGGACACACCAGTGGTCCTTGAGAGCATTCCAACTTCCACGTGGTCCCCAGCTAAATGGTGGAAAGTTGGTTAACCAGATATAACTGGTTAACCAACTTTCGTAAAAATGAAACCAAATGGACCCCAGCGGGTCCATTTGGTTTTATTTTTACACTCTCAAGAGTTAAAATAGGCTATTCATCATTTGAATTAGCCCAAGTCTACGCAACTAGAGAATTAATGGTCATTTTGATCTGTATGTTTGACTGTTTTCCCCCCAAATCCAGCCTGGTATTGTGGACAAAAGAAATATTTAGTTTAGTTAGAAATCTTTTAGTTTTGGGGTCTGTAGGGCTAAATTATTTTCTAATGGTGGTCCGTGGCTCAAATGCTGAATAAATAGTGTGCCCTGGTGTCAAAAAGGTTGAAAACCACTGCTTCACATGAAAAACTTTGGAGTTGCCCACCCTGCCATTCCTCCAGCCCACCCTATAGGGCTGGCTAAATCCGGCCCTGATCGTCAACCAGTATCGTGTTACTAACTCCCATTATACATTTGACAGGCAGCCTCTGTAGACATTTTTAAAGCACAACTCAAGACGTACTTCTATGCACTTGCTTTTAACTGATTCTCTGTGATTTTATATTTTATGATTTTATATTTTATGCCTTATTTCAGGTCCTCACTGTACTGCTTCTTTGATGTATTTTAATGATTTATACCCACTATTTTTTGTCTTCTTCTCTATTGCAATGTAAAGCACTTTGAGCTGCATTTTATGTCATGAAAGGTGCTATACAAATAAAGATCATTATTATTATTATTATTATTATTATTATTATTACTTATTGTATCGCTGTTAAATGTATTGATGGACGCACGTGCACACACACGCACATACAGTACATACATGCTTTTCTCTGATCTTTATGGTCACCAGGTCAGCTTGTCTGGCTCTACAGTATGCTCTGCTGTCATCCCAGGTCTTCTTCACATGCGAGATGAAATAGCACACACCATCACCGCCGAATGTAAATCCACCGGATTCTAACAACAACACAAAATGTAAAGTTAGACGCAGGGTTATGTTATCAGATTAATGACAGATTTTCTGTGACATTCTATGACAACAAAAATAATAAAGTTTGACAGTGTTTAATCAACAAGATACAACCAGTGTTGCCAACTTGGCGCATTTTTCGCTATATTTAGCGCTTTTTCAGACCCCCCCCCTAGCGCCAAAATTAGTGAAAAACTCCTGGCGGAAAATCTAGTGCTTTTTTACTGGTGAGTTGGGGTGAAATTGATTGACAGGCACCAGAGATAAAACCCTCATTTTTCACCATTTCTCCTCCTGTGACAGTGGTTTTCAACCAGTGGTCCCCAGGCTAAATGATGGATAGTTGGTGAACCAGATGTAACTCTTTGAGAGCGTAAAAATGAAACCAAATGGACCCTTACGGGTCCATTTGGTTTCATTTTTACACCCTCAAGAGTTAAAATAATTCATGTGAATTAGCCCAGATCTACACAACTAGAGAATGTAGAAGATCAATGGTCATTTAATGGTCATATTCCCTTCCAGGCGAGCATCTAGCGCATTCTAGTGCATTTTGGAAGTGCCACTAGTGCATTTTGGATTTTGGCAGTTGGCAACACTGGATACAACAGTGAACGAAAGCAGTGATGTGTCACTGACCACACCGTCTCATCTTCAGCTGATTGGCTTCATATTGCTCTAACTTTGTCTCTAACTTGTCACACTTGGTCTCTAGGTTGTCAGTGCAGGTCTTTAAGTGGTCATAATTGGCCCGCAACACGTTCAAACTGCTCTGTAACTCTCCTTTCTCCTCGGTCAGGTTGACGTATTTGTTCTGTAGCCGCTCTAATCGGCTCATCAGTTGTTGTCTCTCCACCGTGTTGGAATGATCCAGTTGTTGTCTCTGCACCAGGTTGGAATGATCTGTAAATGACACATAGAGCATTTAAAAACACATATACATTAAAAACAGCAATATCATCATCATCATCATCATCATCATCATCATCATCATCATCATCATCATCATCATCAATAATAACAATAACAATAATCTCTCAAATATCATTGCTAATAGTGTCCGACTGGTATGGATTTTTGTGACTGATTACCAGTGTTGGGCAGTAACTAATTTTAGATTACATATTACTGTAATATTATTACTTTTGCTCCAAAAAGTAAAGTAACGAGATTACTCTGCAAAAATGGGTAATAAGTAATGCATTACTTTGCAAGTAACGCCAAGTTACTTGTTTAAAATGAGCTTGTTGTTGCATGCATGTCTGTTTTGTGATTCAAGGTTATGTTCCCATTGCGTCTCTATGCTCCTTTTATTTTTATTTTTTTTTATCTAAGAAAGACATTTACAATGTCGGATTTTGTTGGCTTTGTAATAACGTAATATATAATATATTACTCTTCGATTCCAGTAATAAGTAAATAATGATAATGATATTACTTTGTCTAAGGGGTAACGAGTAAAGTAAAGAAGTTACTTTCCTAAGTAATATAGACCAACACTGCTGATTACCAACAACCTATTTTAGAAAGGCCATGGGGGTGGGTCCCCTACCCCACCATGGTGCTGTGTGTGCACAGTGCGTGCACAGAGAATTAGAACAGCACTGGGGAGCTTGGGGGTGCTTTAGCACCAAAAACACAAAAAAATAAAGTGAATTTCATGTTATTTTCCCCTTTAAAATCCTTAGTAAACTGAACACGTTTCAGTGTTCAAAGCATTATGTTACACTTAAGCTATTGAGAAATATCAGATCTACAAGCTCAGTGCGCCACTGAGTGGCACACTGTGAGCTTGTAGATCTTATATTTTTGAAAAATTGTGAAAATGTGATGAAAATCTTTGAATATATTTTTTCGGAAGCAAATATTTTTAACACAATTTTCAGATGGGGGGTCCCCAGCCAAATATAGATAATTCTGGCGGTTCTTGGCATGAAATATGTTAAGCATCACTGACACAGGAACATAGATTTTTCAGAGAAACTAGAATCTGTCAGAATCTAGCATCAGAAACTAGAAACTAGTCAGAAACTAGAATCCAGTGTCAGGAACTACAATCAGGTGTCAAATGGAATATATTCTTAGATTTGCAGCGTCATTTTCACAATTTAAAAATAAATAAATAAATAAATAAATAAATAAATAAATAAATATCAGATCTACAAGCTCATATCATATTTTTCAATAGCTGTAAAATAATGCGTTGAACACCAAAATGCATTCAGTACACAAAGGGTTAAGTCTTCTCCCCAGCTGCGACTTGAAAATGATTCCCCACCCACTCCTTTCCCCCTCCTTGTATATTTTTCTTTTTCCCCTTTTACCTCCACTGAGCTCTGTTGCTTCCGGCTTTACAGAATTGGATATTTTCTTTTTCTGTAAATATGTTAATACACATTGCAATCCATTCAATCAATCAGACACTAAACTACTATAGCTCTGGTGACAATAAAGCCTCGGTAAGTCAGTGATGGGCAAGTTACTGGGAAAATGTAGTAAGCTAAACTACTTGCTACTCTCGAAAAAATGTAGCTAAGCTACACTACAAGCTATCCCCAGAAAATTGTAGCAAGCTACACTACAAGCTACACGACAAAAGTAGCTTGATGTAGCTTGCTACATCAACACTACATAATATAAATATATACTGTATCTCAACATAATGTACATATTTTTTAAATAATAATCATAATAATAAAATAACATCAATAAAATCATAATAATAATTTAGAGGTGGGTTTGAACCTAGGATTGTGGCATGTTTAAGTTTTGGGATGCATATTAGAGGTTTTCTACCCATTAAAAATGGGTGGAATTTGAAAATGTGTGTGGGGAAAATGTAGTAAGCTACTTTCCTTTTTACTCGAAACAAGTAGTGTAGCTTCACTACAAGCTATTCCCAGAACAGATGTAGTAAGCTACACTACAAGTTACGGGAAAATGTAGTTAAGCTATGTAGCTTAGCTACTTGTAACAAGCTACTGCCCATCACTCGGTAAAGTACATTTTGATGACAATACTTTTGTACAATTGCCTGAGTACTGGGTAAATCTGAGAAGTACACAACAATGAGTACCGGCACATCTATTATTATTATTATTGCACCACCAATTAAAACGAATACCACATCTAATACTGTATTGTCTGAGCTACAGTATCTTGACTTGACTCAATATGTTGGATCATCACAGATGTGGAAAACATTGTAAATATAGTGTAAATATAGTAGTAGTATAAGTGGACTTACACAGACAGAGAGGAACAGCAACGTTGAGAAGAGCCAGAACCACACAGAACACTCCCACACCCACTGAAAAACGATTGTTTCTGCTGATGTCTGCATGACACACACACACACACACACACACACACACACACACACACACACACACACACACACACACACCACACACACACACACACACACACACACACACACACACATGGATGAATCAAACTACTTTTTATTTTATTTTATTTCAAAATCAAACCTGTACAATAGATTCTTTGACATGTCTTAAAGGGATAGTCTGGATTATTTGAAGGTAAGCTGTATGAAATAGTATACTTAAAGGGGAATTCCACCCATTGTCAACATTTTTTCTGAGGGCGTACAAATGCAACCGTACATTTGAGAGCGTACAAATGCAACCAAATGAACCCTAACGGGTTCATTTGGTTCCATTTGTACGCTCTCAGAAAAAAAGAAGCGTCTAAAGAAATCCATTAACATGGAGAAAATACATCTTGATGATGTCATCAAGATGTTTCACCATGTTAGTGGTTTTCTTCAGACCTCCATTTCTTGGGAACACAGAATGGGGGAACTTTTTTATCATGTCCACCTCCCAGCACCTCTAGGGTATACTAATGACATATTAGAATGTTGAAAATGGGTGGAGTCCCCTTTTAATTCATATAGTGGTGTCAAGGGTATTAATTGATGTCCAGAGTCATGGTGGGAGTTCTGCTCTGGTTTTGGTGAAATATGAAGTAATTCTGTTCATTTTTGGGGGTCACTGGGGGCCACACAGTGAAAGTAAATGAATCCAAAAAAACTATCTTGCTTTATGTTGTTAACCTATTTCTAAAATATTAGCACATCCCTCATTTTTAACTCCTCTATTACAGGGAACTGTGTATTTTGTGTCCATAACACTACGCCCAACAAGTAGTTCCATGTGATGGGGTAAAAAATGAACAAAGGAGGTTCTAATATTTTAGAAATAATTCAACAATATACAAATGTTAGTTTTGTGGATTATTTTAGTTTTACTGCGTGGCCCCAGGGACCCCCACAAAATGCCCGGAACTACCTAATATTGACCAAAACCAGCGCAGAACTCCCACCACGGGACTCTGGCAATCAATTAATACAGTTGACACCACTATATTAATGGGCAGCATTTCATACAACTTAAGTTCAAAATATCCGGACTATCCTTTAAGCCCCATTCGCACGGTAATGAAATTACCTAGGGACCTCAGGTACAGACAGCCAGAATAACCTGGGGATGTTTTTAAATTTTAAATGCTGTGCGAATCAGCCATGTGAAAGATTAGATAATAATCACCAGGCAAATTATACCTGACATCGGCAGGCAGAAAACAACTAATCAGGCCATCAGTCAGCCAGTGCAGGGCTAGAGAATAGACCAGGGGTGGGCAATTATTTTTCCCAAGGGGCCAAATGAGATACATAAAATATTGTGGAGGGCCAAGACTAAAGGCTGAACTAAAGTCTGCGTAATATTAATTTAATTTCAAGATAAAAGTAAGAGTAAGACCAACCATTTTGACACTAGGGCCCACTATTTATTCAGTATTTGAGCCACGGACCACCATTTGATGACATTTTAGCCCCACAGATCCCAAAACTTTCTTCAAGATTTCTTTTGTTTTTGTCCACAATTCCAGGCTGGATTTGGGAAACAAAACAGGATAACAAAAGTGACCATTCTCTGATTGAATGTGTAGACTTTGGGCTAATTCAGATGATGAATATTTTAACTCTTGAGGGTGTAAAAATGAAACCAAATGGATTTGGTTTCATTTTTACGCTCTCAAAGAGTTACATCTGGTTAACCAACTTTCCATATTTAACTTGGAACTCTCTCAAGGACCACTGGTGGTCCCCCGGGGCCGGTCAGAGTCAGCCAAAGGGCTGCAATAATGGGCACATAATGCCCAGCTATGGTATAGATGGAGTTGCACAAACTCCGCTCACTTATTAGGACCAGACCAGGCGACTCTCCATAGGCTTCTACTGTATTGAGAATGGGCTAAGTCTGCAGAAATGTCTACATAAAGTGCTATCTAAGTCTGCATATGTTGAGCCTTTGCATATGCCTGTAAGGTTGTCTTACCTGAGCGCAGCAGTCTCAGTAGATCTATAGATTCAGAGGTCTTACCATAGCGCAGCAGTCTCAGTAGATCTATAGATTCAGAGGTCTTACCATAGCGCAGCAGTCTCAGTAGATCTATAGATTCAGAGGTCTTACCATAGCGCAGCAGTCTCAGTAGATCTATAGATTCAGAGGTCTTACCATAGCGCAGCAGTCTCAGTAGATCTATAGATTCAGAGGTCTTACCATAGCGCAGCAGTCTCAGTAGATCTATAGATTCAGAGGTCTTACCATAGCGCAGCAGTGTCAGTAGGTCTTTCTCCTTCTTGGTCTTGTTCTGCAGATTGTCGTAGGTCGGCTCATCCACCCGTTCAAGGTCCAGGCTCTCGTAATGTCCGTCTCCCTCGGCCATGGAAAGTTCTGTGCACTGTCTTCAGCGCAGACAGTATCTACTACATGTACATTTAGCACATTCAGGGGACCTGTCTGGGCACCAATGAAGACATAGCGCCGCACGCACGCACATGCCAACGCCACATCACCTCTGCTTATTATCAGATATCTTATCTGATGACAAAAATGCAGTTTAATTTCTGGGAAATGATCTGATCATCGTAGGTTTAAACCACGCTGCGTCGCTGGGTTGCGTAGGCTGAGTGAACGGCAGCTGAACGCCACCACAAGGATCACAAGCCTTGTAATCTGTCTAAAGTTGCACAAACAGCCTTGATCGTAGGCTTTGATCTTTTCACAGGATACCAACCACCTCTCTAAGTCTTCATTTAACATTTTGTCCTGACGTTGTAGATTCTACAAAACATTCGCTCTGAAAGAACACACTGAAAGATTTGTGCTGCATTTTCTCACCTTCTCCCCAAAAATAGCGTGATGTTCACTCTGTGGCGTGGCGTGCACAGAGAATTTCAAGGGCAGGGGCTCAAATGTAACCAGGAGGGCACTCTAGCCGCCCGGCAAAGCGGGCGGCAGAAAATTTTTTGAGTTTTGGGGGGTTAAAAACGTGTAGAAAACAGCATTTCAGCATCTACAAGTACAACTATACAAACGCATTAGGCTACTGTTATATAAAATGGTTTGAAGAAAATAATGGCTTCTTCTCTGACTGTTCTTAAAAACTGAATTTCAAGCTCCTGTCCCTTAGAATGAAAGCAGATCCCCTTCCTTTAAAAACAGGCCCATAACTCTTGGGGAGAACAGTGCCATCTTCTGACACAAGGTGGTAGTGTATAAGTCCAACCTCAGCTGCGCTGCCTGTGCATCTTAATCAAAGGGACAGATAAAGAGGGAATATAGGAAGAATTGCTGCTGCTCCACTAGACCAGTGGTTTTCAACCTTTTTGATCCAAGAGCCCAATATTTATTTAGCATTTGAGCCACGGACCACCATTTGATGACATTTTCAGCCCAGAGACGCAAAACCAAAGATTTATTCGCAAACAAAACATACAGATCAAAATGACCATTAATCTTCTACATTCTCTAGTTGTGTAAAATTCTTAATTGAGTGGGCTAATTTAGATCAGGAATATTTTAACTCTTGAGTGTAAAATGAAACCAAATGGACCCACAAGGGTCTGTGTACGTAGAAACGATTATTATAAATAAAGCTAGTGAAATGAACTACAATAAAATGACTGATCTAACATTATTATTGGACAATGAAATCTATAATATTAAACTGCCCCAGGTTTAACTTAATACATCTTCACATTGTTGTCATTTTAAATACATGAAGACACAAAGTGGTAATAACTAACCTGTAGGTTACAGTAGAAGCAGTAGTGATGGGGAAAACTTTCTTCTGTGCCAAACAAAGCTTTTTTTTACATTTTTAATTTTACAAGTTTGTATTTTCTTCAATATTTATCAAAACCGTTGATCTACAAGCCCACATATGCATTGCAGCCGGATATCTAAGCCTGGCGATTTTGAGATAAAGCCACTGTAACATTCTAATGAGTAATGCAAGAAAGAGAATGTGAATAAAATGTGCAAACCTTACACAATGCAAGTATAGAATTACTATAAGTGAGTTATGTTGTTGGAGCAACCTTTTATCCCCCAGTCTCTCCATCCAAGTAAAACAGGTTTTAGTGGAAATACTGATGGGCCATTAGCGTTTCTGTTGTTTTGGGGGCCATCTTTGACACCCCCAGTCTCTAGGACCAGTTTAAACAGGTTTTGACCCATTTGATAACAAAAGCCTGAATTAATGAAGGGCGGGTGTCAAGCAGTCTGAATGAGCCTTGACACCTTGGAAAGTCCTTCCTATTGTTCCCCCAATCCCACTAGGCTAATCATTCATTGTGCCCATCACTAGGTCTATAGAGATATACAGTAGTTTCGCCATTGAGGGGCAGAAACTGAGTGCTTGCAGTGCATGCTTGTCCCCATTTCTTGTCCCCATTCTCATTAAAGTCTATGTATAGGAGTCGCCATTGGACTGACCCCATGGGGAGAACAGAGTTGTCACAACTTTTATTTTTACCGCATTTCTTGTCCGCGATTTTTTTGCTTTTTTAAAAAGGGCATGTTGGTCCAGAGAGGGCCACTAGGGGGGCTCAAGCCCCCTTGACGTCTATCTGTGCACGCCTATGACTCTGTGGCGCGCTATGAGATGTGAACATCTATTTTTCATTGAAAGTTAAAACACCACAAGTACAGTACAGAATGGTTCAACCCACACCAAAACTAAATGAATTGAAAAAAATAAAAATAAAATAATAAATAAATAAATACATGAATTTAAAAAATAAATTAAAAAAAAGGGTTGATTGTTTGGGTCAAGAATTGTGCGTACAGCCGAAGGCATCCGCGGGTGTGATCTGCCCTCCATCCCTGTATGACGAGCGCTGTGTCAGCAAAGCTTGTGGAATTCTGAAGGGCCCAAAGCCATCCCAACCGTAGACCGTTTGAGATTCTGAAACGTGGAAAACGCTTTTACCATCTCCAAGCTACTGAGAATAGATATACTGAGAATAGAGAATAGAATAGATAGGAAGAAAAAAAAGTCTTCCCCCGAACAATCAGATACATGAATGAACTGATAAGAACGCAAGTGAAACCAGGCAGAGGAAAACGTTGGCCTAATCTCTCTCTATCTCTCTCTCTCTCACCCTCCTCTTCCACTGTCTTGACATAGTGTATGTATGTAGACTTTTAGCATTTCATAGCACTATGTAGGATTTACAATACATACACAGTTTAATCGTGGCCTGGTTTTACGTCTGTCAATGTTAATGTTTCTGCAGAATAACTCTTGGTAAAAGAAGAAAGTGGCTGCACACACTGATAGCCAAAGTGCCAACTTTGTTTTAGGACGCAGCAGGTTACAACGTTTGGCTATATCGGTGTGTGTATGGACACTTTCTTCTTTTACCAAGAGTTATTCTACAGTTCCCTCCCGTAGGCCTGCACCACCAAACAGGAGTTTGGAATGTGTGAGCATTTCTGTGCAGAATGTTAATGTTTCTAAAAGAACATGAATCCTACCTGTATATACACACACCTTAATTCAGCATGAATTAATCTTACCTTCTACAGTACAAAAAATATCCTTGCATAATCACAGGGTGAGTAAACAATAGACATATTCACATATATTAGTGTGAGGATTTTTTATCCGGCTGTATATACAGGGACATTTTGTCTTGACCTTTCACTGGATATGAAGCTGCCGTGGTGTGCTGTGTGCGACTGAATTTCCCTCATGACAATCTTGCCTCATAATCAATATTCCACCTTTTTTACCTATAGGTCATGTCATCGGTCTGAAGATGAAGCTCTCCTCACTGACAACTTTAACCGATGAGGACATCGAAAATACTGTATTGCCAGGTACACTACTATTACTAATTATGACAGTTTATTGTGCCCCAATCTGGGGTATCCATAAAATATGTCCTTATCAGCACACTGGTAATCTAATCACTCATTACTGTAATGTGATTTGGGGTACTTCATTGTTTAAAAGAAAATATAGTAATTTTCCACATCTATTTCTATCCAATGCGGCCATCCATATCATTGCTACATGATTTGAATTTTACATTACTTATTATAGTAAGTTATTGTTATAATTGCCTCTTTACAAATGACCAAATTGCATTTTTTTTTTTTAACATTCAAGATGAAGTTCAATATAGGGTACCGGCCAGCGGCCATTGTCACATTTTTTTTCCTCCTCAGGGTAGCTCTACACTATACTTTGCCTTCGGCCTGAAGGGCTGCCGGAAGTAGGACTTCTTCCGGGCCATTGGGCGGTCCCGGAACAGACGTACACGGAAGTCTATTCAGTGGCGTGTAGTTTTCTAGTGGATCCAGTCCCTCTACACAGACTTCTGTTGGATAGTGACACGAATAGGGACAGCCGGAAGTTACTGAATGCATTGAAGCCTATGGGCTCGCGCGAGTACATGAAACACTTGACCAGGCTGTTTTCTGACCCCTCAATGTCGCAACTCTTCCACTAGATGGCTCTGTCTGTCTACACTGCAACAAAACTGATAACAGCTTGGAGAATTACAGTACAATTCAAGTACAACTGCATCAAATCTGAAAAAGCTGATTGGACACACTAGTTAAGCATACACTTGTTTACAATAGTGGCCAACTTGTTCATTTCATCATCTACATCTATATATATCTATATACGGTATATAATATATATATATAGATAGATAGATAGATAGATAGATAGATAGATAGATAGATAGATAGATAGATAGATAGATAGATAGATAGATAATTCTAGGGAGACAGTGCATGGGAATAATAATGATAGTGATGAATAAGAATGATGATAATGACAGGCTAGTTATTTTCAATGTCATCTTGGAACAGGGTTACAGTAAAGAAATAACAATGTGATTAAGGGTGCCATGGATGGAAATATTACAGGGGTGATATGAAACATGAAAACCACTGCTTTACGATTTTCCTCATGTTTTATTTATTCATTAATTAAGATGTGGATTTTGAGCAGTGGTGATGTTCCCCTGTATCTCTCGACGTGGTTTCACAAGTCCCTCCCAGGAGCGTTTGGCTCTGTGTATAAAAACTACAAGCTAAATCCGCCCACTGGTTGAGCTGCATGCCGCATCTGTTCCATTGGCTGTTGACTATCACTACCGGGTGATAGTCAGCTCGTATCCTGTCCGAAGCCAGTCCGAAGCTGGTCTGAAGTTTGGACCGTGGGGCTGGCTCTACACTATACTTTGCCATCGGCCTGAAGGGCTGCCGGAAGTAGGACTTCTTCCGGGTCGTTGGGCGGTCCCGGAACGGACGTACACGGAAGTCTGTTCATTGGCGTGTAGTTTTCTAGTTCCAGAGCCTTGGAAATAGACAGAGTTACGCCAACTCCGTTCACTTCATGGATCCAGTCCATCTACACAGACTTCTGTTGGATAGTGACACGAATAGGGACAGCCGGAAGTTACTGAATGCATTAAAGCCTATGGGCTCGCGCGAGTACATGAAACCTCTCAATGTCGCACTCTTCCACTAGATGGCTCTGTCTACCTCTTGGTTGACAATCGCTATCTATCTATCTATCTATCTATCTATCTATCTATCTATCTATCTATCTATCTATCTATCTATCTATCTATCTAGATAGATAGATAGATTAGATAGATAGATAGATAGATAGATAGATAGATAGATAGATAGATTACATGGTGCACATAATTCTACATTCATTCACACTCACATTCATTGAACTCTGACTGGGGAGACAGTGCATGGGAATAATAATGATGAATTTGATGATAATGACAGGCTAGTTATTTTCAAAGTCATCTTGGAACAGGGTTACAGTAAAGAAATAACAATGCGATTCAGGGTGCCATGGATGGAAATATTACAGGGGTGATATGAAACATGAAAACCACTATTTTACGATTTTCCTCATGTTTTATTTATTCATTAAGATGTGGATTTTGAGCAGAGGTGCCTAGATGTTCCCCTGTATCTCTCGACATGGCTTCACAAGTCTCTCCCAGGAGCGTTTGGCTCTGTGAATAAAAAACTACAAGCTAAATCCGCCCACTGTTGGGCTGCATGCCGCATCTGTTCCATTGGCTGTTGACTATCACTACCGGGTGATAGTCAGCTCGTATCCTGTCCGAAGCCAGTCCGAAGCTGGTCTGAAGTTTGGACCGTGGCCAGGCAACAGGAAAGACCGGCCCGCGGCCGAAATTCAGACAGGAAGTAGCCGGAAGTTCCCATTGAAACCCATTCAAAAAAGGAGGACGTGACATCACACCCCGGTCCGAGACGGAGAATGTGCAATCCGGTAGTCTGGATGAGCTCTGGCCAGGCAACAGGAAAGACCCGCCCGCGGCCGAAATTCAGACAGGAAGTAGCCGGAAGTTCCCATTGAAACCCATTCAAAAAAGGAGGACGTGACATCACACCCCGGTCCGAGACGGAGAATGTGCAATCCGGTAGTCTGGACGGAGTGTCACTTCCAGCTTAAAGAGGAACTGGTCAGACGGGGCATTCCACCAGAAGACGTTGGACTAAAGCTGACAAATGTTGAAGACACACAGTGACATGTAAAGCTACAGCACCCCCTTCTGTTCACTTCTAGTGTTGCATCTGTAACTGAAAAGGAGAAATACCTCTTCATTACCCCCCCAACCCATTCTAAGACACATGACACACATGAAACTGCATATAGTTTGAGGGATTCTTTTGTACCGATTTAGTATGTGTACTTACTCTAACCCTACAAGGCCCAGTGTTGCTTTTTAGCAACATTAACACCTTAAATATTAAAAAAAAAAAAAACATAAATATGTTTTTTGTATACGTTGTACATAAATATCATGGTTTGATGTTCATTGTTCAGTATGTCATTGCAATTGGTCATGGTATTTAAATAGAAATACCCCACAGAGGCGGCAATTGACCCAATAATAATAATAATAATAATAATAGTAATAAAACTCTGGACTTGCAATTTTTGATGATTTTTAACTTTTGAGCTTTGAGCTCTGATGAAGAGCCGTGAGGCTCGAAACGTCATCCTCTCTATGGTGAATTAAACACCTTTAACTTGGAGCTTCAGTCCAGTGTGCGGACCTTATTTATTTCTTCCTAGTTTGTTTTTCGGCCCAGCACCTGGTATTTAGTTTTGGATGTGCGTGCCTTATTGTTTGTTTTAGAACTTTTGAGCTTTAGCCTTTAAACATAATATAGTAAATAAAATGACTGCAATACATATACGTTTGGGATCATTAGAATGTCTAGAACATGTACTTCCTTATATTAAAAGATATCCCATTTTTAAATGTATTATAATTATTTTAATAATTATCCTAATTTATATAGATAGATAGATATCTTTTTTAATAGATCATGGTAGTCCAAACTAATAGTAAGGTTGAAAACAGTACTGATCAAGGTTATAACATTTAGTCCTTGTATAATCATTATCATAACAGGCTATTCATGGATTTATGTTTTTGTTGTTACCAATAGCCATTACTTGATACCAATCTGCAAATCCACAAAGTTTTAGCAGAAACTGCTTTTGTAGTTTACATACATACAGTACATACTTAATTTATCTAACATTGTTTATTTTAAACCAAATATCCCCTCTCACGCTTATCTGTGCCAGTGATCAAATTCCTTTGTGTCAAAGTTGGCACTGGTGTCTAAGGTTGCCTGTGAAACATAACAAACTCACATGATGTGATGTGTGTCAAACTAAACATTTTTTTCCCCCACACTTACTGGAACCGTGTTTGGATCACAGACGTGCTTTTATTGGTCACAGGTCGAAGAGAAGACTTCCAAGTAGGAGGTATAGAAGCCGGCACGCTGCCACTTGCTGGTTCAAGAGCTTTTATTTATAGTGGATGTGCAACATTTCGGTCTTGCGTCACGGCTCAGGCGTCATGCCAGGTATCAGATCTGATCCCTGTCTGTGGAAAGTCAGGCATCTGATGCCTTATAGGTTGCGAGACCGAAAAGCTGTAGGTTAAAGGTAGGGGAAGTGATTTCACTTTTGTCAGATATCGAGCATTTTTTTTGCTGTTAAAATGCTCTATTATAAAGGTGTGCAGACCATATATGGAGTTTCCCCCTCCCCCACGTTAGCAGAGGAGCTAATAAAAGTTCCCCAGGTGGAGGGTGAATTCTCCTCCAATCAGGAGCGAGCAGCAGGTTCACATAGAGTAGCTACTCTTGGGTGCCCCTAGTGCACCAGGCTGGTACTACACCATGAATTTCAAATCACTTACCCTGCCTTTAAATTGTTCCAGTAATATACCCCTCTCAAGAGAACTGTTTAAAATGTGAAGAAGAGCTTTGCAAATATAAGGAAGGCATTTCTTCAGAATGTGACTTGACTTCGTGACCAGATGCACATTCATTAAGTTTATTTTTTTATAATATCAATAAGTTCCTTCTCCGTTCACACCCATTGCATTCTCAATGGCAATAGGACAAAGTTTGGCATGCTACTAGTTCTACTGTACATACAGTACTTTCACCTAATCGTCTACTTTTTATTGGGAATTTCAGTTTTAAAAGGACAAATATATTCCACCATGTTTTAAGAATGAATGAATACAAAGTAACGGGGGGAAACAAAATAAACTGTGCTACACACATGTATAAAAGGGCTGATTCATATTAACCCTTTGTGTACTAAACGCGTTTTGGTGTTTTAGCCGTTGAAAAATAGCAGATCTACAAGCTCATATCGCGCCACCGAGTGGTGCGATATGAGCTTGTAGGTCTGCTATTTTTGAAAAATTGTGAGAATGTAGAATCTGATCAGGACACAATGGGTTAACCATGGTAATGTTCTATAGTGATTCTATAGTGATTATTTTTCATTTGGGGGGCTAATCCTCCCTACTAAGTGGTGCTTTGTCTTCCTGACAGCTCTGTCTGCATGGATGCTCTATGGACAAACACATACGAGAGTCTTCTGGACAAATACAAAATGTGGAGAGTTGTGTAGAGTAGGTACTGTACACACAGGTACACTTCCTTGCTCAGGGCTGCTTTCTAGCCACGTGCTTTTCTTAACAATTCATATACAGTAGGGAAAACATAAAAAAATAAAAATCTAGGAGAAAATCTACCGATTGCACCTATGCCACTGACACTGTACCAAACAAATGTTGCATGTCTTGATGCATAAATTCACACATTTATGCACGTGAGCATGTAACAGATTCGCACACGGACAGCTTAACACAGAAGTCAGATCAAGGAGAACCGTGAAAATCGAACTGCAAGCAAACAGATTTACAGTCAGTTGTTGTCGGCGGCATCTAAAACAAAGTGCAGTCTTTCCCTCTGAGTCATCAACCTCCTCCTCTGGTCAATTCCTCAGCTCTCTGAATTGACGATATTTGGACCGCAGCCATCTTGCCAGAAAGGCGCCATGCAAGGTGCAACTTCCCATATACGGCCCCATTCATCCAAACTGAAAAGTCCCATGTCATTTTATTACAACGGCCTATATGTCGTAGCTCGGTCCGAACGTGGCCTACACAACTGCAGATGAATAAAAGTAGCTTTGTTATGTACCATGTCTGTCAATTATTAGTCATTTATATATTAAGCCATATAATAAGCGAAAACACCCTTCGAACAGGTGACTACGTAATTAACATCAAACACACCAACAATGTAGCTGTATGGAAAGCTTGTATTATCCTCATTCAAGTTTTTCTTCCATAAAAAAAAATAACTTTAGAAATGTTATGAGCTACTTCCTGTCAAAAGATACTTTGCATATAATCAGAGTTTGGGAGTGCTTGTCGAGTATCACTCAACAGCCCATGCGTTACCCCCTGTTTGAATGTGCAAATGATGCAGGAGGCAGCAGGAGGTTGCTTTATTGAAAACAAGCGCTTCCAAACTCCAATACTTGGGAAGTAAAATCTCCTGCAACCTTTTGACAGGAAGTAGCTCATAAAATGTCTAAGGTGGATTTTTAAGAACCAAAAACTTTGCAGATTGATACAAGGTAATTCAAGCCTTCCTGCATTGTTGATGAGTTTGACGTTTGTTTGATTCAATTAGACTGTCAGCATTAACTAGTTAATCGCGAGTTAACTTTATTCATTTTTTTAGTGCGCAGTAAAAACAAAAGTCAAGTGGGTCCATTTGGTTCAATTTTGCCAAATGCAGGTGAATAATTGTTAAACATCGGCATTACCCAAATTAATTTAAAATAAATCTACACAAAGAGGAAGTAGAAAACATTCTACAAAATGTGCATGTTCGCTAATGGTACCAACACTCTGAACAAATTCTTCAATTTAGGTCAGGAAGTTTACATAAGTCATCAAATGGTGATCAGAGGCTCAAATGCAGAATAAATAATGGACCTTGATATGTAAAAAATATTGAAAACAACTCATTTAATTTACATTTAGAACCGATAAAAAAAATATGCGATTAAATTACGATTTATCAAAGATTAACTATGGGCAATCATGTAATTAATTGCGATTAAATATTTTAATCGACTGACAGCTCTAAATTAGACAACCCTTTTCTGTTTGGATGAATGGGGCCGTCCATGGGAAGTTGCACCTAGTTAGGTGGCAAGACGGCGGAGGTCTGAATGTAGTCAGTGGACATTCAGGTTGTGACCAGAGGAGTCATTCTAATGAGTGGGGGGTCAGCGCTGCCTGGCGTCTCTGAGCCTGCAGGACACGGCCGTGATGAGCGCTGCTCCCTTCCCGCTGCCGTCCTCCGACCGCAGCAGTGTGACCTCGCACTGCGGCGCCAAACTCACCACCGTCTCCTTCATGATGCTGGAGAAACTGGTACAGAGGGAGGTGAGAGGACAGAACGACACACACAGACACAAACCACACACAAATGTCAGACAGACAGACAGACAATGGGTGCAATTCCCAATCGCTGTGGTGTAGCCAGGTATGGTGTAAGTCCTCTCATTGGCTGCATGGCAGCAAATCAGGTTTGGGGCTGTGCTCATTGGCTGCATGGCAGCGAATCAGGTCTGGGGTCTTGAGGTAGGCCCGAAAACCATACATACCACCAGGCCAGGGCCTGGGCCTACCAAATAATTATCCATAATAATTAAACCCAGTCATCAAGAGCTTCAACTCATGATGAACAAAGTACAGGCGTTACAGTAACATTTTTAATTGGGGGGGGGGGGGGGGGGGGGGGGGGGGGTTAGGTGATTTTTGGACCTTTTGACTTGCAGGTTTTAGTTATTCTGGGTAATTATTTGGTAAGTCCAGACCCAGGGCTGGTGGTATAAGCTTTCGGCCTACCCCAAGGCCCCAGACCTGATTTGATGCCATGCAGCCAATAAGAAGACTTACATCATACCTGCTACACCACAGCGATTGAGAATTGCACCCAATGACCAGTACAATCAGTACAATCTGGGTATCCCTCCATTTGAGCAAGACAAATTTAACTTGTTGAAATGGCAAATAAAGTAACCTTGAACCCTGACCATGACTACTGACCAAAAAATAAGGCATAAAAAACAAAGACCAAATAAAAAATGCCCTAAGCACACCAAAGTGGTAGAGACAGTTTTAGTCTTAACTCTCTGTAACCGTGGTGACCCCCTTTGGCGTGGTTAAGAGTTTTACACTTGTGTAAAAGTATTTCTAAATAAATTTCTAAAATTCCATAAAAATGATATATACATTTTTTTTAAGTTCACCTGAATGAACTTCAGTATTCTCATATTTAAGAAATGACATGATATTTAATATCGTGTCATTTCTTAAATATGAGAATATGGTAGGTCTTTCTACATTGAGATACACACATCCCACATTTGCCTGGATGACAGACAGTGTAGTAAGAATCATGACTTCTTTTCGCATCGCATTCGCATCAAGCATACCAAAGTATTAGGTGAGAATGCGACCTGAAACGAAATGTAGTCCAGGAAGTAGTGTCGATAACATCAGAGAGACACTGGGCTCAATGCTAAAATCTAAAATGACATAAAGACCTCAGGAAAGTGTTCCAAGTATTTCTAAATTCCATTAAACAGTATCTCTGCCTAACCTGTGTTTCCCGTTTTTTGTGACCACTAGTTTTTTTTTATTTTTGTTATTATTATTTTTAGGCCAATGCCTAAAGCAGTGAAAGTATTAACATATACTGTATATTTCTTCTTTTGCATATTTGTTGAAGTGTCCCTTTAGTGTCCACCTCCCACCCGGATGCATTAGAACAATTCTGGCCTCAACAACTACACGCAACAAAAACAAAACAAAAACAAAACCAAATCCCCCCCGGGGCCTTACTGCGGGTGTAGCTTGTAGAGCGTTCCGTCCACTCCCACGGTGATGCGGAGACGCTCCAGGCGGCGGTTCTGGCGAATCTTGTCGACGACGGCGGCGAGGCCGGCGCCGCACAGCTGGGCGGCGCGGCGCGACACCACGCTGCACACCTCCTTCACCAGGATGCCGTCGTCACACGTGGAGCCCGTCAGGCCCAGGTGTTGGAGGATGGAGCGCACCTGGCGCAGTGCCAGCCGTCACTGTGGGGAGGGGGCAACAGAGGGGTTAAGAACTAGAACATGTGGTGCAGGGTTAGAATAGTTAAGCATTTATGTCATACTTTAGCTATTGAAAAATATCAGATCTACAAGCTCATGAGCTTATAGATCTCACATTTTTGGAACATTGTAAGAAATGATGCACAAATCTAAGAATATATCCTTTCTAACACCTGATCGTAGTTTCTGGTGCTACATTCCGTTTCTGATGCTAGATTCTAGTTTCTGACACTAGATTCTAGTTTCTGACAACTAGATTCTAGTTTCTGACACTATATTCCAGTTTCTGACACTAGATTCTAGTTTTTCTGAAAAATCTATGTTCCTGTGTCAGTGATGCTTAACACATTTCATGCCAAGGACACTCAGAATTATCTATATTTGGCTGCAGACCGCCATCTGAAAACATGTTGTTGTAGGGATCCCCCAAAAGCAAAGATTTGAGTTGTTTGCTACTGAAATAGCATGTTCAAAGATTTGCACCACATTTTCACAATTTTTCAAAAACACATCTACAAGCTCGAGTGGCACGAGCTTGTGATCTGTTTTCAATAGCTAACATAATGCTTAGAAAACTAAAAAGCTTATAGTACAGAAATTATTAACTAAAACTAACTAAAACAAAAAACAAAAACTAGAATAAAAAACACTTATGTTAACTGAATAATAAAAACTAAAATTATACACAAAATATTTTTGTCAACACTATTATTGCAGAGTTTGTTTTTAAATGGTATTGTTTCAAATGAATAAACTAAAACAAACTGAAATCAAACATAAAATGTAAAAACTAAATATTGTTTTCAAAAGTCATTGATGTTTGTATTGACAAAAAAGCAAGTTCATAAATACCCCCCCCCCCCCCCCCCCCCCCCCCAAAAAAAAAAAAAAAAAAAGAAAAAAAAAAAAATCTATGATCTAATGGCTTCGAAGATTGATGCTGTGATTGGTTGGTTTCCATTGCTGTACATGAACATCTTACCAAAAAGAATAAAAGAAAAAAGGAAACATGCTACTCAGTGCTTACCTGCTTTGATTTGATAAAACGAAAATGTTATGACTAGAATAATTGATACGACATTATACAATTGTTCAAAATCTATTTTCTATAGAGAAAGGAGTACAAGAAGAGAGCAATACAAGTCATCCTTCAGTTTGCTGCGCTCACCTTTCAATCTGTGAGAGGAACTTGGTCTCGAAGATGCCTCGAGTCTTGAGGCGCTCGGACAGCTTGCCTCTAAAGATCAGGCCCTTGGCAGTGAACTCCAGCAGCACGTTCCTGACCACCTCCCCCAGGTACATCCCACTGATCATCTTCTCATACCTAACAGGGGATGACATAGAACATACAACAGATAATGATGACAAGTTTCTGTTATTTTATTTGATAGAGATGTGGTAGAGATCAGGTGCGGATATAGAGCTGCGCAGTGACGTCACCGCCACTGTTCCGGAAGTCTTTTCCCCATTCATTTTTCTCATAGACTTTTCGAAAATAATTTATATCAAGACGATTACGCCGCGGCCAAAGCCAACTCAGGTCGTGACAAATCATGACAACAAACACAATATCGTCATATAATATATAATTGGGAAGAAGTAGAAAACAGCATGATACAAGACTTTTTGTTTCGTTTTTCATCTTAGAAATTATCTTATTGTCCCAAAAGTTTGTGTGTGTCATCATGATTCGTCACGACTCGAGTTGGCTTTGTCCGCGGCGTAATCGTCTTGATATAAATTATTTTCGAAAAGTCTATGAGAAAAATGAATTGGGAAAAGACTTCCGGAACAGGGGCGGTGACGTCACTGCGCAGCTCATTAGGCATGGGCATGGGGGGGGGGGGGGGGGGGGGGGGGTGCCCCCCCCTCCCAACCCTAAATGCCCAGTCTGCCCCACCAAGCATGATGGCATGCAAAACAACCCACGATATTTCAAATTAAAGTCCTAAAATCATGATTTGGAACACTACTACTGCTACTAACTAACTACAGTTGTGGCACCACTAAACCAACAGCATTTCATCATTGAAAACAGAAAACTCTCTGAGTCAGACCTTTAGCTTTATGCATGCTGCGTGTCTGTTGCAACTTCAACACCAACTGATGTTATTGATGCTTTACTTGACTAATAAAAGTCCTGTAACTCAAAATGGTAAGGTGCGACTTCATCATGACTTCACCATACCATTTTCTCCTACCCCCCCAATTGGGAAATGTTACATCCGCCCCTGGTAGAGATTGCTAACCGAAACACAGGGCCTTATCGGGCCTCCTTCACAAATTGCATACTTTAGCACAGGTGTTTCACAAGAATGACTCAGTGAACATAGGCTGTTTTTAATACCCTGCATTGACCCTGAATAATTCTTTGTTTTTGGCATTTAAGCCTTTATGAATAGTTTTAAGTGAATATATACAGGAAAGAGGAAGAGAGACCATCAAGACTTAAGGAGAATTTCACCCCAGAAGGGGTGAAATTCTTTTTTGCCTTTATTTGCAGTAGATTTATTTCCAAAAAAACAAAAGTGGTCTAGTTGTTATTTAGTGGGAAAAACAAAAAACAAAAGAAAGAAAGAAAAAAAAAATCCTTATTGGCCGTTTCCCAAACCACACCATAAGCTTAGAATGGAGCTATGGGATGTTGTTCAAATTCACCTACTTCCATCACTCCAAAATGCACTCATTTTGCTATATATTGTCTCTCCATCATATCAATGGAGTGTTGTCAATCACACTTTTCGCTTTTGGTTCAGCAGTGGTTAGCGTCTCAAGATTCTCCTTTAACTGTTCTCCTGTAACTGTTTCAGATGTGTCTGTTCTCTTCCGTCAGATAAAAAAGTACTATAAAACCTTTGATTCTGTAAAAGAAATGGAACACCCTAAAAACGGGCTATTTACTAAACATAGTACATCATAATTAAATATTCCTTTTTTTTTTTCTACACAGAATCAAAGGTTTTATGGTAATGATTGACCAGACTCTGGACGGCTTGGTTGTAGGCTTAGAACAATTGCTATGAATACTTTTGTAAAAAATAAAATAAAATAGAGAGAAGTGCCACAGGTAGAATTTGTCCCCTTTCTCTTTCGAGATCAGCCCAGGTACCTCTGTTTTCCTGGGAAGGCAGAGCTGTCGTCCACGGCGCGGTCGAACTCTGTATAGAAATCATCCAGCCCCCCGTTGTCTCCGAACGCGCCCCACTCCATGTTGACGCACATCTTCCCCTCCTTGCCTTCCACCAGCTCTATATTCTCCATTTCCTCCATGTAACAGGCGTTGGTGCCTGTCCCTGCACGGATGTGAAGTCAAGTCAAGTTTATTTATATAGCGCATTTCACCCCGACAAGCGAGGACTCAATGTGCTTCAGAGAGATACAGAAGTACAACGAATTACAGAGAAAACATACTTTATGGAAGTACAGAAACAAAAGCATAAGATTTCATGCTATGGTAAAAAAGTAAAAAATAAATAGATAATAATGTAAAATTAAGATAATATAACGCGGCACATCATCTAGCAGAAGGCGAGTGTAAATAGATGGGTTTTTAGTTTACTTTTAAATAGAGATAGTGAGGTTTCTGATCTTAAATCAATTGGTAAGGCATTCCATAGTACGGGACCGTAGTGACTGAATGCACCAAAACCAGACCTAGAATTAATCTTTTTTTTATAGTGAGGAGCCCTTTGTCCGATGACTGGAGGGTTCTAGAGGGGGCATAAGGATCGAGCATTTCAGAGATATAAGAGGGAGCTAGGCCATTAATAGATTTAAAAACCATGTGAAGTACTTTAAAATCAATCCTTTGGAAGTGGAAATCAAGTAGAAGCGCTAAGTGATGTTATCGCTCTTCAAACCTGTGCACTTGGCAGTGTTTTATCAACATCTTTTCATTCATGTAGGTGTGGGGCAAGAAACAACTCACCTACAATGAGTCCCACTTCACAGAGAGGGTCGTCGTAGCCGCAAGTCATCATTGTCCCCACGGTGTCGTTCAACAACGCTACCACGTCCAAATCCAGCTCCTGATGGCATTGAGGACAAACCCACTTCAATGCAAGGTTCATGCAAACACTGCAGGTTAATTCTGTATGGAATATGTATACAAGAAAACAGCCATGACTGCCATCTTGTGGGAATGTTCGTCCATGACATATAGACATATAGATGTATCCATTCAATAATCCATTTAACTAAACCCACTAACAGTTAGTAGTGAAGAAACCAATAGTAACTGTCCAGAGAGGATAAATCTGCGGAATATGTCACATTCTAAAATTAAGTTAAATATATATTGGTATAAATATATTGGTGTGAAATGTGTTCACACAGTTTTGAGCTAAAACGTTTTTTTAATTCATACAAAAACAGGGAAATCACAGTAAAGAGTATGTATGTGTGTGTATGTGTGTGCACGTGTGCGTGTGTGCGCATGTCACCTCATTGCGGTGGATGGCATTCTTCAACAGTGTGACTACATCCTTTCCCTCACAGCCGCTAGCTCTGAAACCCTTTGTCCACCTCAGCAAAATGCCCTGGAGATTGGCAAGATTTTAGACATACACATATTGAGCATAGAATGTAATAACCCAAATATTATCATGAATAATCAATTCTATAAAATCAAGGAATAAAAGTCACCAATACTCCTTCCCATCCCCTAATCAATGATGTGTGCCTAACATTGTTGTCCTCATTTTAGACTGGGACACTTTCTCACAGAAAAGCCATTAAACACAGTCTTACCTCGTCCAGTTTATTTTGTTGGCAGGGGAAGGAGAAGGTGAATCCGAGAGGTAAAGTCACTCCTTTCATCCCCATATGGTTCAGAAACTTATCAATGCAATGCACAATGTGGTCAAATAGCTAGCAGGAGAGAGAGAGAGAAAAGGAGTCATATGTTAACACAGGTTCTGACTGTTTTTCTGATTTTATGACTTATCTATACTTATCATGACATTCCATGAGAAATTGGCCAAGTTATGTGAAAATAAAATAAAGTAGTATGACTCTAAATCACTGATTAAAAGTACAACTGTATGCCACATTCATTTTAGTAGTCGCTTTGTCTAAACAGAAGTACAGTTCTAAAAGGCAGCAGGGTACTAGTGAAAGAAGATTTTTTGTGGACTGGGTGTCCCTTGGGGGACATTTGTACTCAAATAATGTTTAAAAGGATCCCTGTCTAATAAGATAAACATTGCTTAAAACATTATACTTTCCCTATATAACTAAAATAAACAAATAACACCAATGGCATCTTATTTCTTTCATGAATAGAGAATATTTCACTCAACAGGAACTGCTCTTGGCGCAGGATGATGATGTCAGGTGTGATCTAGCTCTATGTAATATATGGATGAACATGCTCTGTGACATCATCATCCCTGCGACCGGAGCACCTCCTATTGAGTGAAAGATTCTCCATTTATGAAAGAAATGAAGTATTGAAGGTGTTTTTATCTGCATGTTTTAGTTATAGAAGGCAAGTATAGTGTTTTAAGGCATATTTGTGTCATTAGGCAGGGATCCTTTTAAAGATGTCAAAAGTATGAACAATAATCCAGTGGACACAGGAAGGTTATGTCAGAAAAGCTGCAAGTACGAATGCAATTGTGGCATCTCACACATGTTTTGGGGCCGAGATGGGAAATTTATCTGCCGTTTCCATACTGTTTTACTGTGGTTCAGTCAAGGCTGTTTCTGTGTAGCCTGTGTCACTAAAAGCTTATACTGCACTTAAATGAAACCTTTGTGTCCTGACCCTCGATTCGAGTTCCTGACACCAGATTATACAGTAGTTCCTTACACCAGATTATAGCTGCAGCAACATTCTAGCTTTTGCCGCTCGATTCTACAGTAGTTTCCGACATTAGATTCTAGTTATTGGCATTAAATGATAGTTTCTCATGCTAGGATTTACTATTGACACTAGAATCTAGTTTCTGACACTAGAATTGTTTTTTTTTATTCTATAGTTTCTGACAATAGTAGATTCTTTTTTTTCTGAACAATCTGTGTTCCTGTGTCAGTGATGCTAACATATTTCAAGCCAAGGACCACCAGAATTATTCATATTTGGCTGCAGACCCCCATCTAAAAACATATGGTTCTAGCGATCCCCCAGAAGCAAACATTTGAGTTAAACATGTTTGCTTCCAAAATAATGTATTCAAGAGATTTGCAGCACATTTTCACAATTTTTCAAAAATAGCAGAACTACAAGCTCATATCGCGCCACTCGGTGGCGCGATATGAGCTTGTAGATCTGCTATTTTTCAATAGTTAAAACACCAAAACGTGTTCGGTACCCAAAGGGTTAAAGGATACCAGGGGAACCCGGTATGGAAGCGAGCGGCAGAATTGCCTCCCTGAGCCACTGGCCTGGAGCAGTTGTAGCAACCCACCTCCTCCCCTGTGCCCTGCATGATCTCTTGGGGGATGGCGTAAATCTTGTTGTGCATCTCCACGTGGCGCCTCTCGCCGCTTTCTACTCGCACCAGGAGCACGCTAAAGTTGGTGCCGCCGAGGTCCAGAGTCAAGAAGTCTCCACTTTCTGTTGAGGATATGGAAAGCAACAAAAACACCCACACATCAGGTTTACTCGTTTCATTCTCATCACAGGCATTCTCTACGTTGAACCCTAATCCAAATGTTTCAATTAACACGTGTTATAATGACTCGAATCGAATCAATTAAATGCAACGTTAACCGATTCTCAATGTGATAGGTAAACAAGAGACAATACATCAAATATCCACAAACAGATCTCTGGCTCCATTATCAGATCTTGTTCCTCGTGTGGTGATGCCACACATTTGAACCTACATCCTTCTTGACCACTGGGAGATTTCTGTGGGTGGTCAGGATAGGTTTGATATATGTCAGCCAACAATTAATCAGGAGTCATCAACTCTGTGGCTAAATTCAATTCGTGGAATTCATGGAATGAATGGCAAATGGTCTGCAACAGAGCGGGAGCACAGATTCAATGAATGGTTGGGTAGAGTTCGGCGTCAGGCTGCCTAGTGCTTATGGGAACATGGTTCCGTCTTGTGACAAGCGGGTGGTCAAATCATTTTTATTTGCACATCAGAGAATAAACCTTGAAACACTATGGGGTACAATGCCTCTTACTCTCACAGAGACTCGCTCCGAACCATGCAATTGTTCCAGAAGTTTGATGTCGTTGCTCTGCTGGCTAAAAAATACTAATAGTCAGTGTTGCCAACTTGGTGCATTTGCCGCTATATTTAGCCTTTTTTTCATACCCCTTCAGCACCAAAATTAGTGAAAAGCTCTTGGCGGAAAATCTAGTGGATTTTGCCTGTTGAGTTGGGGCGAAATTGGTTGACAGGCACCGTTCTGTTTCCCAAATCCAGCTTGGTATTGTGGACAAAAGCAAAATAAATCTTTAGTTGTGGGGTCTGTGCGGCTAAAATGTCATCAAATGGTGGTCTGCGGCTCAAATGCTGAATAAATAGTGGGCTCTGGTATGAAAAAGGCTGAAAACCACTGGTTTAGAGGGCCCACCTGAAGAAATGAATGGGTTAACCGTTAGTGTACTGAACGCGTTTTGGTGTTTCTAAGCATTATGGTTTAACTATTGAAAAACAGCAGATCTACAAGCTCATAGCGCGCCACCGAGTGGCGCGCTATGAGCTTGTATCTCTGCTATTTTTGAAAAATTGTGAAAACGTGGTGCAAATCTTATGAATGTTATGTTATTCAGAAATTAGAAATCGAGACAGGACACAATGGGTTCACTGCAAAAAATGCTGCCCTTCATATAAGAAAAAAATATATATATTTGAGTGTAATAGTACTAGAAACAAGCAAAATAATCGTCCGTGGGGTGAGTGAATTGTACTTGGTTTGAAATCTTGTAATAAGAAATATGTTCTAAAAACGGTTGATAATCTTATACAACTTGCTCTTGGTTAGTAAATCCTTCTTAAAACAAGAGCAATCGAATCGTACTTAAAGGGCGCGATTTTCATTCCCCCCCTTGTCCCTAACGTTACCCGATACCCGCAGCGAATTCCCTTATTGCTATTTTGGTCACCTTTTCTCTTCCCTTAGCCACTATTCTTTATGCCGACACCGTTATTTGTGGCTGGAGGTGTGGTCATGGGCGTGTTTGTTGCGCAGTCCCTTAAGTTGCTAATTTCGTCAGATAGATTAGGGAACTAGATAACGCCATCAGAGACCACCCCTTAACCGATAAGAGAAGGCAGAGCCACGTGCGCACAGTGCGTGCGTCTGTGCGCCTTTGGAGATGTCCACGACTCCACGTGGAAACTCTGGAATTCGCGGCAAAAAGTCGTTTTTTTGATCATTGATTTCTCGGTCAATTCTGGACCATTTTTTACATTTCAAAATACAGCGTGACGGCAAAAACCTCCTCTCTCAGATGCTGTATAGCAGGGGAGCCCAACCAGTAGATTGGGATCTACTGGTAGATCTCGGCCTGATCACAAGTAGATCTCGGGAGATGTGGGGGGGAAAGAAAAAAATGGGATGGAAAAGAAAAAAAGAGCGATTTTCGTCTGTGTGTGTGATGCATTTGCAATGGCAGTGTTTGTCCATGTCTGTTGTACTGTTGTAGGCCTACTTATGACAAGTCTGTGTTACTTTATGTTTATATGGACATAAAGTAAAGTGGTAAAACAAAGTAGTGTTGTGTTGTTGTGATGTTAGTGCAGGGAGGCAACGATGCGTGTGGTTTGAAATGTTGATATTGGACTGGTAGATCGTGGAGGGGTTTGCTGCTGAAAAGTAGATCTTGGGTCAAAAAAGGTTGGGCACCCCTGCTGTATAGTATATGTGGGTAGGTCTTCTCTACGATCCCGCATCGAGCAAAATGTAAGTGTCGGGGATTTGGTGGACCGTTTCCACCAAAATCCCGACACTTACATTTTGCTAGATCCCGCATTGTAGAGAAGACCTACCCACATATACTATACAGCATCTGAGAGAGGAGGTCTTTGCCGTCACGCTGCACTTTGAAATGTAAAAAATGGTCCAGAATTGACCGAGAAATCAATGATAAAAAAAAAAACGTTTTCTGCCGCGAATTGCCGACTTTTTTTGCAATTTACTTTATAACATTTCGCAGACTTGGGATAAATGCACGCCACATACAGCAAAAAAACATGGAACATGTTTTTTCAACATAACATGTTGAATGGTAAGAAATGATTGAGAATTGACCGAGCAATTGTTTGAAAATGAGAGCATGATCTTTGAGAATAGGCGTCTGTCCTAAGCCCGCAGCCAGGCTGCGTGCTTCGGAGGGTCAGACATAGCAGTAGGGATAAGGGAAATAGATAAGGGATGAATTAAAGGGAATGGCAAGACTAACACGGATTGGATGAAAGCTAAAAACGCCCAAACCACACCTATGCATAATTTAACGGGTAAAGGAGGTATTTAAGGGAGATGGCATGGTACGAAATTAGCGACTTTAGTGGGGGAACGCCTCTTCCCCAATGCTATGTGCGTTAATTGCGCATAAGGGCTAATGTAACCAAAATCGGGCCCAAAGTCTAGATTTAAAAATAAAAGACTTGCTTAGTTCAGAGTTTTTTTTTTGCAGTGTTGAAGAATATGACGACCACAAACCTGTTCCGTCCGGCGTTCCGCGGACAAAGGTGGGCAGCATCTTGACGCTGGCGGCCTGGTGGGTCTCCTTGGCCAGGCCCCTCACCATCTCGTCTCCGATCCGAGTCTTCACCTCCAGCAGCTGCTGGTGGCTGAGCCGCAGCTTGTCCAGGATGCTCTGGCGCTCGGCGTGCTGCAGCGCCAGCCGGTAGGCCACCGCCGTCACCAGCGCCGCGCCCTTCCCGCTGCCGTCCTCGGAGCGGACGAAGCGCACGTCGCAGTCCGGCATCAGCCGCCGCATCATCTTGTTCAGCCTCCTGGAAAACCTGTTTTTTTTTAAACACATTGTGTCCTGATTAGATTCTAGTTTCTGAAGCTTTTCACATTTTTTTTTTTTCAAAAATAGCAGAACTACAAGCTCATATCACGCCACTCGGTGGCGCGATATGAGCTTGTAGATCTGCTATTTTTCAACAGATAAAACACCAAAACGCGTTCAGAACACAATGAGGAAAAAAAAAAAAAAAAAACATAGGCTATAACCGTCCGGTAAACTGGGGTATCAAATCTCAGTTGATTGTTGGTGTATTTTTTTTTCTGTAGAATACGTTTCTAAAATACATTATTTTACATTTTATCTAATTAATTATGCAAAGGAAAAAATACGAGGAAAAAATATGAGGATCAACTGAGAGAAGTTTGATGAAGCCTTTTACGAAGAAAAAAATCCTATTATTTCTGCTCATGTGCAAATAAGCTAATTATCTCATTCTGTAGAATCTGTAACTAGAACAAATGTACATTTGCACTATTTATTACTAAAATAATATTAGAAAAATAAAATGTACATCGCAGAAATGGATTCTACAGAAAAGAATACACTGAAAAAAGTTGGGTAAAAAGCGCTTTCCCATTTTCCCCCACCTCAAATTATTTTGACATATGGGTGCAAATAACAGGAAAAAAATACAATAAAATTTATTATAAAGGCTTACTAAACCTCTCTCAGTTGATTCTTCCTGTAGAAGCCATCTATTTCAGAGTTAAGATCATTTGCTTATTTAATAAAATATACTAATTATCTCATTAATCATGTGAAATGTAAAATGTACATCTCAGAAATTGATTCGACAGATAAAAATACATAAGGATCAACTGAGAAAAGTTTGGTACACCGTTTATCGGATGGTTATACGGTTTCCCCTGTCCATTTGAGGACAGCAATACCTTTCCCCAACACAGAGATATTTCTTGCGTTTACAGCAGGGGTTTTCAACCTTTTCGACAGCAGGGACCACCATTTATTCAGCTTTTGAGCCTAGGACCACCATTTGATGACATTTTAGCCCCAAAGACCTAAAACTTAAGAGTTCTTTTGGTTTAGTTCACAATTCCAGGCTGGATTTTGCAAACAAAATAGTGTAAACTTCTTAATTAAATAGTGCTAATTCAGATGATGAATATTTTAACTCTTGAGAATGTGAAAATGAAACCAAATGGACCCGCAAGGGTCCATTTGGTTTCATTTTCACACTCTCAAGAGTTACATCCGGTTAACCATCTTTCCATCATTTAGCCTGTATGGGGACCACCTGGAACCCTCTCGAGGACCCCTGGTGGTCCCCGGAAACCACCTGGTTTGAAAACCCCCTGGTTTTACAGCCAGCTCAAAGCCCTGTGCCCTGGGTCCACTTACTGCGGGTGGTTTTTGTAGACGGAGCCGTCCACTCCGACGGTGGTGCGGAGCTTCTCGGCCGCCTTGTTGTCCCTGATCTGCCGCAGCAGGGCCACCAGCGAGGCGGCACAGAGGTGCGCGGCCCTCGTCGACACGATCTGACACACCCTCTGGGCGATCACGCAGTCCTCCGCCGAGGGATCCAGACCGAGGCCCCGCAGCACCGTCTCGGCACCCATCAGACCCTCCTTGTCCCTGGTTTTTAGAGAGAGCAGCAAAACACACACACACAAAAACAGATTGTAGTTGATCAATTGATTAAAGGGGTATTTCACTTTCAAAAAAAAAAAAACTTTTGGTCATTTTATGGTCTACTCAGTCTTATGTGAACACACCAGACAGGGTATAAGTTACTCCTTTCACTATTTAGATATTTGATGTTCATTAATCTGCCGGAACGTCCTTCCTATACAAACCCATTATAACTTAAACATCCATTTTAACCGTGACAGATTATTTGAAAACAACCCATCTTTTTTCTGGTGAATGATATTGTCCTCCTAATACGTGAGAGGGCCGTGGAATTGCATCTACAGTTTTCATTTATTTTTAAAATCTTGTTTTGGAAAATGTAGCCGCCTCTATATTTGGGTATGCCCAC
The DNA here is from genome assembly GCA_039105355.1 of Benthosema pterotum. Taxonomy (NCBI): domain Eukaryota; kingdom Metazoa; phylum Chordata; class Actinopteri; order Myctophiformes; family Myctophidae; genus Benthosema; species Benthosema pterotum. Next base: position 50,015,940 of record CM076972.1, on the reverse strand, counting down.
CCAAATGAATAAAACAATATTTTAAAAATAAATAAAAACTATAAATGAAATTCCACAGCCCTCTCACGTATTAGGACAGCCCTCACACATCCCAAAACTAAAGATTTCTAATTCGGATGATGAATGTTTTAACATTCTCAAGAGTTACATCTGGTTAACCAACTTAGCTGGGGACCACCTGGAACCCTCTCAGGGACCACTGGTGGTCCCCGTACCACCTGTTGAAAACCCCTGAACTATGGCATTGTTCAATGTGGCTCAAGGTCTAAAATGTTTTGCACAAACCTCTTGGGGATATTCATGACTCCAATTTTACTAGTTAGACGGTGTATGACTGGGGTAAGGCACAAGGTGGTTGTATTCTGTTAAAGCATATCAGAAGCCCATAGAGACCCTTTGATGACATTTTACTAATGTACATTGCAGAAAGAAAAAGTACATTTCTTATATGAAGAAAGCACTTAAAAATATCTTCTATCATGAGTAAAGTATGGGATAGACAGTGTTGCAGGTGTTTTTGTTTTCTGTTCCGTTTTTTAAGGGATCAAGCAGTCCACGAAGTGGACTTGATCCCTTCTTGTTTTTGTCTCTTTTTTCCTCCTTCCGCCAAAAATAGCTGTTCTGGCTGAACCGTGCAGTCGGTTTTCGCGAAAATTGGTAATCTGGTAGAGGGTGATGCCAAACGGTGATGATGCGAAGCCTGTGACCACTGGTCAAATGGTGGCGCTATAGCACTCAACTGAAATTGCAAACTTTAAACACTCATAACTCATGAACTGCTCGACTCTCAGAAATGTAACTTATATTCACTTATGCGTCTGCTTATGCCGAACAACTTTTGTATTCTGACTTTTGACCTCTGACCTTTAGATGAACCGCCATCTTGAATTATATGTAAAACAGTTAAAATGTCTCTTCTCCTACAATCTTTGATCAAAATGCATAACAATGACCTACACATGAACTTTGAAGCCATACAAACATGAAATGGGTGTGAATTTTGTTTTCAGTGAAAAAAATGATGTTTTTACGAGCCAATGAAAATTGCTTGTTTGTGATAATTCTTCTATTATCCCTAATCTACACATGCAAAGTAATCTGTTTATGAGATTTTACAGTTTGGTAGAGGGGGATGCCAAATAGCAGCAAAACCAGTCTTACTCCAATTGCTCAAATGGGGGCGCTATAACAATTCTTTGAAACTGAAACATTTGAAAAACCATAACTCGGGCCTCGTTTGGCCAAAAATCATGGGACTTGTTTCTACATGTTCCTTGATTCATGTGGAACACATCTGTAACATTGACCGGTAAGCTCCACCCCCAGAGTGTCTGCCATTTTAAGCAGTTTGAAAAATGCTCATGCCTGATTTTCTAGCTGGATTTTTGATTTGCACAACAAATGTGGTTTGTTGTACAAACCGGTTTGCATTTTTTTTGTACACACCATCACTGTGTTTGTGTGTGGACGTAAAGTACTTCTGTGGCCTGCCGCACCGAGGACAGCCATCGTCAGTGTGTTAATCTCGCGTTAATTTTTTTGACGCCATTAACGCACGGCTGTGTTAACACGAGATTAATGCATTAATGCGTTAACGCATTAACGTGTTAACGCCAACACCTTTAATATATATAAATATATGTGGGGTTTTTTTCAGGCTAGATTGCATTGCATTGTGGGTCCTTTAGGTCCTCTCACAGGTGGGTTTACCAAAGATAGTATATAGCATGAGAATACACATTTTGAACCCTGCTCTGCTCCAACAATTGCATGACATATATAAGTTCTATAAGTTCTATGGCTTATTTGTGCATATTGTTTAAAACTCAATGTAATGGTAATGGCACCAACTCAGTGGTCTTGTGGTTAGAGTGTCCACCCTGAGACTGGGAGGCCCGGGTTCAATTCCCAGCTGGGTCATACCCCAACATTCTAGTCTACCAGTAAGAGTTAAATATATATATAATATATATATTTGCATGACACCTGCTACATGAGAACTTTGGCCCTATCCGGACAAAACTTCAGAAGCAAATTTGTTTTTATCAAAAAATGACGTTTTTATAAGCCAATGAAAGTTGCTCGTTTGTGAAGAGTCTTCTTCTGCTTGTTTCTCTCTGGCAACACTGGAGCAATTACATTGTGCCAGATTGTGTGAGAGGAATAAGCATGTGGAACTTATTTCCATTTGTCACTTTGACCACTAAGCTCCACCCTCGGACTGCTGAATTGTGCATATTGTTCATATTGCTTACTGCTTGGTGGCGTGTTGTTGGGTTGTTTCATTGATGACAACAACTAAGCAAATCATTGTGCCTGGATAGCTCAGTCGGTAGGGTGCCTGACTTCGGAACACAAGATTGAGGGTTCAAGTCCCACTGCTGACAATACAAAGTCTGAGTCTCCAAAAACCCTGCTGTGTTTCCACAATCACATGATGTATTTCTTCCATGTTTCTATGGCTTATTTGTGCATATTTAAGGAGCGGTAGTGGCTCAGAGGTAGAGTAACCGGATGGTAACCACAAGGTTGCCGGTTCGATCCCGGGCTCCTGCAGAGTTAGTGTCGATGTGTCCCTGTCCCACTGCCATCAGTGTATGAATGTGTGTGTGAATGGGTGAATGTGATGCACAATCTATGGAAAGCGCCTTGGATAAAGGCGCTATATAAATGCACCATTTACCATTTACCAAGCAGTCCACTGAATGTGTGTGTTGTTTCCAGTACGTCTTGTGTCTGTTGGGTAGCCTCATTGGTAGAGCGCATGACTTGGAAATGAGAGTTCCTGGGTTCAAATCCCGGCACGGACACCTAGTAATATGAGTCAATCATGCACAATCTCATGTGGTCTTCTACATCTAAGTTCATGGTTCTATGTGTAACCCAGGGTAAAACTCAATGTAATGGTGGTTGTCACCATTCGGCCATGTTGTGTTTTGTCACTATTCGTGTTTTGTCACTACTTCGGAACACAAGATTGAGGGTTCAAGTCCCACTGCTGACAATACAAAGTCTGAGTCTCCAAAAACCCTGCTGTGTTTCCACAATCACATGATGTATTTCTTCCATGTTTCTATGGCTTATTTGTGCATATTTAAGGAGCGGTAGTGGCTCAGAGGTAGAGTAACCGGATGGTAACCACAAGGTTGCCGGTTCGATCCCGGGCTCCTGCAGAGTTAGTGTCGATGTGTCCCTGTCCCACTGCCATCTGTGTATGAATGTGTGTGTGAATGGGTGAATGTGATGCACAATCTATGGAAAGCGCCTTGGATAAAGGCGCTATATAAATGCACCATTTACCATTTACCAAGCAGTCCACTGAATGTGTGTGTTGTTTCCAGTACGTCTTGTGTCTGTTGGGTAGCCTCATTGGTAGAGCGCATGACTTGGAAATGAGAGTTCCTGGGTTCAAATCCCGGCACGGACACCTAGTAATATGAGTCAATCATGCACAATCTCATGTGGTCTTCTACATCTAAGTTCATGGTTCTATGTGTAACCCAGGGTAAAACTCAATGTAATGGTGGTTGTCACCATTCGGCCATGTTGTGTTTTGTCACTATTCGTGTTTTGTCACTACTTCGGAACACAAGATTGAGGGTTCAAGTCCCACTGCTGACAATACAAAGTCTGAGTCTCCAAAAACCCTGCTGTGTTTCCACAATCACATGATGTATTTCTTCCATGTTTCTATGGCTTATTTGTGCATATTTAAGGAGCGGTAGTGGCTCAGAGGTAGAGTAACCGGATGGTAACCACAAGGTTGCCGGTTCGATCCCGGGCTCCTGCAGAGTTAGTGTCGATGTGTCCCTGTCCCACTGCCATCTGTGTATGAATGTGTGTGTGAATGGGTGAATGTGATGCACAATCTATGGAAAGCGCCTTGGATAAAGGCGCTATATAAATGCACCATTTACCATTTACCAAGCAGTCCACTGAATGTGTGTGTTGTTTCCAGTACGTCTTGTGTCTGTTGGGTAGCCTCATTGGTAGAGCGCATGACTTGGAAATGAGAGTTCCTGGGTTCAAATCCCGGCACGGACACCTAGTAATATGAGTCAATCATGCACAATCTCATGTGGTCTTCTACATCTAAGTTCATGGTTCTATGTGTAACCCAGGGTAAAACTCAATGTAATGGTGGTTGTCACCATTCGGTCATGTTGTGTTTTGTCACTATTCGGCCATGTTGTCACTAATGACAGTTCACAGCTCAGTTCACCACTCACTCACAGCTCACCAATCATTTACTCATTCACCAAATCAGTGGCCTTGTGGTTAGAGTGTCCGCCCTGAGACTGGGAGGCCGGGGTTTGATTCCCGGCCGGGTCATACCAAAGGCTCTAAAAACGGGATCCAATGCCTCCCTGCTTGGCACTCAGCATCAAGGGTTGGATTGGGGGTAAGACCCTGTGTCATACTAGCGTCATGTCCAGAGGGTGTACTTGTACATCAAGCTGCCTCATGCTACAGAAACAGGAGATAGGCACCTGCCCTATGGGCCTCATGGCTGGGCAAGGCTGTTTGACTGTCACTATTCGGCCATGTTGTCACTAATGACAGTTCATAGCTCAGTTCACCACTCACTCACAGCTCACCAATCATTCACTCAGTCACACCAGATTACAATGTGAGTCAGTCTCACACATAATTACCTGATGTATTTCTGAAGTTCAGGCTCCCATGTTTCTATGGCTTATTTGTGCGTATTGTTCTTACTCCTTATTGCTGCTTGCTTGATCCCGTTTTATTGCTGCTTGCAGCTATATTTTTATTTTGTATTTGCTGTATAAGTTGAATGTGATCGGCACTGCCGGGAAAAAAAATGTTTATATGTAACATGAGATAATTGTACGTTGTATGACAAGGTGCCACAAGGGATGGGCCACAAGGTGGCATGACCCTCAAATAAACTAAATCATTCATTCATATAGGCGTCTTATTAAAAGAATAGTATTTTTCTTACCCCCTCTCTCTCTCATCGCTGCACTCCTCTACCATCTTTTGCTCACTTTAGATAAACACTGCGCCATTATGTTAGACCAGGTTAGACAGGTTAGACAGATCTACATACTGGATAAAGACCTCAACAGATCGAAACCTCATATGTCTGACTGCCTGTCGCAAAGTCTTTTGGAGCATCTTAAAGTGAGTTTGCAGGGGTTGCCACTAAGGTCTCCGAGGCACTTGCCCATCGGGCAAGTGCAAGTCAGGTTCTACTTGCCCTCAGGTCATGGTCACTTGCCCCCCAGGTTCACAGTGGTCCCTGGTTAAGTTGGTAAACCAGATGTAACTCTTGAGAACGTAAAAATGAAACCAAATGGACCCTTGTGGGTCCATTTGGTTTCATTTTTACACTCTCAAGAGTTAAAAATTAATCATCTTAATTAGCCCAGGTCTACACTGTAGAAGATTAATGGTCATTTTGATGTGTATGTTAATTTGCCTGTTTTGTTTCCCAAATCCAGCCTGGAATTGTGGATATCTAGAAAGCAGGGAAAGACACAGAGGCAGAGTGCAATGACTGCCTTCAAGACAAATTTATCTTGTGTTGTGTTATAGTGTACTATGTTGCACACTTGCCCGATCGGGCAACCAGGTAGCAGTCTTCACTTGCCCCACCATTTTTTTTTTTACTTGCCCCGGGCAAGCGGGCAAGTGTTAGTGTCAAGCCCTGGTTTGCGAGAGCCTACTTTCTGTTTAAGTTAAAAAAATATATATATACACGCACCCTGAAAATGACTTGTCAATTTCAATGGCTGAAAGATAGCTGGTGTGGAATTTTCCAAAGGTGAGGAGGTCGGGCGTCGTCTGTCCCCGGAACAACAGGTTCTCCTTAGCCATCTTCACCAGGATCAGCCGGACCAGCTCCCCCATGTAGAGACCGCTGATCATCTTCTCAAACCTCGAACCACGTCAAAACAGAGGGCAAGAAAAGTGAGAGTGAAATGTGCCTTATCTGTTGAAAAATAGCAGATCAACAAGCTCATGTCGCGCCACCGAGTGGCGCGACATGAGCTTGTTGTTCTGCTATTTTTTGAAAAAATGTGAAAATGTGCTGCAAAATTGCAAATCTCTGAATATGTTATTTTGGAAGCAAACATTTTAACTCATTTTTTTTTTGCATCTAGGGTATCCCTAGAACAACATGTTTCCAGATGGGGGGTCTGCAGCCAAATATGGATAATTCTGGTGGTCTTGGCTATTTCTTGGCTTGAAATATGTTAGCATCACTGACACAGGAACACAGATTTTTTTCAGGAGAAAATAGAATCTAGTGTCAAACTATAGAATCTAGTGTCAAAAACTCGATTCTAGCGTCAGAAACTAGATTCTAGTGTCAAAAAGTAGATCCTAGCATCAGAGACTATAATTTAGTGTCAACTAGACTCTTAGTGTCAGAAACTACTGTAGAATCTAGCGTCAAAAGCTAGAATGTTGCTGCAGCTATAATCTGGTGTCAGGAACTACTGTATAATCTGGTGTCAGGAACTACTGTATAATCTGGTGTCAGAAACTCCAATCGAGGATCAGGACACAGTGGGTTAAGAGGCTGATTTAGGTTCGGACACGATATGAGGTTTCATCCAAATGGTTTTGTTCGGCTCGAGAAATGGCTCAAAGTTCAAAATCGTGGGTTAAACGTGCAACTCACAACTGCCTGCCAGGTTTTAGGGAGGTGGCATCGATCTCCCGGTCGAAGTCGGTGCGCAGGTCTTCCAGAGCCCCGTCGTCTCCGAACGCTCCCCATTCCATGTTGATGCACATGCGCCCTTCGTCGCCCTCCACCATCTCAATGTTGCGCATCTCTTCCATGTAGCAGGCATTGGTGCCCGTTCCTGTAGGGGGTTGAAGGTAGTCAGAGATGTGGTCTGGTTGGACCAAAAACAGGGCTGCCCAAAAGGTAGATGGTGATCTACCAGTAGATCAAACAGGCCGTGCAGGTAGATCACATGACAGTCCCCCCGGCACTTGGACCCTTATAGATCTGTATAACTCTTGAGTGGTAAAATAAAACCAAATGGACCCTTACGGGTCCATTTGGTTTCATTCATTCATTACGGGTCCATTTGGTTCCAAATGGACCCTTACGGGTCCATTTGGTTTCATTTTACCACTGGTGCTGAAAACTGACAAAAAGTTTATAAAAAAATTATATTATAAACGTCTGAAAGTCATACATTTTGAGGGGAAAAAAACGAAAACAAAGGGTATTTTGAGTATGATTTTAGTTCGTTTTAGTTAATTTTGGGAAGACACAATGAAGTTATACTTTATAGGTTTTTTTATTTATTTGTAGTTTTTATTTAGTTTCAGTTAACAGATTTTTTTTTTATTTTAGTTATCCTTTTTTTTTTTTTTTTAAGTTAACTATAAAAATCCTGCAGTGGATTTTTATGAAATAAAGACTTTGCAGATAGTAAGAGCATAATAATTCAAGCATTCTGTACAGGTGCAATTATGGAAAGTTTGATGTTATTTAATACTATTAGATATGACTTTTTCTGTTTTGAGGAATGGGCTCTCCATGGGAAGCTGCACCGAGTTAGCACTTTGCTGGCAAGATGGCGGCCGTGTAAATATAGTCCACGGAATACCATTGGAACAAATCCTTAAGATGATGTAGTGTACTGTAGACACTGAACGCAGAACCACAAATAATGTCAATCATGGCATGAGTGAGTGCACGCACTCACCTACGATCAGGCCAATCTCAGTGTTATGGTCATCGTAGCCACAAGTCATCATGGTGCCCACTGTGTCATTAACCACGGCCACCAAGTCGATGTCAAAGTCCTGCCAAGACCAGTAATAGAGAGGAAATAGAGAGGAAATAGAGAATAGAGATATCTAGAGACAATGTTGTTTCTTGGCATTTTGTTTGTGTACACAGGAGCGCTGTTAATGGGTTTTGTATTCTGTTCCAGCAACAGTGAATATGTCCGTACCCCTCGTTTCTTGATGGCTTTCCTCAGGAGAGCGACCACGTCCTCGCCCTCCACACCGCTCGACATGAAGCCTTTGGTCCACGACACCAGAATACTCTGCAAAACAGGTTGTACTTTAGCTGTTGACAAACAGCAGATCTACAAGCTCATTAATATTAAACATTATTGACCAATGACATAGAAGACTTTTCCCCGCAGAAAACTCAGGATTTAGAAAACATTTGTGGAGTTCTCAGAAAAGCAAGCAAAAATTATTGTTATGCCAGCGGCAGTGGAAACACTGCCGCTGCAGTAACAAGGCCCCACCAGAAGGGTGCAGTGTCTCAACAGCAACAGGAATTCCTCCACAAAAAGCACTAATTAAAAAGGCAAAAGTTATAGTTATAGACCCTCTTTCCACAGGTTAGCAAGGGGACAGAATGTGTTTTTAGTCCATGAGCCAGACCTCCAAAATTGGAAAGTTAACTATGAATTGGTGTGCAAACAAATATCTATATTACCGTAAATTGTTTATATGGTCAACAATAAGTAAATGGATATATAATAACCCTTTCACAGTAGTAGCTTTTTTCTATAGACATTTCTTTTGCAGATTTTGCTATATAATAATAATGCAATTAATACTTGTCTTCGTTTAAGTAATCAACTGGGGAGGTTTCATGGCGATGAAATATAGATATGTTTTTTCCATGATTGTTCCAGTTTTATCAGTCTGGCTCATGGACTAGGAACAACAAAAAAGAACTGACCTGGTTCAACCCTGTTAGAAAAGAGACCTTAGTGTGCAACAGTTCAAAATGTGTCTCACTCACCTCATCCAACTTGCTCTGGTGACAAGGGAAAGAGAAGGTAAAACCCAGCGGAAGTTTTCTGTCTTTAATACCCATCTTCTCCAGGAAGTTAGATAAACAGTCGGCAATGTGGTCAAACAGCTACAGGGGAAAAGAAAAAAAGAACCCTGGTCACGACATGTGGAATTACGTTGCACTACGAGTTCTGCCTCTTGCATCCCTCACATTTTTATTGGTGTGCTATATGGTATGGCGTTTCCCTCATAGACTACTGGTTCTTTAAGCAACCCTCTAGAACAGGAGTTTTAAACCATTCTCATACAAGGGCCCACCACTTCTTCTGCATTTTAGCCATGGGCCACCATGGTTGAGTTTAGTCTGCCCGTCACTAAAAAAAAAAAACAAGGATTTTCAAGTGTTTGTCCACAATTTAGGAGAGATAACTTGCAAAACGTAAAAAAAAAAGAATAATAAATTCTTCTACATTTTCTAATGTAGATTCTTGGAAATATAAATACTGTATATAAAATAAATACAAATAAATCAGATGTTCACCTTTATAATCTAACTCTTGAGGGCATTAAATCAAACTACCGGTAAATGGCCCAGCAAGGGTCCATTTGGTTTAACTTTATGACATCAAGATTTACAGATCTATAAAGGTCCATTTGGTTACCATCTGTCCAGAGCTACAGTCTGTGGAGTCCACCTGGAACGTGGAAATTCCATAGATTGGCCGCAACCGTTGTCCGCAGGGTCAAAAGCATGTGAGAAAAGTAGCGGCTTATAGTCCGGAAATTACGGTACAAATAAGTTTCCTCCTTGACGGAAAGAAAGGCAGGCTTGCGTCAGTCTGTGTCATATGTGGCTAATATGTTTAGTCACATATCATGGCTTGCTCTGAAAGAACTATGACCGCATTGAATGGTGACATCCCATCAAAAGGAGGACACAACTTCAGCAGTTTGGTATTTAGATGTTAGAAGTTGTTGGGTGAGGTTGCATCATCATCATCATCGTTACAGTCCAAGTCTGGCTAAATCTATGATTTGGCACTATCCACCATGTACATTGTGTGTCTGCGCTTTGTGTGTTTTAACCATTGAAAAATAGCAGATCTACAAGCTCATAGCGCGCCACCGAGTGGCGCGCTATGAGCTTGTATCTCTGCTATTTTTGAAAAATCGTGAAAACGTGGTGCAAATCTTCATATCGATGTGTATTGTATATTGAATGCATTATACTTACATTAGTTCTTTTGTTGTTTTTCCTTTAAGCTATGTTATTAACCTTTGATATAACTTTACATATGACATATCAAAGACTGTTGAGGATAATGGAGCATAAATTGATCTGAAGGTAAACCTCCTTAGAGCAGTGGTTTTCATCCAGTGGTCCAGGGACCACCAGTGGTTCTTGAGGGTTGCAGGTGGTCCCCAGCTAAGTTGGTAGATGAAAGGTTCATTAACCAGATGTAACCGGTTTCATGTTTACACGCTCAAGAGTTAAAATATTCATCATCTGAATTAGCCCACAACTAGAAGATAGTAGTCTGTGACTCAAATGTTGAATACATAGTTGGCCCTGGTATCAAAAAGGTTGAAAACCCCTGCTTTAGATTAATGGACCCGCAAGGGTCCATTTGGTTTCATTTTTACACTCTCAAGAGTTAAGATTAATGGTCATTTTGATCTGTACGTTTGCCTGTTTTTGTTTCCCCAAATCCAGCCTGGAATTATGGACAAAAAAACAAAAGAAATCTTTAGTTTTGGGGTCTGTGGGGCTAAAAATGTCATCAAATGGTGGTCCGTGGCTCAAATACTGAATAAATGGTGGTCCCTGGTATCAAAAAGGTTGAAAACCACTGATATAGAATATAGAGTCTCACCCCAACCAGACCTTTACAAGAGATCAGTCTAGTTTTTGGTAAAATCCTTTAGCGTTCTGGTCCGTCATATTGAACTCTCTGCATTTGACTTGTGGACAGGGGTGTAGTGGAGGGACGGCGCGAGGGGACGGCGTCCCCTCACTTCTCATATCTAGAATATTTTGGGGCAAAAGTAGGCCTGTGTTTTTTTGTCTTGTCATTTACTTTTACGGATAAAATTGTTGACAATGCATTGTAAACAATCTCAATATGCTATACTTGTTTTAATAGCGTCTCTGTGTGTGTTGCGCAGGTGCACGCAAATGCGCATGCAAATGCAAGTGTGCATGCACATGTCTTAGAAGGGGAATTCGGCTCATTTTACTATGTCATTAATAATACCTTAGAGATGTTTGTGAGGACATGATAAAAAAGTCCCCCCCCCCCCCCATTCTGTGTTTCCTAGAAATGAAGGTCTGAAAAAAAAATCATTAGCATGGCGAAATACATCTTGATGACATCGAGATGTGTTTCACCATGTTAATGAGTTTCCTTTTTTCTGAGAGTGAACAAATGGAACCAAATGGTTCACATTTGTACACTCAGAAAAAAATGAAAATGGGTGGAATTCCCCTTTAAGAGCCCCCCCACACACACACTTTTAAAAGTACCACTACAACACTGCTTGTGGAGGTGTATTCAATGCGCGACGTGTGTAGCGTCAAACCTCTGAGCCGCAGCCTCTCATTATGTTTTCTGGAATGGTGTAGATCTGATTCTGCATCTCCACCGTCTGCTTGCCGTTTCCCGACACTTTGACCAGCAGCACGCGGAAGTGGGTCCCACCGAGGTCCAGGGCCAAGAAATCACCCTTCTCTTCAGGAGAGCCACACAAAGAAGAACAAAGAAATGAAGAAATAAATAAAAGATTGAGCAAGCGAGGAAATTTTCTTGATTAAGCAATCATTCCTTTAGTGGACAGAAACACCAAAGATTATGAAACGCTGGCATAGGTCAAAAATCTGATCGGTGTCACTTCAGGACAGAAATCTGATTGGTCTAACAAGTCCAGATGAGCCTTTTAACCCTTAGTTTGTGTACTGAACGCGTTTTGGTGTTCAACGCATTATGTTACACTTTAGCTATTGAAAAATATCAGATCTACAAGCTCATATCGTGCCACAGAGTGACGCGATATGGGCTTGTAGATCTGGGGAAAAAAAACGGGAAAATGATGGACAAATCTAAGAATATATTCTATTTGACAACGGATTGTAGTCTCTGACACTAGATTCTAGTTTTTGACTAGTTTCTAGTTTCTGTTTCTGATGCTAGTATCCGACAGATTCTAGTTTTTCTGAAAAATATGTGTTCCTGTGTCAGTGATGCTCAACATATTTCATGCTAAGGACCCCCAGAATTATCTATATTTGGCTGCGGACCCCCCCATCTGAAAACATGTTGTTGTAGGGATCCCCTAGAAACAACGGTCTTAGTTCAAAAATATTTCCTTCGAAAGAATATATTCAAAGATTTGCATCACATTTTCACAATTTTTCAAAAAATATCAGAGCTACAAGCTCACAGCGCGCCACTCGGTAGCGCGCTGTGAGCTTGTAGCTCTGATATTTTTCAATAGCTTAAGTGTAACATAATGCTTTGAACACCAAAACGCGTTCAGTACACAAAAAGGTTAAATAAATCAGATTCCAAGCTGAATGTGGCACAGATCTGATCAGATCAGCTACTTTCATTTGTGCTTGCTTTCGTAGACCTGCCCACTTGCAAATCTGGCAACAAATCAAGAGATAAGAGAAACCTAGGCACACACAAACACAAAGACGTACGGGTTGCAGGAAAGTGTGAATATAAATGTACCATTTTACACCAGTGTTGCCAACTTGGCACATTTGTCACCATATTTAGATTTTTTTCCAGACCCCCCGCCCCCCCCTAGCGCCAAAATTAGCGGAAAAACTCGTGGCGGAAAATCTAGGGCTTTTTTGCTGGCAAGTTTGGACGAAGTTGGTTGACAGGCGCCAGAGATAAAACCCTAGTTTTTCACCATTTTTCCTCCTATAATAGAGTCCTCTGTCCTTCCTAGAAAGGACCATTGGTAACCGAATGGACCCTTATAGATCTGTAACTCTTGGGAGTTACAGATGAAATGGAATGGAATGGGTCCATTTGATTTCATTGTATGGCTCTCAAGAGTTAAATTTTATTTAAACATCTGAATTACTTAATTAATACGTAACTAACCTTGCTCCTAAATAAATGAAATAGTATATATTTTTCACACTGAAGATGGAGTGCCTTGGTTTCATTTTTTCATTTTAAAAAAGTCTGCAGTTTACACCTTTTGGTTTTAGGCAGTACAAACCTTTTAAGAAGAAGAACCTTTTTTGTCTATGATCTCACCTGAACCACCAAAGAGCACCCACCTGAGAGCCACCAACTTAATTTCCAGCAGCACTTCCATATTTTCTTGTTTTAAGAATCTACACATTTAGAAAATTGCTATTGTGACAAACGTTTTGCCAGTTAGTTGGTGGTCTGTGGCTAAAATGCAGAGTAAATAGCAAACACTGCTCCTAGCACATTCTAGTGCATTATCTAGTGCCACTAATGCATTTTGGCTGTCTTGACTGTTTTACACACATCCACACCAGGGGCGGATGTAACATGTCCCATTTGGGGGGGGGGGGGGGGGGTCAAGAGAACATGTTGGAGGGGCAAGAGAAAATGGTATGGGGGCGCCCGTGAAGTCGCACCCATACAATTTTCGGTTACAGGACTTTTATTAGTCAAGTAAAGCATCAGTAATAACATCAGTTGTTGTTGAAGTTGCAACAGACACGCAGCATGCATAAAGCTAAAGGTCTGACTCAGAGACCTTTCTGTTTTCAATGATGAAATGCTGTTGGTTTAGTGGTGCCACAGCTGTAGTTAGTTAGCAGCAGTGTTTCAAATCATTTTAATAAGCACTTTAATTTGAAATATCTTGGGTTGTTTTGCATGGCATCGTGTTTGGAGGGGCAGACTGGGTATTTAGGGGGGCATTCCCCCCCCATGCCCATGCCTAGATTTCCACGGTGGGTTTACTGACACTCACCCGATCCGTCGGGAGTGGAGCGCACATACGTGGGCAGCATCTTGACAGCCGCCGTGGAGTGGGTGTCACGGCACAGGCCCTTGTCCATCTCCCGTCGGAACCTCACGGACACGTCCACCACCGTCTGATCAGACAGACGCAACTGCTGGAGATATTTGTCCACCTAATGATGGGTGTGGAGTGGAGAGAGGAGAAGGATCACATTTTTGGGGGTTATTTCTTTAAGTCGGTCAAGTACGGATCTAATATTGTTAAGAGCCGTGGTTTTCAAACTTTTAGATAACCAGGGCCCACTATTTATTCAGCATTTGAGCCACGGACCACCATTTGAGGACATTTTCACCCCACAGACCCCCAAAACTAAAGATTTCTTTTGCATTTGTCCAGGCTGAATTTCGGGGCAAAACAAAACAGGCAAACATACAGGTCAAAATTACCATTAATCTTCTACATTTTCTAATTGTGTACATTTAGGGAATATTTTAACATGAGGGTCCCATTAAAGGTTTCATGTTTATGCTCAAAGAGTTACATCTGGTTATCCAGCTTTCGATCATTTAGCCTGGGGACCACGTAGAATCGTCCTAGGGACCACTGGTAGTCCCTGGACCACCTGTTGAAAACCCCTGTCAAGAGCAATATGGATACAATTGTCGTTCCACACGAGCGGCTGGCCAATAGGGAGCTGATCAGACTCCACGTTAAGAGGCCAAGCCGGCCTCACCCAAATAAACTGGCCCACTTAAGTTCGGAAAACCTACATCATGTGGGAAGCATTTTCTCCACCTTAATAATACCAATTCTTATTGTATCTTGCATCCCTTTAATTATTATTAGTCACCTTTACAACAACCTGTGGCTTGTAGAGATTGGACATTCCTGGAATGAGTAACACTGCGCCACGTGTTGGTTGCACCTGCCAAAACTTTGCCAAAAATGGCAAATTCAACCTTGATTTGAGGCAGATTCTGAAGATATTATGGGGTCATAAACAAAGTCAGGAAAATGGCAAGACCCACGCTTATGTGTATGTGACTGTCACACACCTGCCAGCACTTCAAGTTCAAAACAACAGTAAACGCTGACAATACATTTCATTTTGGCACCCTTTTTTTTTTGACGGTGCAACCCACACGTTTAGCAGTGTTACTTTTCCAGAAATTCCAGGAATGTCCGATGTCTACATGCTGTACGTTGTTGTAAAGGGGACTAATCAACCATTAAAACAATGGATAGAGTACAGTACAAGCTATTATTAATGTGGAAAAGAAATAAAGAATATTCCAAAATGTAAGCTTCCAAACTTATGTGGGCCAGTTTATACATATAACAAAGAACATAGATATAAATATCTATATTAAACGGCAGCTGCCGTTATGTCATCATATTGCTAGCTACCGGTAAAACTGAAACTTACAGTTGTTCCCCAATCACAGTATAAAGTGATTGGGGACAGTATAAATGCTTAAGTCACAGCTACCGTGACCACAGTCACCATAGTATCTAATGAAATGTCCCCATGCAGGCCCAATAACATGCACCACTGTAAGTAAATGAGATCAGTGTAGGATTACAGCCCAGTCACCTTGAGGTCTAAATAGACAGCGGGGCAACACAATGAATAAAACTGATATAGTGACAGAACATGTTTCAGTGAGTAGGCAAGAACAGGGTGCCCATTATAATCTGAAACTGGAGATAGCTAGCTCCAAATGCAGCCATAACAAATGCTTAGAGCGACTTTTCAGTGCAATGTTATCAGTTAAAGCTCACCCCAATGAATGGAATGTTGATCGAATGTCAGTATATCTTGGCTCAAAAGTTATTCAAGTAGTAGTTGATTGTGATAGTATTTGCTTAAATATATCATTACGCGTTTCTCGATTATTTGATGAATCAAAAAGTAATCTATCGTTAAGGAGATGAAATGAATCGATAGACGTTACTGCCCCTACAAATGCCCTGCTACAGAGCTCATAATAATGGCATAATGCTGCTCACTACTCTCATATAAACTCTCATATGAAATATGTATTTTTTGAATGCATCAAAGCAGAAACCAAAATGTGCCATGTTTCCCCCTAAACAAGACAAAATGCCACAGATTCAGACTTAAACTACTCTTGGGAAGTGCCAACCTTAAAAGAGCACACATTATGCTCATTCTCATTTCTTTATTGTGATCTTGACGATGACCTTTTCTCTTTCCGCAAGGTTTACTAATATCCATCCATGCAGTCAGACTAAAAAAGGTGTGTGTGTGTGTGTGTGTGTGTGTGTGTGTGTGTGTGTGTGTGTGTGTGTGTGTGTGTGTGTCCGTGTGTGTGTGTGTCCGTGTGTGTGTGTGTGTGTGTGTGTGTGTGTCCGTCCACAGTAACTCAAAGAAAACAAGCACTCGTTTTTTTCAACATGGCGTTTTCCAATTAGGGATGTTAACGATTAATCGATTATCGATTAATTGATCAATGGAAATGAATTGTTTGTCGTTAACAATCAATCGGTTAATCTTAAAGTGGTATTCCGTGAATGTAATGCTGTCTGTGTGTCTGAGGAACGCACACACAACAATGTCATCGTCTGGCCCTGTATCGTCAATGGTCAAATATATACACTATTTGATTTGATTAATTGTAAATTGCAATAAGCCTTTGGAATTATTCCTGTATATCAGCAACATGTAGATTTTTATTTTAGACATTGGGGGAAATTCAGATTAAGTTTTGTTTGCAAAAATTACCACTTATCAAGTAATCCGTTAATTGATTGTTAACCTATATCAAAATATAGCAATTAACCACCCCCACACCCCTCTAGGTTCCACTATGAAATGAATCACTGCTACCAGGGTCTCTTCAGCTTAAAAGTTTTAGGCCAAAAAACAAATTTGGACAGTTCGAATCCTGGCTTCTCCTGTATACAGATCAAAGTGTCCTTGGGCAAAATACTGAACCCCAAATTGCTCCAGATGTGTTGGTTGTGCCTTGCATGGTTTCTTCCACAATTGCTGTATGAATGAGCGTGTGTGTGTGTGTGTGTGTGTGTGTGTGTGTGTGTGTGTGTGTGTGTGTGTGTGTGTGTGTGTGTGTGTGTTCTAATTTTACATTAAAAACTTTAACAATGTGTTATCATCCAGAATATGAACATTGGCCTGTAATAAAGTTGGAACACAAATAAATAAATAAATAAATAAATAAATAAATAAATAAATAAATAAATAAATAAATAAATAAATAATCAGATCTGGCACAGAAACAGACAGGGACCACTACACTTTTTTTTTCTTCTTCTTTTAAAAAAAAAAAAAGATTCATGTCTTGGCATGGAATTATACAATGTTTTTAGCGCAAGACACATATGGGTTTCCGTGTGTAAAAGGGATGAAATATATTTATGGGCCTGCAAATATACAGTACGTTAAGCATGCCTAAATATTTGATAATTAAAGGTCTAACTCTAACATTTGTATGAACAGGAACGTTGGAGGATAAAAGGAAGTCTGATATGAATGCTCACAAGCATGTAAGCCAGGCAGTCTATATTGAAGTTACAAAGACCATGTTCATGTCCCAACTGCCCAACCCATAGGCCCCAACCCTAAAATTTGCCAAATATATCCTGGGACCCCCCCTCAGAAGACAGATCCAGACTTCTGTCCTCCTCGTTGACTTAAAATCAGATGTGTACGTGCTGTTCCATCATCACTGCGCCACGGTCAGTCCCTGGAGGGGCGTTTGCCGTGACGCCATGTCCTTGAGCCAAACGGAAACCTTCACGTGTCGAGAGTGGCAGCATAGTATCCACTCATATTATTCATCAAAACTCTTCATTTGACTAGATTTACTGATCACAGACAGGCTGAACTGGACGCGGGCGGGCGGGACACTAAAGGTTACAATGTGTCCAAACGGCC